>JAOXNO010000063.1:12743927-12761706 GCA_028565335.1 Limnodromus scolopaceus | reverse complement strand
GTCCTTGTTCCCACGTCTTCCACAACTTCCCCCAGGCCAGGCTGGTGGGTGCTGCAGAGCCCTGAGCACCCCAGGGTGCTGTCCTTCGATGCCCTGTGCCACCAGGGTGCTGCACACCAGCCCCACTCCCGCAGGCACTGCCACTGGCCTGGCTGGGCTCCTCCTCACCTGTGTGGCTTCATGACACTTGACTTGCTGTAACAATCTTGATTTATAAACTACCCTGGAATTCCCAGGCTCTCACATGGAAAAAGCAAAAAGCTGCACGGTTGTACGGGTGTCCCCAAAGAACCAAATTGCTTTGTAAAATGATCAGAAGTGCAGCGGGGCTCTTTCTGCTCTTTTTTCTCCCCAAACGCTGAATATTGCTGCTGTGCCAGAGATGATGTAAAACTCCTACTGGGTGGCCTTTTCTATAATGTTCAATAAGTAAAGTGATATGTTCTTGGAGCCTGTATGAAATACTGAAAAGCTTCCAATTCTATAAACAGACAGCCCCCAGAAAGAAATAATGGCTTAAAATCCGGTTCAGGGATATATTTATTGGCATACTGATGTGCCTGGATTAGCATTAGCATTAGCTTTTGGTTCTGCAGGTCAATGTCATATATCCAGCCAGGATTGTTCCACTCAACATCTATCACAGTCACAGTCTTTGCATCTCTAGAGAAAGCTATTTTCAGTTCACTGTGATTTTGGGAGTCAGGTCACACCCCAGTTGACAACTGACCTGGAGCAGATGGATTAGAGTGGTTGTACGTTGCTAACAGTAATTACATGTAATTAAAGTGCCTTCCTGGGACAGCAAGACCTAGACCTTGCAAACGATCATTAGCAGCCTTGATTTTGGTCCCATGGCATCAGTGAAGCTGTTGAAGTCAGCCACATGTGCGCAGCCATGGAAGCAGGTCTGAGCTCTGGGGAGAGGAGGAGACCACCAAGCACACGAGCTTTTTAGTTTTTACACACAGCTGCTATTTATCTGTGTTTCATGATAATATGTGGCATAGGGGGGGATATTGACCTAAGGTGCAACCAGGATTGTAAAATGTATCATCAACCATGTAATAATTAATGGCTTCCCCTAAATCCTTACCTCTGGGCGTGGGGTGAATCATGACATGAAAGGTCAGTTTATATTTGCTCTTTCTTTAAGGAAAGGCTGTTTCTATCCTTTTGGTTGCATGGAAAAAATCTTAAAATAGTTCCAAATATATCCTAAAAGAGCAAAAACCAGAAAGCAAATCAATTTTGTACATAAATATTTTTTTTTAAGTATTTAAAAAATATTTTCATTATTTTTATGGCACTATTCATGCTTTTGACTGTTTGGAGTGGCTCTACTGAAGCACACAGCTACCATAGACTCATAGAATCATAAAATTGTCTAGGTTGGAAGGGACCTTTAAGATCATCTAGTCCAACCATCAACCTAACTGATAAAAAACCTTCACTAAACCATGTCACTAAGCACTATGTCAGACCATCTTTTGAACACCTCCAGGGATGGTGCCTCAGCCACTTCCCTGGACAGCCCATTCCAATGCTTAATAACCCCTTCAATGTAAAAATTTTTCCTAATATCCAATCTGAACCTCCCCTGAGGAACTTGAGGCCATTTCCTCTTCTCCTATCGCCATGAATCATATGGCTCTAGAAAGGATTAAAAACTGTTAGCAGCTTCTTGCAGTTTGGATCTTAAAGCCAACAAGGACAATGCCTCTCCTGATTTTTCTACTTCAACCTTGTATTAACAATAATAATAATAATAATAGTAATATAGTTGACAGTTGATAATTTCTAGAAAGAAATTTATTTGAATAACATAATCTCTCATGTAGTTAAAATACCATTCATAGGCTACTTGCATTTTTGCAAATATTTCCTTTTTTAGGACACAAACTGAACAAAGGGATAAACATAGATGGTGTGGGAGTTCATCACAATGGCTGGCTCTTGACGATTAAAAAGGACTTGTTTAATTGTGATTGAGCACAAATCCGCGTGACTTTTTATATGCCTTAAGTGTGTTATTTCTTGTTGTAGCAGATTAATTGCCCAGCCAAAGAACATGCAGCAAATCTTTCCTGTTTCCTTAGAAATTGCTATTTTTGTGATCTCATTCCTGTAAGCAAACTCATTTTGTGTAGTAATCCCTCACGGCAAATACAACAAAAACAGTATTTCCTTTAAGCAAGTATCAGCATAAGGCATTTAGACATTTTTTAGTATTTTAATAATATTAAATTCTAGCAGAGTCCTATTTCATTCCATGCAACTAAAGTATACAGCCTGTCTTGATACCTTGTTTTGCTTTGTGTACATTAGTGGCTTAAAACCTCATTGCAACCTTCTGAGATGGGAAGACACGCAGGTGAGCGTTTTTGCCTTGCTTGGTTTGGTGGAAAGAGCAAGGGAGGAAAGGACGAGATACCTGATCCGTTGTAAGAGGGCAGAAAAAAGAGTTCTCCCAACTTTTCTTAATAAGAAATTATCTTCAAACTAATGTTCCTTTTTCCTTTTTAAATAATTATTCTTAGGAATTATTTTTTCTGCTCTGACTGCCTATCAAGGCACTAAATAGCAAACACACTTTGTCCTTTAAAATTCTGGTTATAAGCAGTTTTAAAACCCATTTGTCTTGACAAGCTCTTGCACTGATGTCTGGCAGTTCAGTGGGACTTCTCTCAAGACAGGCATTTACTTATAGTACTTAAAATCTACTGGGAAAATGTGGGCTTTTAGTTCAAAATCAGTATGTCATGAAGAGTGTCTAAAGCCACTAAAGCCTGTAAAAATGGCCTAAGTGATAGACTGGATGAAAGCACATAGACTGGTAGAGAACCCATCTTGAAAGTATCAGCTTTCACAACATGCCAAATGTGTGTGTTTCTGGGGAAGGTAATCCTTAAGATGTTGTGTGAGTTCATAGCTGAAGTTTTGAACCTTGCCTGCAATACATTTATTCTGGAATAGGTTATGTTACGTATGTGAGTTATAGGGGGCAAAAAAGGAAATTCCAGAGCTGACCATCTTGATGCCATGAAAGGCCGAAATCAGGACTCAGTAATTCAATGTGCAGTGCTGATTGTGACGAGGAGTTTTGGTGGACCTGAAATGTTTGTGTGCAAGTCTTGTGCTGGAGCAGAGCACAGTTTCACATTGCTAAGCAGAACTTCTTAGATTTCCTGTGGTACATGACAGATCCATGAACAAACCCAGCCCCTGCTTATCCCACAGGTAGGAGGGTGGGTCGGAAAGGCCAAGCTCTCTGGGATGCTGGTACCCTGCCCTGGCTGAGCTTTCCTGCAGAGAAATGCAACAGGCTGGGCAGTGCTGGTGGTAGAACAGCATCTGAGGGAAGGTTGTGCCACCCTGGGTAACATCTGTCCTTTACTTTTATGCACTGCAGTTTGTTTGCTTGCAGGCTAATGTGACTGCAGATACTCTCATTAAGTGGAAAAACATCTGCTCCTGTTTTTGTATCTTGCAAACGGCTTTGCCTCTGTGGTATCTTTCCGTGTGCGGTAGCACGTTCTAGTGTAGCCTTTACTTATGACACCCTGTCAGAACCAAAGAGAAATCCAGTTTTAAAATGTGATTTGGACTGCAAGAGGGCAGCAAACTCACTAATATTTCAAAGAAACCTCTGTATGAAAGAAGATTTATTGTTTGCTTGTTTTTAAAGGCATGCCAGGATGTGTTCCAAACAGGAGAGACTGTATTATTTCCTCTTACAACACAGTCCATTTTTAAAGCCAGTTAGCAGCAAACATGTATTTCTGATGGCTTCCTGCTGATGTGAAGGGAGCATGTGTTGCATCCAGAGGGCAGGGATGGGACAGTGTGTGGAAGCGATGTCAAGCAGTGTCATTTAACCATCAACAGCCCATTTCTGTCTGAAAATGGTAAACCTTTGCTAATTACCTCTCTTTGAGAAGTCACCTTCTGCTCCATGTTGTCATCTGCTGTAAGCTGGGCTACTGCATGACTTGGAAGCCAAAGAACAGATTTCTCAGGATGCTTTATGCCACAGAGCACCATATGTTTAGCCTAAATCCTCAGTTCAGCACAGCAAACCTGGAGCGACAGTGGTGGTAAGAGCAGCTGCATAGCATTCCCGTTTCTGTGCTGGTTTCACTCTGTTGAAGCGCTGCCCTCAGCCTAAACACATATGGCCACAAATACAGGTGTTGCCACCAGAGCGGTATCTGTCAGTATGCAATCAATGCTGTTGTGTCTCATGCACATGTAAACCCTCACCTGTTTTCTCTACTAACACTGGTCAATACCAGTCTTGACACATGGTTGGAGGTTTGTTTTCCAGAAGAATTTTCCTTGTGCCTGCCAGGTTTTGCATGGTTAATTGCTTGCCACTGGAATGAAAAAAGCTTTAAACCCCACCATTGGTCTCAAAGGAGTCTGGTTTGGGATCAGATTCTGCTTATGTCATCTAGAAGCAGGGCTCCTTGGCCATGTCATCTCAGTTCCCTACACAGTCAGTGAAAGAAGGTGAGGCACCTCAGGAAGGAGGTCCACACTGTTCCTCACCTATTGTAGGATGGGGTGATTCATCTCCACAGGTGCCTTGTGTTCCTCCATTTCCACAGGGAAACCTCACCTCTTGTATCCAGCTCTTCTCACTATAGATATGAGTCTGGACCTTGCCCCAGGAACTGGGTGCAGACCCAAGCCCACCATGTTGCTTGAGCTATGGGTGGCTGCGTGCGCTTTCCCATCCCACTCTGTCACTGGTGGCTGGGATGAATGTGGCCCTATGAAAACTGTTGGCTTTGCTGTAAGCAATTAGTAACATCTTCCACATGATTTGTAAGCCTTTCGGACAGTTCTCTGAATCACGAGCCAATTTCTCTTTTAAAACTGTTATTAAATAAAAAAAGCATCCTACAGTGCTGAGCAAGATAGTATCAAAAATCTTTCATCGTTCTCACTGCCAACCAATACAGATTTATACTTACAGCGGAAAGGACACAGAGCCTCAGTTTTCGATTAAAACAGCTCAGCTTTTCATCAGTAAAAATTGAGGTCCACAGTGCCAAATAAAATAAGGCCAGGTTCTTAGCTGGTTTAAACTGGATGAGATCCATGTAGCTTCAGTTGACCTGCACTGAATTTTACTTGCTGGATTTTGGTTGCTACGTGACTTTCCTTCTCTAACCAAGTAAGACACAGAGCAGGCTTGCAAGGGATGTGTCTAAGGAGACACATTGCTATTCTGCACCTGTTCAGTCCCAGATTCACAGTTCCTGCAGATGCGAGTAGGATCCTGCTCGTACACAGATTTATGGTTTTCTTTTCTCCTTTGGGGTCTGCATTTATGTTTATGGCTTGCTGGTGGAGCATTTGTACTAACGGACAGGGGATTTTTATCTGTTTCTTTATTCTGGCATGCTGCAAACTAAAATTTTAACACCCAGTAAACAAAACTGAGAGGCAGTTTGTTCTCAGAATAATATTTTTATGACAAGGCAGTGGGAAGTAAACAGCATCTAAAAGCACCGTGTTCTTCCCTTGGTGCTCCCAGTAATTTTAGCACCACAATTATGTAGCTGGGGAGGAAAGTTACAGAGACCCATTGGGGTAGCAAAAATGTGAATGAAAACCCCCAACGAAATACTTGCTGGTGATTTTGCCATGCTTCCACATTTAGGTTCCTCTAACGCTGAGCCGAGCCATGAAGAAACGCCAAAAGCATTAATCACACTGCTATATGCTTTTCAACTATCTTTTGGCAGCCTTTTGAAAGTCACAGCTAAAAATACTGAAAACACTCTAGGCTTAGTGGGATTTGAATTAAGAAAAAGGACAGTATAGAAAGAAAAAGACTGAGAAAAACGCGCTGTGTTATGGCTGTCCTTCCTGAGGTCCCAACCTGGGCAAGATAACAAAAGGACTGTTCATCCGAGTTAAAGGTGCTCCTGATATAAAGAGCAGACATCCATTGTAATCTGAAAAGTTGTGTAGGTTTTGAGGGACTTTTCTCCCGTACTGGAATACGAATGAACAAACCTTTGTCACTTCAACCACGGCACAAGGGGAGGAAGCACCCCTGGGGAAAGATCCCTGGCAGAGCAGTAACATCTAAGAGTTATTGCAGAAGTGCTGGTGTCCTGGGGCAAGCCCAAGGCTGTTTTAAAACCTAATGAGGGCTTAAACAGCCCCAAGTTCTTCTCCCCCCTGTTTTCCCATCGAGGCTGGGTGCTCCAGGGCAGTGGGGAACCCTTCGCCAGACCCACAGAGCCAGACACACTGGTCCAGCTCAAGGGATGTCCAGTCTTAAGGATGTCCAGTCTCCTTTCCCAGGGACGGAGGTTTATGCACTTTGCCAGTATCATCCTCAATACACATCACCAGGGCTGCACATGGGCCATATGCAAAGTGATCGTGAGAGATGCTCAGTGGCTTGTTAAGGGCAGGCAGCAATCAGCATCTCCCAGCCTCAGAACACCTCCCAGTCTTTTAAGCTTAATAGGCCAAACCTTAGACATGAATCAGCAGTTTGTTTTAGGATACAGACTATGAAAGCTTAAATGTAGATCAGCAAGCAAATCCATTTTTTCCCACCTCTGCCTACTATTTTAGTGTTTTAGGTGGCCTCTGCCAGTTGTTCTCATGAAGACGTTAAAGCTGAGAAAAGCATAGGAGTAACTGGCTACAGCAGTAAAATGTATTTGTTCACTGATTTTACAGGCTGTTGTAAAGTAATCCCCATGTGACTGCATTTACTCACTTCCAAGTCACATTTTTCTCTATCACTGAACAGGACTGGCCAGAAATAAAACCTTTACTAAGCTGTTGTTCCTTCCTCCACTTGATGCAGAGGCGTTGACTCTCCAGCACCCAGAAATTCAAACTCATAGTGATGTTTGGACACTTTGTATGTCTGTCACTTCAGAAATTTACTGCATGCTGTAGGGTTGGTTTTTTACACCCCTTATCAGGCATAGACTATAATAGCTTGGGTTTAAGGCGCCTGGTTAAAAATGCAAAAGCATGGGCTGTAAATCCAAGCAATATTATACCTATTGAATCCTTATATCAAAATTCTTTCTGCAGCTGCAGAATCCAGTTTGCACTGATTAATTTGATGCTGAAACCCCAAAATGGATTCTGAGCATCCAAGCCAAGTTACAGTACTAGCACAGTGCTCTTACTGATCTCAACGGGTGTTAGTGTTATTGCCATTGACTGGAGCTGAGATATAGAAAAGTTAAGTAATTGCTGTGGCATTACATGAAGTTAATGTTAGGGTCAGGAGTAAGACTCTGGCTATTTGCCTTCAAAGCCAGTGCTCCATTTTATAGCCTAAAGGCACCATTGAAAAGAGTCAGCCGAGGAGCTGAAGGCTGTCAGCAGAGCTGTCTCAGTGTCCTCAGGTCTCGGTTTACCCCAGCTGGAGGAAATGCACAGCTGCCACTAAACTTATCTAAGCTAATTGAGATCATTAGAGTGATTCTGGTTTACTGCAGCTGGAAATAAGCATTTACAGTGGGAAAGCAAATACTCCAATGCAAATACTACCATCTCCTGAACTCTTAATGTCCCTCTTTTAAAAAACATACTTTAATCCCGTGGTATAGAGGCTCAGGGTTGCAGAGGCATTTGAGGATCACCCAGGAGCAGCATGTCTTTGGCCAGTCCAATGGGTTTTGTCTCAGGGCTGGAACTTGTGAACAAGTTAGTGGTGCTGTTGGGGACAAACTGGACTTTGGAGCAAGGTGCTTCACTTTGCGTCCTTCTTCTCTCCATCTTTAAAATAGAGACAGTCATGTAAGAGAGTTTGTATGTAGCAGGCAAACACTTAGCAGAAACTGGGTGTATGTGTGACTGGTCTTGCTTCAGCCTTATCTGTTGTAGAGGATGAAAACAGTGGGGGCTGCAGTCTCTGCAGCTGGTTGGGACAGCACGTGCTGCAGGTGGCTCTGTGTTGCTCTCTGTGCCCTTTTCTCACCTGGGTGCTAAATCCTTTCTCGGCTGCATTGCTTTTTTTTTTTTCTTAACATCGCACTAGGGCGTTGTAAGCTACCACGGCCCAAATTAGCAAGGTAGGGGCATTCCCCGGGTCTCCTGAAGCCTCTTGGTTTCTCCTGCCTGCCAAGCGCCTGTTACTGTCCCTTGTGCCTTTCTGCTTAGTGACTTTGCCTTGATGTGAGGGAACAGAGATCGGTGGGGCACTGAGGGGGATGGAGGGCAGTGTCATGGGTCTAGAGGCTGAAGAGGTAAACAGCAGAGATGTAGGAATCCCAATGAACTGGAATTGCTGGGGATGTACCTTCAAATCCTAACTTTGAGCTTAATTTTTGCCAGCTCGGGTCTGAAACCAAGCCTCGGGGATTTGGGGGTGATTTGCTCTCCATTATCTGCCTGAGCTGAAGACTAGAATACCCCTCGGCCCCCAGCATCCCTCTCCATTACCCCTCAAGTGATGACGAAGGGGAGAGAGATGGGTTTTGTTTCATTATCCAGCAACCCTGCCGTCATGAGAGGAGATGCCTGGAAGCTGTGAGCAGGCGATGCTGTGGGTGATGCACACCATAGGGCTCCTTCACTGGGCTACTTCAGCACTGGTGAGGCCCCACCTCGAGTACTGCGTCCAGTTTTGGGCCCTTTACCACAAAAAAGACATTGAGGTGCTGGAGCGGGTCCAGAGAAGGGCAACAAAGCTGGAGAGGGTTCTGGAGCACAAGTCTTACGAGGAGAGGCTGAGGGAGCTGGGGTTGTTCAGTCTGGGGAAAAGGAGGCTGAGGGGAGACCTTATTGCTCTCTACAACTACCTGAAAGGAGGCTGTAGAGAGGTGGGAGTCAGTCTCTTCTCCCAAGCCACATGCAACAGGACTAGAGGAAATGGCCTCAAGTTGTGCCAGGGGAGGTTCAGGTTGGATATTAGGAAAAATTTTAACACTGAAAGGGTTATCAAGGATTGGAATGGGCTGCCCAGGGAAGTGGTTGAGGCACCATCCCTGGAGGTATTTAAAAGACAGGCTGACATGGTGCTGGAGAACATGATTTAGTGATGTTTTGGGGTTTTTTTGTCAGAGGTTGACAGTTGATCTTGAAGGTCCCTTCCAACCTAGATGATTCTATGGTTCACCCAGAGCGCTGGGGCTAAGGCAGGCAGCTCTACCCCTGCTCTCATAACACCGTGCACCTCTCCTAACGCCTTGCACCCTGGCTGTGCCGCGGGTGGCACTAGGTACCTCGCCTTCACAAGCCAAAATATGAAATAAGGAAAAGCTGTAATTGGGAAAATTGAAAGGACGCCTGACCCCAACCTGCCTCCCAAACCATCCCCCGCCCCCACCAACCTGGCCGGACGCCCCCAAGCCCCGCACCGGCTCCTGCTCTGAACTCCGGACCGGTTTTTCTGCGGTGCTGCCGCCCGGGGTGGGCACGGCCCCGCCCCCTAGGGGATAGCCCCGCCCTCCGCGGGAATAACCCCGCCTCCCCGGCATAGCCCCGCCCCGCCGGCCGCCCCGCGCCGCCGAGGGCAGGTAAGGGCTGCGGGGGCTCCGCCGGTCCCGGGCCTGTCCCGTGTCCGCGGGGGGCGGGAGCGCGCGGACAGCGGCGGCAGGCGGTTAGATGGCGTCTGAGGCGCGGGGAGCCGTGGGGCCGGTAGCCAAGCGAGCAGCCGGCGGGGCCAGCTGTGCCCCGGGTACCCGCTGTGCCCCGGGCCGGGCCTGCCGCCGGTGGGACCTGCAGGGCCTCCCGCCGGGCCCGCGGCGGCGTGGGGCGTTCGGTGTGACCCTGTTAAATAAGAGGCTAAATAAGAGGTGCTGGTTGTCACTGCGTCCCCACTTCATGTGAAGTTACTTGTGGGAGCCCGGAAGGCGAAGTGTCACCTCCCTGCGAGTTCTGCTCCTCTGTCTGTATTTCCATAGTCCCCCCCTCCAGCCTGGCTTTATTTACTTCCTTATGCATGCTTCATGGATGTAAATAGTTGGCATGGAAGCAAGAGCAGCATTTATTAATTTTTACTCCCTTTGCAGCTAGCTCTCTGCTGTGATCGATGCTCTTCTATAAGCTATGGTAACCTGTGGCTATTGCAATTTGATAGTGAATAATTTTTAAATAAAATAGTTTGCAATGGAGCTTATACCCCCCAGCAACTTTACAGACCATTCTGTGTCCCCTGTGTCTCTGTCCCCAGGGCAGACCATGCGGTATGTTCAGGGTGGTGGAGATCTACTGTCCTGCTGCTGTGAAACTTCTGTGAGGGTGTCAGGAGGAGAGGAGCAGTTGGTTATAAGGGCTGAATCCATCTTCTTTACCCTCCCCTCCTCTCTCTTCCTCCCGGTTCTACCTTTGGCAGAATATCTGAGAAGCTCCATGTGGGGACCCAAGTTTCTGCTCCCCTGCACAATTCTGTAATTGAAGCGTAAACTTGTTTTTTCCTCTTGCACTCATAAATCATGTCCCTTTAATGGGCCTCCATCGCTGGGAAAGAGGCAGCCCTTGCCACAGTATGGCACAGCATGGACAAAGTGTTCATTGTACGGCAGGCTCGCTTTGATTGCATTTAAATCAATATTGTTATCTATGCTGCAGAGAGGTAGCGGGGGAGAAAGAACAATAAAAAAATGTTTGCAACAAAGTTGAAAGGAATACATGGCTGTCCTGGGGTGTCAACAGGCAGCAACGCCTATTAGTGACTCTTGAATCAACATCAAGTTACTGTTTTGCAAGCTAAACCTAATGGTACAGTTTGTCTTAGAGGGGAGATGAGGGCTGCAGTTCAGCGAAGCTCACCCATGGAGGATGCTGAATGTGGCCAGCAGCTGCTCCGGGTGTCTGCTGGAATAAGTTTGCTCTGCTCCAGCGGCTTCAGCCTGGGCTGTTGCCTCCTTGCAGGCAGGCAGCTCGCTGGGCTAAACATAGCACTGCAAAGCAGAGCAGTCAGTAGAGTGGAGTGTCACTGGGCAGGCATCCTACTCTCTGCAATATAATGTCCATTTTACATGACAGTATTGTCATACAGTTATGCCAGGGCAGAATTATAGTTGTCGCTGCTCATATAAAAGCTCCGAAACTTAGTCAGCTTGAGCACCTAGGAATAAAACTACATTGTTCAACAGTACAGGTGATCTTGAGATCAGAATCGGTCTTCCCCACCTCCCCACAGGATTTTCTGTGTAGTCATGGAGCTGCACAGATGGAAGAAACACCTTGTCTGTGCAAAAAAATGGTACCAGATGATCATCTGAAACTGATTTTATTTTTAGTGATTTAATTAAATTTGTGCAATCTGTGTTTGGATTTCTCACTTGAGTTTACTTAAACTTTATCTTGAGCTAAACTAAAAGACAGTCCATGTTCACACGCAGATTTGTGCTAGTTAAAGCACATCTGTTTATAGTCATGCCTGTAGTTAGTTTACCTACTGTAACTTTGTTCTGTAGAGAAAACTTAATACGAGAACTCTGCCTTTGTGATGGAATTAGTGTGGCATCTGATTTAGTCAATAATTAATTTCCTTATGAATTCAGACTATCTATCTCTGGTAGTATTAGCCTTCTCACATCTGTGGGTTTTGTACATCACCCTTCCCTGGGAAGACTTAAACAGAAGATCTTTAGATCCTTCACCTAACTGAGTGCTGCAGGGGGGAGAGAGTGGAACGTCAAAGCGGGTGCTTTTTTTTTTTCTTATTGTAGATAATAAGGGCTGCCAGAGTTACCGCCTGTCTCCCTCAAGTCATCCAGCTCCTAGAGCACATACATGGCTCCAATAAGTGAATTAATGACTGAGTTTGTGTTTGCATTGGAAAGTTGCATTATTCATAGAATAGTTTGGGTGGGAATGAGCCTTTAAAAGTCACGTAGTCCAACCTCCCCTGCAATGAACAGGGACATCTTCAACTAGATCAGGTATCTTCAACTAGGTCTGGGATCTTCTTCCTGGAAGAAAAGTGGTCAGTTTATTAAAAAATACTCCCGTGTATGAATTTGTTTTCTCATGGGACAAGATTTGTGATGGAAGGTGAAGTTGCAGTTTCAGTAATTGTATTGCTCTCCCTGGAGTTCACTTTTTATCTCAGGGTGACAAAGTAAACCAGCTTTATTTAAAATTGTAGCATAGTGGCATTTCTGTATTTGAATCAGGCACAGCACAGACCAATCCAGGCCTTGGCGCATGCTTGGAAATTAGAAGAAAGTGAGGATCCCAAATCAGGCATGGACTTGAGCTTCATTTTTCTCCTCTTTCATAATGTGAGGGCTGACCCCAGACCGTGGGTGTAGCCCCTCTGTGTTTTGGCATCACACACTAGAAACTGCTGATCAGGAGATTATTTCTTAGAAGGTTGTTTCCAAAAGTTTCTTTCTCCCAGGTGCTGGAGGGAATTATGCCTCCCAAATGTACCTCATTTTCAGCAATGATGAGATGCACCCTGTTCTCCAGTTGCTTTCATTCCATTTTTGAGCTAGTTCAGAATCATCCAAGTGTGGCTGAGGCTTAAAGATGATCATTGACCAGAAGGAAGGATCCCTTGGTATGCAAAGTGCCCTAAACAAACAGCCCTGGTTTCCCGTGGGTTTTAGCACCAGGCTCTGCTTCATGCCATCGAGCTCAGCAGGCAAAGAATTACTAAGGAATTGGGCCCCATGTGTTTTTGTCTTCTGTTACCATGCTACAAAACCAGGAGTTTTTTGATTTTTTCTTTTCAGCAAAATGGCTTCTGATTCTGCGGGCTCCTAAGTGGCTCCAGACGACTGGGCAGGCGTTGCAAGCTCAGTATCACCGGGGCATAACGAGCAGGGTCAGGAAAGCAATTTATAGTGTGTCACCACTGGAGGGAAACATCGAGAAATTACATTTGGAAGGAAGCAAAGTTGAGGTCAGCAAATATTTTTCAGGGTCAAAAATAAAAGCCAGAAGTTCTCATGGGTGGTTGCTTTTTTTCTTCATCTTCCAGTACTGCAGTTTCTTTGTCTGAACTCAACCAAAACTTACCTTCCCTCTCCCTTTTTTATATTGAAAATGCCCAGGTTCTGAGGAGGAGTGAGTGACAAATGGGGACAGGGAGATGATTAGTCTAAGCACGTAACCTTCACCTGCAGTGGTCTAGCTTTAAGCTGGTAATTTCCCACTTGAATTTACCATATATTTATTTGTTACCTTTTCAAATCTAACAGCTGAGAAGATGCTTTTCGAAGTAATCTTCATATCACATGGCATCTGAAAACACTGTTAGCGGGACAGCTGGGCTCTTTAAAGCTGATATAAAGTGACTTCTCCCTTGGCTGAGAGGGAAGTCTGGACACCAGGATATTTCTCTGATGGAAGTGTCAGTGCAGCATAAATGCAGCATGAGGAGCAATAAAGTGGCTCACAGCTAAGCTGTGGGGATGAAGGCTTGTTACAAACTCATAAACCGGGAATCACAAATTCTTTTAAAACTCTGTTTTCCTGAGGATGTAAGTACAGATTTAGCACAAACGTCAGCGCAAGCCTCTGCCCCACAACCCGAAGCCAAGTGCATTTAGTGGTGATGTGGGAGTGCTTCCCTCCACCAAAACTCCCACCTGTGCTGGGGCTGCCTGGGTGACAGATGTAGCCGGGTCTCTGAAATGCTGGCACCCTCTCCTGCAGCCGGGACACGGCCGTCCTTGTTCAATGGGGTATTAGAGGATTTCTCAGTGTCCCAGGCGGCTGTGCTTGTTTATTTGTGTTCTGGCAGTCTGCAGAAGTACAATGAACTACATCCTGCAAGGTCTGCAAATACTCCCCACCTATGAAATAAACAGAAGTCTCAAATATTTAAACTAAAGCGTTGGATTATCAGTTTATCACCAGTGAAAGGCCTTATCGACCTTAAGGAGTCTGAGTCACACTTCTCTGATGATGATGGTTTGGGTTTTCTTTGGTGATGCTGGCTGTAGGAAATAATGGTTAGGACTGCAAAATTCAGCCTTTTGTTTACCCTAGGTAGGATGGTTCACTTAATTAAAAATGGATAAAAGGAAGTAAATTCTATGTATGCAAATTCCACCCATGCAGTTCCTTGCTAGAAGGAAATGAGTAGAGTTCAGTGTAGATAATTACTGGTGTGACAGTTAAATTGCGTTGGGTAGAAATGTGTAAGAGAGAAAAATCCTTCTGCATCATTCTTTAAAAAAGGAAGCTGCAGCCTTAACAAAACCTTCTGTAATATTGTGGGACTCATACCTTCTTCAGAAGCAGTGGTATTTCTGAAGCTGAGTGCAAATAAGTAGAGTTCACCCGCTTCTGGTGTGGTCAGCAGAGTATTTCCTTGATTATGCATTCCCCACATGCACTGAATAGGGGAGTTCACTCAGTTTTTTGGCTTAGCATTGTATTGTTGTTCTAAAATATCTTCTACCGGCTGCTCTCAAGGGGCTGGGCTAGAGACCTTCTTGCTCTGATAAATTCTTGCAATTCCTGTGTGCCTAAGAGTGTCTCAGGGCTATTCTTGATCAATGGATGTCCTTCACTAAATCTGCCCAGGGGGAGGAGGAGGAGGAAAAATATTTTAATAAAACAGCTGAGATTCTGTATCGTGCTGAACTTTATTGGAAAGTGTAATGTGAGACAATGACTGAAACTGAGAGAAACCACCGGAGGCTGTGCTCACAATATATTTCTTGTTCTGGGATGCACATTGGAGCGACGAGCCATCGCTAGAATCAGAGCTGCTGCCTTCCAGCCTGCCCCACGGGTGCTGCCAGAGCTGCCACCGGTGGTGGTTATCGGTAGGCACCAGCTGCTCATCCTTGTGTCTGGGGTGGGGATGGCACATCTTGTCAGGTACAGCCTGTGCTGAATAGAGAAAAATCTCAGTAAAGTCCGTGAGCTTGAGTAATTTTGGCATTTGGAGATGGGTGAGACCAAACCAGGCTGGTATTGCCAGAATTTGGCCTTGACATTGCCTTTGTGATGGTAAGAGATCCGTTTATGTGTGGACTCCCTGGGACAGCACAATTCCCTGCTTTGTTTGAAGTTATTCTTTATCCTATCAGCTGTCTCTCATCTGAAGGCCATCTCTCTATGACTTAGTTGCTTTGGAGGTTTTTGGGTAGGAACAGTAGACTTCTTTTCTCTCACTGGGACAAGTCAGACGAAACATCGTTCAGATAGTGCAGCCACAGCATTTTTAGTGGAATAGCTTTTCAGGAAACAGTTATATGAAATATATTCTCTGTTCTTGTAGCTCACAGCTGCTCTGGGTCTACAAAGGACTGGACAGTTCATAGCTACAAGTGGCATATTGCAAATTATGAGAAAACGATGCACCTTGGAAGAGCTCCCATGATGCTGTGGAGCGTCACTTTGCACTGGCTAACCAAAAGGCAGGTATTTTAAATATTTATTTTGTGACAGTGAGAGGGGAAATGTGAGCACAGAGAAAGAGAAGGAGGATGAGTGGTGTGATTGTGCCCAGAGGCAGAATATTCCTGGGTGAGGGCGTCTGCTGTTCAGCCATGTGGCTTTTCAGCGGGACAGCCCTCGGCTGCCTTGGGAACACCTGAATTTCAGCGCGACGGTTACACTGACTGCACTCGCTGTTATCCAGCAATTGCATACTTTAGGAGCAATGTGTGTAGGCTTGTTCCTGTCTGTATTACTGCACCTTGAGGGCTCGTCCCTGTGTAAAAAGCAGCACTTGCATCTGTCGAGCTGCCACAGGTCTAAGTGAGAGTCACACGTCTGGCTGCCTTCTGCTGCGCCAGCCCCATCGGCTCACAGCTTCCCAGCCCGGGGCTCCCATTTCTCTCGGTGACTGCAGCTGGTGCAGGCTGTGACCAATAGCAAGCTCCTGTGCTGGGTGGAAACTGGGATTGCAGTGCTCCCTTTCGGACTCAGGACAGGGAGACACAGTCCAGTCCCCACGAACAGGAGGTTTTGTGCAGGTTTTGAGCCCCTCCCTCCCAAAGAGAAGGACCATCCTATAGTTTGCTTTTTATTTCTTCTCTGCTGGCAAAGGACATCAATCAAATGTCATAGCATTATGCCTATAAGCATAATGGCTGTGTTTTGCCTGTAAAATAGTGATGCCAATACCTCTGCATATTTCATGGTACTGACAGCAGAAGAAATCAGATGGGAGGAGGAGTGGGGCTGGATCCTCCAGAATGAGACAGGGTGAGGCACAAGGCTGAGCACGGATTCTGTACAGGTACGGCGGTTTGGGCACAAAGTCTTTCTGGTACTTTTAACTACAGCATATATTGGGAACTGCAGTGCCTGAGGGTGCCAGGACCACATCCATCATTCTTAATACAATGCTACTCTTGGTCTTGACCTGCCCTACAAGAGTTGTCTTAACTAATAAGGGTACTGGGAAGTGTCCACACATTGTAAAGCAAAAGGAGGTTATTTCCTTACATTGTGACAGGATATGTGATAAAGAGGTATGGACGGAGGCAAGCAGCCTTTCCAGCTTGCTGCTATTTTCACCTGGCTATGAATAGCCTTGTGAGATCAGTATTATCTGTTCTGGGTTTTGTTATGTTTTGAGTAGGGAAGTTTTCATATCTTTATTACATAGACCTGTGTGCAGCTCCAGGTCACAGAGGGTGAGGTGGGTCTGGATGGTCCTATGCTGACTGTAGGTGATGAAATTGGAGTGTTAAATACTGTCATCTTTAGTGGATCCTGACTACCAAATTGACACATTAAAGTTCCTAAATTCGTCCTCTTCATCTTCATGGAAAGCAGCATTTAATCAGTGAAATCTGCTTGGCCCATGGTGTATATTATTAATCTGTGCACATCCCAGTGCTGAGGAAGACGTGCAGCGTTGGGAAGGAAAGGTACATGCTGAGAAGTCAGAACCGAGACTGGAGTGCCCTGCGGATGGTCTATAGATAATTTGTGTATGTAGGCAGATGACAGCAAGAGCACTGAGCTGGTACTGTGCATCTGAGCAATTTGTGCTCGGGTTAGTTATGAAGAACATTAACATAGTTCTGTTTTGAGCTAGAGCTGAGTTAAACCTCCCAGGAATAAAATAAAAATGCAGCACAAAGAAGACATCAGCTCCTTCAGCATCTGCCTATCCAAAAAGGGGCTATGCTTTAGGCCTGCTAGACTAAGCAAGCATTTAATTTTCACCTGATAAAACTATTTGAAAGAGAGTTAATTAAAAAAACCAAGTAACTGCCTGAACAACACCTTTCTCCAGTGATAAAAAAAGAGAAAGCTTGAAGAGAGAGGATATATTAATTCAGGTGAGAGATCTATAACATACCTTCTTTCATAAATAGCTCTTACTGGTGCAGAAACCCTACATGGGATTAGTCAAACTATTTATTTTGGAAAGCACTCCAGAACTACACCTTTTCAAGCTTTTCCTTGCGGGCACAGCTGCATGCCCATGACCTGCGTGGCCAGCAGGCTCCAAGTGAGAGGAGGCAGGACCATCGGCACCGGTAATGCACTTGGTTTTGATCACATGTGTGTGGACACACTGCAAAGTGCCGAGGAACGAGGAAATGAGCATTGTCCAGGCTGCAGGCTGCCCAGACGCACTTTTCGGTGTGCCCCAATGTGGGTATGCTCCCTGTGAGAGGATGTTGTGTGCTGCTGAAAAAAGGTTGGTGTTTATTTGCCCTTTCACTTTAGGGGCTGGATATTGGGTTGGTGCTAGGGAAATGCATGCTACACCGCTTGGTGTCCTGCTGAAGGGGGAAAGGGGCAGTTTTGGACAGGGCACAAATTTCCATGTCTCAGCTGGAATGGGAGTCTCCAGACCTGTGCTCAGCCTTTCCCTGGCTGTCAGCTCCAAAATGTGGGACTGCTG
>JAOXNO010000063.1:12708282-12743827 GCA_028565335.1 Limnodromus scolopaceus | reverse complement strand
CCTGACTAACACCTGGGATGAGCAAACTTCCTCCCTCTGGAAGAGAAACTGGCTGTGACACAGGTCTGCAAAATGAGCAGCATGGAGTAGGTGAATGCAGAGTAACCCTCACTGGGTGTTCTGATAAAAGAGATACCAAATGAAGCAAGTAAGTGGCTGGTCAAAAACAAAACAAGGGCAGGTTCTTTTGCATTTAAAGCATAGTGAGGCTGTGGGACTGTGAGGCTTTGAGGATATTGCAAATGCTTAAAATTAATGTGAGTTCAGAAAATAATTAGAAAAATCTGTGAAATGCAGAGACATTGTTCCTGCCTTGAGGAGTCCCCACCCTGTATCTTGCTGGAGGCTCGCCATGCTCTCTCTAGATAAGCTAAGCTAGTGTGTTACAGGGACCTTCAGTCTAGCGTCTATGGCCTTTCCTGTATTTTTAAACTGGACACTGAAAATCTGCTGGGAGATAAGATGAACTCATCCCAATATGCCGTTTTAACACGACAGGCCTCAGTTCTCCACTTGCTCTCTGGGTTTGACAAGCTGCTCAGCAGTGTTACACGCCGTGACGGATCTTCTCTGGTGACCGGAGCATTTGCTTCTTCTTGGGGAGGTGGCCACAAGAAATCAAAAGCTATCACAGTAAGAGATGCAGCCAATTATGCCACATCATAGGTCATGCTTCTGCTTGTCTCCACAGCCCCTCCACGCCCAGCATTTGTCAACATGGCTGGGCATGCAAGTTGATCTCTGTGATCTCCTCCCCAGAAAAGCTGTTAGAGGGAATAAAGTCCTTTGGACACTCAGTGTGCTCCTCTGTTCAGGTTTATGGCCTTTCCTGTAGCCATGATAATCCGTTTTGATCACCTGCTTTGTCGTGGCACGTGGCAGGACCCAGCAGGGGTGGTCCTCCTGCACTGGGGCAACGTGGTGGTGCAGTGTCTGAGAGCATTCTGAGCTTGCTCTGCACGGTGGGCATCATGCTTTAAGCAGATGCTTAAAGGCACAAACAATTCGCTCTTTCATGACTTTCCTGTTGCCAGAGAGCAATCCTGACCTAGGAGGGGTCTCCCACCGGCAGGAGGGGATGAGAATGCAACTGTCTTTTTCCTTGTCACAGTCTGTCCAAAAACCAATTTACATCAGCGGGCTAATAAAGATGCTTGCACCTAAGAGGTCACAGTCTAGGGCAAAATCTGCCCCAGTGCTGCCCGGTGACTCCCATTGTTGCCCTACAAATCTGCAAAGCTTTTGTGTTTCCCCTCCCCACTGTTTGCAGAGGTGGCGAGCGAGGGCTGAGCAGGACACACAGAAAGTGGCCCCATCTGCGTGAGACCCGTGGGGTTCTGGCTTTCTTAGGGATCTCTTGATTTAGGTGTTTGTACTGCATCATCCCTGTGGTCTCCGAACTGTTTATTACCAAGACTTTGAGAGGGAAGAGGATTATGAGCAATCTAACAAAATAAATCAAAGCTGCCTAAGGAGTGTAGAAGCGTGAGCCTTAGGGTTAAGCAACCTGGGGGAGCAGGTGATGGTTAGGTACAGTGCAGTGTGCCTGCCTGATAAAACACCGTACATGCCACTTGACTTCCACCCTCCATCTGTTGTGCTTGCAGACCCAAGTAAACAAGTAACAGCTCTCCCTTATTGCTGCTACCTGAGCAGTTAAAAGTGGGGTTCTCCTGTTTCAAGCCTCTGCAGTGGCCAAGACACGGCAGCGCGGTGTACCCATCCGAGGCTGCAATGGCTGAAGTCTCAGCAGGGACGGCCCTGTGGCCATGGTGCGTATGGAGATCCTTTCCCAGCCCTGGTTACTCCTGCAGGCCTGAGTGCTTTGCAGCTCCTGAGGCTGGCAGCAAAACCTCCAGGTGGAGCAGTCTGCTGGACCAGCTCACTTTCCCACAGTGAGTGCACCAAGTGGTTTGATTTTTAACTATTTAAAACAAAAGAAGGAGTTGGTTGGTTGGTTTCTGTTAACCTTTTCCTTCTTATTCCAGTAAGATAAAACATTCTCAGGGGGGAAAAAAAGGCTATTTACAAAGTAGCAACCTTTATTCTTTTTCTAATTGACTACCATACTGATGAATAAATATGAGTCTTTGCTGAAAATGTTTTCTGAAGTACTTTCAGCCCACACGTCATGGGTTTGGTAAAAATAAATAAAAGCTCTAGAGGAGCAATTACTGTGAAAACCGTGTCCCTAGATACTTTTTTTTAAAATAAAATCTGTCCCAGAAATTTCTATAAATGTCTTTGTAGAAGTAAGATTGTCCCTGAGAACCAGAGTAGGTTGATGGTTGGAACCAAGCATGGTAGTGCTGTGCCAACCTGGATGAAACGTAGGTTTAAACAGTAGAGATTCATTAGCGCTTTTTATTACTGTTTCTGTTTTAACTATTTAGAGCAGTCTCAATAGTTTCTCAGATGACAAAGGCTTTAACTTTAGTGTGACAAGCACAGCCCTACTTGCCTCTAAGAAATATGAAATGTTGTTTCCTTCCTTCCAAAAATTATTTTCAAATAATTGCAGAGTTTTAATGACAATGCCCATTCCTTTTATGAGCCTTTTTATATGGTATTTCTTTGTAAGCATTAAGGTCAGATGCCTATTCTTTTTTTCTAACATGTTGTTACACCATTATGAAAAAGGCACACATTTGGGAATGTATCATCCATAAAGTAATGTAAATCTGTGAAATGATGTCAAATGAGCAAAGTTCAGCTGAAATACTTGTGCTCGGCTTTGGCTGTGCCAGTTGAAGGAAGAGGTACACCATCTGGAGACAGCCCAAAGCAGAGTGACAAAAAGGATGGAGACCCAGCTTTGAAGAACCTGAAGGAGCTGAAGCTGGTTAACATGGAGGCTGAAGTGTAAAACCTTGTCAGGATGGCTGCAAAGGGAGCATCCCCATGACGGACAGGATGATCTATCAGGGAGATCTGGAGCAGGCAATAGGAAGAAACTGCTTGCTGCTAGTTAGCTAAGCACTAAAATAGGTGGCCCAGGAGGGCTGTGGCTGCCATCCTCAAAGGGGTGGATTAGACGGACAGAGAGCAGAGGTGATGCAGGCCTTGAGGTTAGGGAATGGGCCTGATGATCTTCCGATCATGTTTGCCATGAAAGCTGGGATTTAATCATTTTTAATGACCTGGCTCCCAAGGCTATGGCTTTGGGAGAAAAAGCCAAGTATGACGAAACCCATAGTCACCTGATGGGCTTGGAAACAGTGGAAAAATCACATCTGGTGAGCTAGAAACTGCCTACATGGGCACAAGCAGAACTGTACCCTCAGAGGTGTGCCTTATTGCCCTCAGGTTGGCCAGGAGAGAGGAAAAGGAATAAAGTAGCAAAGCAACACATCATTTTCTCTTCCTCCACGCCCTTCAGCCTCTGGCCATTTTCAGTGTCTGTTGAAAAGTTAAGTGATCTGCACCCATACTGTTTGAACAGCAAATAGCAGTGCAGCATGAAGCAAAGTGCACAGTTATTAGAAAATGAGAAGCCTCTGGTATTTTATAGCATAGCATGCAGCAGTACCACTTGCAGGTTGCTGTTCTGTCATTTTCCAATTACTTTGCAAAGGTTGACTCCTTATCCTCAGTCTCATTTAGAGCAGAAAGAAGTGAGGAAAAGAAGAACGGAGGTAAAAAGCAAGCAATTTGGTAATTTAGATGCATATTTTACTTGTATCATGCTGAGTCAACTGTTTACCTGTTAGTAGGAAGGCAGCTACAATAAAATATTGTCTTGGTTAGGTTAATACCACGTGAGGAGCTGTAGGACGGGGAGGAAAGTAGGGCAGCTTGTTTTGGAACTTGTGCTGAAGAACAAATAAAAACCCCCAATGTACACATTTGGTTACCATATGTCGCGCTTATCATAAAAGGCATCTCAGTGTTATTTCTTTGCAGGGATGCTTGAACTCCACGGAGGCAGACTTCCCCGACGAGGAAAGCGCATGCCAGAGGTGCTGGGGTTGCCGTTGGTGAGACGAGCTTTCCTGGCTGTTGAGGCAGCTCAGGCGGGCGGCGAGCGCTCTCCTTCCCGTGCTTGCCTGTTTGATTGACGTTGGCTTCCAGATTGCTGCGACTGCCTGAAGAAAACTGAAGGAGCATAATTTTGCTGAGAGAATTTTCCTGGCAGGGGAAGGCATGCAGTGCAGAGAAACGTGCCAGCGAAGAGCCTGGAAGTGCAAGTCCAGGTGCTAACGCAACTTCCACCCAAGCCATGCTGTTGTGAAGTCCTTTCTCTCCAGCCCCATCTTGCTCGGCACACGGGTGCGGGCTGCACGGGGGGCTGCCCATGGCATTGCAGTGCTCTGGGCTGGATTAGTTCCTGGTGTGTCATTGCTTCAGCTGTCTGAAGAACTGAAGAAGAGTGCAGGGAAGATGTTGGACTTGAGCTTCCTGACCGAGGAGGAGTATGAGAAGCTGATGAAGGTTCTGCAGAGAGATGCAGAGCTGAAGAAGAAGGATGGGGATCGCATCAGGTGAGACAGCATGCAGTAATAGCAGGATGTGAGCTTCCCCTGCAAGGATTTTTTTACTTCTTTTAGAGAGGGGTGGGGGTGTGGGGGTGTGTGTGCAACAAGGAGAGGTGCAGGCTGCAGCAGTGCTGTCCCTTCTTGCTCAGATCCTGTCGGATCTTTTCATTGCACCTTCTGCTTTCTCATCCATCCTGCTGTCGCTGCTGTCCTCTCTCTGCAGGATTGCAGGGCTGGACTCTCTTTTGAGTTAATCAGCAACCCTCAGAGACGCCAAGGGGAATCATCCCTTTCCTGCTCTGGGGAGGAAGATGCTGATTTCTTGGTATCAGAGGTCCAAGCAGGAGAGTAGCTGCTACCTTTTTTTCCTCACTCGGTAGCACAGAAATCCCACAGATATCGCTTTAAAATAAGACTTTACATTCCCACCTCTACTTTTTGTCCCTTTGATGCTCTTTGAGGTGGGTGTGTATGAAGCTTCCATCCTGCAGGCAGAGAGGGGCAGTGAGAGGCTACATGACCTGCTAAAGGTTTGTGGGGAGCCCTTGCAGAGCCAGGAATTGCTCTCAGTTCAGCTCGCTTGCCACTGGCCATCCTGGAGCTCAGGTCTGGTGGATGGGGATTGCTTGTTGCTGCTGTCACTTTTTAAATGCCAGCCATTAGACCATCTGGGTTGACAGCATGCACCAGGCTCTGCAAGCTGGCACCAAACTCTCCACGACAAGAAATGAGTAGTTCAGTGAGTGTGGATGGCCCTCTGCCAGTTTACCCCTGTTAATGATGTGAGTCTTCGACTTGCTGTTGAGCCGAAAAAGAGTAAGCCCCATGTAGGAGGGGTGCTCAAGGCTGGAAGGGGGAGTGGGTGGCTTGGCAGCAGGCTCTGGGGAGCCTTCATGCCCTGGCCTCTGCTGGGGGGTGAGAGCTGGGGAAAGAGAACTGGTGGTGGCATGCAAACGGCTTGGGCTTGAGGTGTACGTCTGCATGCTTTTACATCTCTGAATTGAAACAGGATTTCAAAAAGGTTTTCTCTTTTTTTGCTTCTTTTTTCTTTTTCTGGAATGCAGTAAAATTTCTGCTCTGCTGCGGAGGTTTGGGGAAAAGAGTATTTGGGTTATTTCAGTTTTAGATCCTGATGGGGGTGGTGCCAAGCCCCCCTTGCCCTCAGTAGGGCTGCATGCAGTAAGGCCTTTGGTGCGAGTGTGGACACGTTTGGCTCCATCACAACCTGCCTGCTGGGCAAAATGAAGTCAGTGGCACAACGCTGATCTGGTGTCAGTAAGATTAAAATATGTTCCTGTGTCTCCTCTGGCCCAGCACCTCAAGACCCTCATGGGGGCAGATGTGGCCCTGATCTAGATGGGAGCTGTGCATCTCCCTGGCTGTTGGTTCTGCTGCCTGTGGAGGCTTGAGCCCGGTTATCCCATACCTGCTTCCTTCTGGCCTTTTGGCTGCCAAATGTGACTCTTCGAGGCTCCACGGTTTTCTGGGGGTTTTCCTCCTTTTCCTGCTGAGAATTGGGCAGAGGTGGGAGTTTCCTTTGGCCTCTTGGATCTTGCAGGGACCCTGAATTGTGATGAGCTGTGGGAGGCAGCTAATCCAGCACGCTGTGGTGTAAAAACAAAATAAACCGGAGGAGGGTTAAAAGTGCAGGCTAGCAAACAGAGCACTGAGGGTTTTAGGTGCCAAAAAGCAGCCCTGGGTGTGCCCAGCCAGTTACAGGAGGAGAAGCTGGGCTGAGGAAGGAGAGCTAACTGTTTCAGTGCCAAAATCGGCATGGCTGAAGGAGCAGTGTTTGGGGAAAATGCTGCAGGGACAGGTTGCTCCCCTAAATAACATGATTTATTTCCATGGTTTGCATCAGATTTGTTCCAAAAGGCTTTGCCTCTCATAAAGAGATTAATAGACAAATAAAACAGAAGTGCAGGACCTGCGAACAGACCCACCCCTTCCCAAGCCCTCAGGGCTGCAAAGCAAATGGACAAATCTCCTTGCCAGGTGACTCTGATTTGGATTTGTAAAATTTGGAAGAAATGAAAGCCTGTGTTTACAAGATGCTCTTCCTACTTCAGATAAAGAATAAATCAGCTTTTGTTTTAATGCTTCTTTGGCCCTTGTGAATAATCTCTCCACCCTTTGTAGTATCAGACAGGTGAACTGTATGGAGAATTGTTACAAAGGTAGCTCAGGGGGAGTCAAAACCTTGGAGATCTTTTTGGTGTGTAATGTTCTCATTGACTTTCAGGCGGATACAAGGCTCCATCAAGGACGAAAAGAAGAAGAAGTTTGTGACGGGTGAATGGTTTTCGGAAGTGAAGGCAAAACGGTTTCAGGAAGACTTAGAGGGGCCAGATCTACTTCGGGCATCCATTAGAAGGAAAAAGGGCAAACTAGAAAGTAAGTATGTTAGTGTGCATCTTAAGAAAACAAATTGGTGGACCAGAAAAAAGTGGTCAAGCATGGGGGTCTCCCTGTACTGGGAGGTTGTTGGGATAAGGGGTTTCTCAGCTAGGACTTCAGTACTAGGAAAAAAACCCTGATTATCAAAATCAAAGAAAAAATTGTGGTGTGGCAGAGGACCAAGGCAAAAGCTGTTTACCGACTACATGCAGTAAATGCCTTTTCCCTACTTCAGCTTCTTTCTTCCAAAATGTCTGTTTGTCAGAGATCACTGGTATCATTTCTTGTCACAGAAGCAAAAAGGGAAGGGGATGACAAAGGGCGATTTCTGGCATCAATTTGATATGTGCGGGTCAAACACCCCCCAAATTCCTACAGTGGTCTGAAAAAAGCAGCCAGCCAACAGCTCTCACAGGCCTTCAGGACGGTGGGGTCAGTCACCTCTCTGCAAAAGGAGGGGGTGCCTCTCTTCTCCTGGCAAATATTTGCCCACTTGAGAGGGTCCATGCCTAGCTTTTTATGTGGGAATAATTCCAAGGCACAATGTGATTTTCAAAGTGAAAAGGGCTTTGGGGCCAAGTCTGAATGGTACCCAGGCTGCTGTGCCATAGCAAGGGTATGTCTGCGACCACGTCCTAATTCGAAGCAGATGTATTGCGTATTGTTTGACATGCAGATGAGCTCTCATGGTGGTATGTAAAACAGATCAAGTCAGATTTATTGGCTCAGGGCAGAGAGGAGACAAGATCAGCCCCGGGTGAAATGAGTAAGACTGTGCTTTGAGTCCACATGTAGCCAGCCTGGAGCTGGCACTTGGTGCTGAACATTTGTGCAAAGCAGAAGTGGGAATGATTCACATCCACTCTTCAACATGAAGACAGGCCAATGGACTCTGCAGCAGGACTGTGGGACTGCAGCCCAGTCTCACACAACCTCCTTGATAATTTGTCAGGGTGGGTAATCACAGATACTCAGACATGGCTGGTGAGCTCCTGGCTGCTGCTGCTCTGGGGAAGCCATGGCCTGACGACTCCAAGCAAAGTCTACCCTGGTCCTTAATACAAGGACCCTATAACTGGGCTCTGTTCTTTTGCAGTAAAGGCTACTCATAGATCTTCCATCTGTCCAAAACTCAAATGTCATCTCCAGCAGTTCAGTTCAGCCCTCTCTCCTGGGCCCAGCTGCCCACTCCTGCTGTGGGGTATCAGCAATATAGATCGCTCCTTTGTTTGGTGGGTCTCGTTGGGCAGGGTATCTCTGTAACATTAGTTGCCTGGGTTAGTGTACCCCTCTGAGTCCCACATTCCATAGGCACATTCTCAGCTAAACGCTGGCTAGGGACTTTGCTGAGAGCCTCATTTTCTTTTTGCCTTTTACTTATCACTGACAGCTCTCATAACTTAGCATAGATTCATTGGAGCCTCTGATGCAGAACTGGCCCATCATATTTCATATGAAGTTGCTTTCATCCTTGGTATTAAGGATTCATGATGTCATTAAATTTACTATTTTATCATCCCTCCAGAACATGCTAAAACATATAAAACCTTTTCCAGCTCAACAAAGTTGCCTGGCCATTTCTGCAGAGCATGCTCTCTGCTTTTGAGGGTGTGTCTTTGTGCTTGCACCCTCTTTGCATGAAGAGACAGATGCTTCAGCAGCCCCTCTGCTGGGGCCCAGATCAGACAAATGCTCTATCATCTGCAGCCCAGCTGGTAGCCAGCAATGAATTGGATTCAGCTGCCTGTTGCCTTGTTGCCAGAGGCATCAGCACCCTTAGCTTGCAGCCCGTTTTAGGAAAGCAAAATTTGAAGTGCTGTTGGTTTTAGATTTAACTTTTACTGCTGGTGTGCACATATGAGATGCGGTCTCAGGTTATCGTCTAAAATAATCTGCTAAATATAGCAGTAATAGGCGAGGTATGTCTTTGCATGTGCAAAGAAGGAACTTTGCTGTTTTAAGAAGGAAGAAGCAAATGTTACTGAACTACTATAATAATTATGTTTAGATTTAGCCCTCTATTTCTTTTTCAACTATTTTTTCGTCACTTTCTTTCTTTTTTTCTATTCTTAGACTTATTTTGGTAAAGCACGGGTATGACGTAACTTTGTTCCTCTTACTTTTCCCGCTGCCATTTCACAGCAGTGGTTGAGGATCAAGATTCTGCAGCTAGTATTTTCACCTTGCTGTTGCCTGTTGTGTGCTCCGTTCCTGCAGTGGTCACTGTATAGATGGCCTCCCTTCACACGAGAGGGCAAGTGCTTCTCTCATTGGCTTGTCGGCAAGAGTATTGCACTGGAGAGAGCAGCGCTTGGCCCATCGGGGAACAAGGGTGAGACACCTTTACAAACAGCCTGGCTGTGCAGCTCACCTTCAATTCGCAGTAGATGATATAAGGGCCTTTGATTGCCTTCTTGACACCTTTTTTTCTTCTCCTAGAAAGATTAGAGTCATTCACTTTCTGTTGGCTTTCAAGGTGATGAAGGGGTGCATGTTCATTTAGCCAAATCAATGTAATGTTTTCATGGGGACTCTGGGGTTGTTAATCCTAATTTATGTCTTTGATGACTGTGTTAGGGAGTGAAATGAGAAAATTCCTGCATGGAAAAGCCTGCTGAGACAATTGCTGGCATTCCCTCTGCATGGTAATGGTAAACAGGCTGAGGAGGGGTGGAAATTGGTGCCTGCACAGGAAAATGCCATGACCTTTTCTGGAGGAAGTTTTTAACCTTCAGAAGGCAGGGCTGTGTGGAACCCTAAGGGTCTTCACAGTTGGTATTGATTACAATAGAAAACACTAGTAATCACCAGTAATATAACTCTATAAAATAGATAGATACCTTATATTTAAAATACAGCCTGCAGAGTAGCACAGATGGATGATTTTGGTGGTAACTGCTCCTTGAGCTTGTGTGCAGTGGATGGGAGCTAAAAATTGTCTAGGAGAGAGACCATTTTATCCATCCACCAGGGCAAGTTGGCACTGATGGCATGGTTAGCTGTGCTTTTCCCAAGTGCTGAGTGTCTTCATTTTTGATAGGATATGAAAGAAGGATTAGACAGGACATGAGTGAAGTAACTAAAGTGTTAGAGCAGGAGTGGCTGTATACGTATGTATATAAATATATGTATGGACGAGTTAAACTGGTCAGGCCACTACTAATTTCTGTTGGAATTTGGTGCTTATTCTGTCTCATCTTGAAGTTAGCAAGGGCGTTTTGCTTGTCTTGATGGATTATAATGTATCGATAACCTATTAGTTTGTGGTTATAGAAGCCAGGTATAGCTGTGTCAGTGGCTGAGCCATTGTGAAGGGCAGTGATCTGGATGGGAGGAAGCAAACACTTCTGGCAGCTGGGAGGGGGGAGCTCTGTCTGAAGGGTAAGTGTCAGTGAAAAGCAAATACGATGCAATGCCTTTGGAAGGGGAAGTGAGGTGAGAAATTAATGCAGTCGGTGGTTGTCAAAGTCTTTTCAGCCATGACAGGCAGAGAGAAAACATGGGAGCTCTGTGTTTGGTTCCTCTCCTTCTAGTGCAACTACCTGCTGGCATCTTCCTCCCTTGGTTCTGGGGCAGAAGAGGAGGACGTGGCTCACTGTATAAATAAATGCTGTTCAGCATGCTAGTGTGCCTTCCGATGTTTGCACATGATGTAGCCAGCCCTTGCCACCAGCCATGCCACAGCTTGTCACTCCCAAAATGATGTTCAACATTCACATGGACAAAACACAGTCCCTCTCTCAGAAACGTGCTCTCTAAAACCAGCTTGTTCTTACACAGCCGGACTCCTGTCTTCCAGGAGGAGCTACTCCCCAACTTCCCACCACTGCAAAAAACACAGGGCCACCCAGCTGCCTTCTCATGCGTGTGCCAGAGATGTGGTCCTAATACATACATCCCTGAGCAGTGCCTGCTGTGGTCCCCTGCACCACAGGGCAGGTACTGGATGGGGAGGAAGAGTTGGGACTGCAGCGTTTTTCTCTGTGGGGATGCACAGGCAAGGGGGAATGAAGCTCCTTCTTGGGATATCCCTGTTATCTGCAGGTTGACATTGATATCACGGCCCGTCTGTAGGACTGATCTGCCCTTGTTTTCTAACCAGGTTACAAGCGGGGCTATATTATTTAATGTCACATCTGAATCCTTTGAGTTTCTGATTCTATTGTATTGTGTAATGAAACATATCCTAAAGAGATTTGGCAATTTTTGTAACGGGTATATTTACTCTTTAAAATAGACCTAGCTGCATGTGAATAAATATGTGAAGATCTTGTTGACCAGAGTAGTTTTTCATTGCTGTTTGAGAGTTTATTCCTTTTGGTTTTGCAGTAGCAAGAAAGCCTGTTTGCCAGCAAAATGTCTAATGCGACTTTATACCCTGGCAGGCAGCTCTAAAGGTTACCGTCTTCTATTGTTTTTTCTTTTGGGTCTTTGAGAGCTTAGAAGACATAGCTGAGCCTTGTGCCAGTAAAAACAACAGGGATCTCCTCATTAACTGTATTGGCCTCCTCCTTTGTTTGCCAAGATCGGATGACTTTGAGTCAAAACAGGAAATGGCTGAATTTAAATCCTGGTACGGATTAACTTTATTGACAGCCGCGGCAGCATCCTGTGAAGGTTTCCAGTGGTGGGACAGCTCCTGGTGTGAGTCGGCCATTAGGCAGCCCCCTTTGGCCTCCTGGACCCATGGAGTCTGGAGGTGCCTTTGCCACGTAGGGAGCACGAGTGATCCTGCTCTGGGGCCATCTTCTGTTAAATCCCCAGGGTTTGTACTGGTGGAACCCATTGAACAAGCCTTCTCTTCCCCCAAACAAAACAGACCGGCCATTACAAGTTTAAATAAATGTCATTTCTCAGTTGTCTCTGTTACATTACAGATGAGACCACCGAGCACATCTGGATGGGTCTGGAAAGCAAAGCTGTCCCGAGTCCTGCCTTCCCCGAGCATGCTGCTGGCTCAGGCGAGGAGAGGTAACTGCTGCTGTTCCTGCAATGCTCTGGCTGCTGCTCTTACTTCTAATGAAAATGGAATGCTACCCATTAAACCCTGGTCTTTAACTGAGTTTCCAAGACTGTATAAGTAATAGGTTATATAGGATATTTTTAAAATCCATTTTCCAGGAATTGTCAGAATATCAATCCTCCCCCAATAACTAAGTCCTAATGTGCTTATCCCAGGAAAGTCTTTTCCTGCATGATTTGATAAGGGGTCAGTAAAATGGAAGCTGTCTCTAATGTCAGGATATTCTAGTTAGGTTTTCAAAGCAATTATGGTTTTATTTGTTTAATTTTTGCCATGGAGCAACACTAACAAAATGAACTGTTTGAGGAAACTGCTCATTTCCTGCTGGTGCCAACCTCTGTGTCTAGTGCTCAGCACTTTCCGTCAGGGCTTGGTAGGATTTCACATTGTGCTGACTGAGCAGAAACACCCACCAAAAGCATTCCAGTGAACAAATATGGGACCTCACTCAATATTCATGGGCTATGGAGAAGCCATTAAAATACTCATATATTCATTTATTGTTGCTCCCATCTCATTTGCAATTTTTTGTCAGCAGAATGAGGATTCGTTCTTCACAGGTGGCAATTGCTCCAGTTAAATGTGGAGCTTGACAACACTTCCAAACCTCTTGCAGCTGATCATTGGGTGTTGCTTAATGAAGGATTTTGGTTTTTTTGGGGGGTTGATTAAATCCTGATAAGCTTCCTTTGTTTTTCTCATTCAGCCCTAAGCACAAAGCATTCCCATATGAAATTTCACCATCTTGACTGCCATTCTCCATCTGGAGAGCAGCCACCACTAGACACTCCCAAAGATGCTAGAAACAGTCAGGTAAACTGCCTGTGATATTTGTTTCTTCCATTTATTTACAAGGCAGTTAGTAATTAGCTTATATTCCAAACATTTATATGATTTATAAGATAAAGATAAAGATAGAAAAAGATAGATAAAGATTTATATCCTGTACTATAGTTTTGCCCTAACTATTGTTGTCATAATAATTCCTGTAGACAAGTCCTCGGTCAATCTGGTTATGCCTTTGGCCTGAACTGGGAGGTGTGGCTGTTCCTCCCTGGGCCACAGCATGGAAAGGCATCTCTCTCCAGCATGGGTCTTGGGCTCTTCTGGCACTGCTGCTTCCTGTATTTTTCCCCACAGTTTTCTCCCAGCCAGAGAAAGTCTGAATAAACCTAGTTGTTTTTATTGAGCAAGCTCTGTGCTGACTACAGTAGGAGACTTGTCCTTACTCCAAGTTCAGGCTATTTAACATGTTCCCCAGTCCTTCTAACCATGATGGAGAAAAGAAATGAAGGCGCCAGCTCTGGACAGCCTGATATTGGGCTGGGTCAGTAGATAAAAGTGGCAAAGTAGCTGAGCAGAACTGAGACGGCTTTGAAGACTGCCTGGTCACCCTACCAGGCATATAGCTACCACAGATCTCCTTGCTCAGATGTTTCTCCTCTCCCACAGATTCAGCACACCTGCTCATGGTACTGCAGAGGAGCGTAAAATCTTGCCAAAACCAAAGCCGAGACTTCCTGTCCCACTGCCTGCATCACACAAGGTAGTATGGGCACAGCCTCTGTGCTCTGTTTCCTTATTCCTTCACACAGTCTGTACCTACTGGCAGGGGCTCCACAGGCTGCCTGCCCTGATGTCTGTGCTCAAATAAAATACATTCTTCCAGTCTTGCCACTTGATATACACTGATAGCATTTGTTTTCCATTCAGAGATCCAGTATACATGATGTCTCCTCCTCAGAGAGTGACACAGGAACAAGTCCATTTGTGGCTGCAACAAACAGCTTGCATTTATCTAAAAAAGGTAAGGTTTTTGTTCAGTGAGCCCTTGGTGGTTTTGTTATTCAACATCAAACACGGAGAGACGAGATGCTTTTTTGTGTATGTACAAATCAATAACAAAGAATATTTCTTACCTTGGCATGTAAGAATGGGCTGCCAACATTTGTATGAGTTATGCCTAAGGCAGCAGGGACCAAGAAAATAAAATCCAATGACTAAAACTTCTCCTGGCTCTCAGTATGTTTTAAACTGAGTGCTTGGCTCACAACTCCTTAACCCACAGATCCAAGTCACCTTCTTTATTCTGCTGTGAATGTATAGTGTATTTTTGGTACATAGCAAATAGCCAGTAGGAAAGCTGTCAAACTGAAAGCAAAGCTGCAAACAAATCACCAGCTCACAGCAGCAATTTAGAGCTCAGTGGATTTTTTTCCATGTCCCGATGCAGGAAGAAGGGCTGGGGTTTTCAGGGCTTTCTTCAGGTGGAAGGGGGCTCGCTAGAGTCTCAGAATGGGGAAGAATTAGGAACATACCATTTCTGGAAGCTCCCCCTGGCTTCTCTTTGAGAAGCTGCAGCCCAGATTTTCCAGGGAAATACAATGTGATGTGGTGGGACAGGCTGTGAGCATTTGTTGTCATTGTAGGTCACGGAGTATCTCTGTTGCACACCAAGCTTTCAGAGGATGCTGTGCCTCAGCCCAGCAGTGCAGCTGGAGGAGAAGCTGTTGATGGGGCTGCTGGCACCACAGTGGGGCAAAAAACTCCACCCGAAGAAACTTATACTCCCAGCAAGATACCAGTTAAGAGGAAACCAAGCAGAACTTTCCCCAGATCCGAGCAGTTTGGGAATCACTTGGAGCTGGCAGAGAACAGCCTTGCAAAGAGAGAGCTGCTGGCAAGCCCGAGACCACTGATCCCGGAGGGGGAGAGCAGCCAGGCTGTGAAGCAAGGTGTGAACTATACGATCTCATCGATGAGTAACAAAGAGGAGGATATCGGTCTCGATCGTGAACACTTCAAGAACTTGAAGAACTTCTGGGAGAAGGGGGCAGACTCTGTGAAGGTGGGAAACATGTCGGAGGACCCGAACTCTGTGGAAGCAGATGGTAGGCAGTTCAAGCTGTGCCGCTCACTCTCTGTGCAGTCTGGGCAAGGCCAGAACAGTGAAGAAAAGCCTGACATCTTCATCAAAACGAGAACCCCCTACAAAAGGACAATAACCTTGTCTTCTGGTGAAGAAGAACCAAACTATGTAGCCCCTGCAAGGAAGGGCTCAGTTTCCATCATTCCTAGGTCCACATATGCCAAGAGCAAAGGCGGCCTGGTTACAAGAAATGACTCGCTGAGTGAAAGCAATGGGAAGCCACCGATGCCAGAAGAAGAGAAGATGGCACAGCACTGCTCCAAGAAATCCAGATTGCCTGTGCGTGCGCCTTCCGTCAAAATCGAGTCGCCTACCAAAGAAGTGTCTGGCAGCACGTTTGAGCCAGAGACGCCCACGGACGAGTTGATGGTGGCAGAAGAGCGCAAGCACACACCGAAATCCCTGGCGAGCAGGGTGCAGATATTCATCGAGCCTGTGCTTACAGATGGTGAAAGCGATGATGAGAAAGAGGAAAAATCTGATTCGGGCACTCATGACAACATGGAAATAAATGGAGAGCTACCTGAGGAAAAAACATGTGAGTCGTCAGACAAGCCAACAGGCGGTGAACCAGCCGGAGAGAGAGAAGCGGTTCAGGGAACAGACTCGGCTGTTTGCTCAGGTACTGAGGGCTGTAACCGCACCCTGTGAAATCCCAATAGAGAGTCATCCCTAAGCCTGTTTTCTTCCCTGGCCCTTCTGCATTTTGCACATTTTCTTCATTTGTCCATTTATCCTATATTGCAATTTGTACAGAGTTAGTGTGTGTGGAATATGTTTAGCAGCAGCTCTGGAAACAAATCTTGTGTAGCGCGGTGTGAGTGTAAAAGGCGACAGCGCCCTGTTCCCCTGCCTTCCCCCCTGCTTCCAGCCCTCAGCCTTACCGGCGAGCACCTCAGCTTGGGACAGCCCTCTCTTTCTTTAGCACTACCTACAACAGGTCACGGGAACTTACTTTATTTCACTCTCTGGGAAGACTGTACTTTCTTCAAATGTGAGGCTGGAGAAATTCTTTGTGCTTGTAGAGATAAGTCTGACACAAATAGAAGAAATAAAATGTGAAGCAAAATGTTTAATAAATACGTGAGCTGTTATACTACTTTGGTACAGCAATGTTTAAATTACATTTTGGGTCTTTTGGGAATCCACAAGCGAATTTGGATATTAAACTGCAACCATAGCGGACTGAACACAGAGTCTGATCTTTCTGGCTTCTGATACCGTGATGGTGTCAATAGAATCACCACTTCATCGGTCTCTCTCTGGGTTTGACAGGCTCTTGTAGTGAATGTTAGTATGAGCAAAAGTTATTGTTAATTGCAATTCATTTTACTTGTGGGCTCTGGTTGCCCATGGCTTTGCTGTCTGTCAAGAAAAGACCTAGGAAGAGAGAGCTCGCTATCCTCTTTTTTCCGATTTTCTATCCTCATGTACTTGGATAAGACCTATTTGAGAGGATTTTCCATAGACTCATCTGATTTTGATTTTTAACTATGTAATTTCATGGTTTATTTCCTACCTGTTAACATTTCCATGAAAATCCTGACTTGCATTCCAGGTAAACATAAACATTTCCTTTCTGTACCAGAGCATTCTTATATTTCTCAGTTTTTTTGCCTTATTATTACGTTCATTTCAGGTTGATAGTAAAAGATGGCTGTGTTGCACTGGAAGCTCTTTGCAAGGGCTGGTCTGTTTTAGGGACTGGGCTAATCCAGTGTTTACATTTCCCATCATAGTGTGAAGAGTTTTTCTTGGGGAGAGACGTTAAAGTGCCCTAATGGTTTGAAAGCAGCCCTGTGCAATGTAACTGCAATGTGCTCTGAGCAGAGTGAACAAGTCAGGGGAGGCACACACATGTGTGCTTGTTGACACACTGCCCCTTTGTGTTTGTTTATTTACCACGTTGACTTGGCTTTTCATGTATTCCAGAGGAAGATGGGGATCATTCTCCTGCTGCTCAGGCACTGGCCCGGGCAAATAGCATTAATCTTGCAAAGAGCATGGTGAACATTTACACAACCACAGAGAGTGAGTAGCATCTTTTTTTCTCCTTTTCGGTTTACATTCCCTGAAGGTAACATATTATGACCAAGTTCTGCATCCCTGGTGCTTTTGTGCATGCACCAGGCAAGGAAAATGACATATTGTTTCATCATCAAATTAGAGAGCCTATAGTGCCTAAAATGAAATTCAGAGCCAGGAAATTGCAGCTAGATTGATGGTATATTACTCAGTGTCTCCAGCAAAAAACACAAGGGCTTCAAAGGATAGGCAAGAAGCTTGTGCCTATCTCTCCTCTTCCCCCACCAAGTACTGCTCTTTTGTACAGGGAAGTGTTCTACGAGATGGAAATGTGAGCATGTTTGGTTTCTTTGACAAGGAGGCAGATCTGTATGGGCTTAGTCTAAATTAAATCTACACAAAGTGGTACAAACAAGATACACATCCTTCGGCTAATAAGTGAATTAGATTAGCCACTAGAGGGAGTTTGCACACTCCCACACATTGAGCGAAAACACATTGGAAATAGCTTTAAGAAGTTAACTAGCAGTTTTTGTTTTGGGGAGGGGCAGCTTCAGTGGCAGAAGACAGAGGTGGGGCAAGTGGGTGGAACTGCAGGGCCTCCCACAAGCTTTTCCTCCTTCCTTATGCCCTTAAACAAAAATGTGACTTTCTTATATTTTCCTCACTCTGTGACAAGCTATCTTGATGCCTTTTTTTATTTGTATCTGCAGCATACAATAAACCTCATTTGATACCTCATCAGTTACTTGAACCTGAAAGAGTCAAAGAGCTGAGCAGATCCTCTCCTCTCCTGTTGTCTGAGGTAGGCTAGATGCCAGAAATGGCTGGAATAATGTTCACAAGCATCCCTGTCAGTTTCATGAGAATGTTTCTCCTGAGCACTGACAGTACTTGCTTTAGAGCATGCCTTGGTTATGCCATAAATAAATGAGAAAAGCCTTAAGAAAAAAGCCCCCAGTAACCTAAACCAACCCTTCTATCCTGGACGAGTTTTAGTGTTTCCCTGTCTCAAACCACCCTGTCCTTCCCAAGAACCCAGGCTCTGTTTGGAGGCAGTTAATGATGACGTTCGCTGCCGGTCGGAGGGAATGCCTCTGGGGAGACTCCCTGCGTTCTCCTCCGCTCTCCTAACCTGATCGCTGCTTAATGGGACTCTGCTGAGCTATTGGTTTTTCTCTGTAGTGTTGCAAAGTGCTCATACGGCAGAGCTTTAAGATGCTTGTTATTTTCTGAGCAGACTGAATCAGACACGGCTTCAGAAATCAGCTTCCAGTTTAACAAGCACAAAAAGACGCCTAGCATTGGCAGCCACTCGTCCGACATGGCATCTGTCTCTTCGGTAGGTATTTAACGCGTACATCTCGCTAGATAGGGTTTCTCAGTCAGATGCAGTGACGCTGCATTTAGGCTGATAATGATGATGTGGCCCCCGGAGTACTCTGTTGGTTTCTGCATGGTATGTTATTAAAAGAATGGTGATGGTTAATTACTTATGTTAAAGGAGTGTCTCCAGGTACCATCTCAAATTAGAGACCTGCTGGATCATTGTTAGACAAATTCACGGTAAGTGATAGCCCCCACTCTGAAGTGGGGGTGCTCTGAAGGCTGGCAGCGTGCAGGAGAGAGAGGGAGCTTTTTCAAGGTGGGGAGGTGAGACAGCTATTGAGTGACGTGGTTGTGGTCCAGCTCCAAGAGAGCTGGGACGGCAGACGAGTGCCCCCTGCAAGCTTATCCTTCACTTTATCAGCAAATTCAAGCTGCAGAGTAAGAGAATGATTTAGAGCTTCAACTTCTAAGGGAAGCTGAAAAGAACTAAGAGTGTTTAGTTGAGCATTTTTAAAACATGCCTTAGAGACAGTGTTTTGGGGGGGGGCTGCTTAAATGTGCTTGAATTTGCTGTATTACTGTTACAGCTTTCTCCAAGGTGTATATGTGAGATTTAAAGAATATATGTGAAGCAAAGCTGGTAGGGAAAGGTCATGAATGTAGATAAATATCTTAAAAAAAATCCTTGAACATTAGGGCACGTGAGTCCTTCTCCTAGTCTGGAGAGTCTGGGAGCCATAAATGGGCCTTTTGTGTCCAAGTCATACAGGTATTCTTGAAAATCTTGCTCAGGATTCTCTGCTGAGGTGAGTATGTGGAGTACAGCTCCAAGGACTGAGAAGGAGATGCTTAGCAGGTTCTTGTAGGATATAGTGGAATGACATTCAGAACTAAAGGAAGTAGGGGAAGACAGAGAAGAATTGGGTTAATTACTAGGAAAGTTCCTTGATAAATGTTCATGGCTGTACCACAGAAAAGTGCCAAGGGGGTTAATTATTTGCTTTGTCAGCGGCATTAGCTTTTATGTTATCCCTTCAGGAATCATGAGTGATTGGTGCAATAGAAAATTCTCTCATCTTTCTGGAGCTGTTTTGTTTCTGCTTCATTGCTTTCCACCGGTGAAAGGCAAAGCCTTGAAAAACAACTCCAAGGCCTATGAGCAAATGCCGTTTGTTCTGGGAAAGCACATGACTCTTGGGTGCCTGCCTCCCAATTTATACCTGTAGAAACATCATTTTTCTGTGCCTTTGTGGCAAGTAGATGCACACAGGCTGCCTCTGGTGGGACAGTGGCACTTCAGGACAGGGGTTATCTGTATTTCTGTTCTGTCCAGCTCCATGCACGTTGTGAGCAAGCAACAATATAGTTTTCCTATATTTCTAGTCTGATATGGTCCTTGCTAACCTATTTTAAGTATTGGTTGAGAATTGTGTGACTATATCTACCAGAAATAACATGTTCATGTACAGGTAGTTCAAGTTCAGTTGTCTCAATATATTTCTTGCTCAGTGATGAGACTGGGTCAGGATAGCAGCTGTTTGTACTGTAAGCATAGGGAAAGGGAAAACAGTTGTGTGCCTCCTCCCCAGTAATATTTGACTCCTTTTCTCAAAGTCATGGGATTTAGGGGTGAAAAATCTTCTTGACTGAGCATTCAGGAGAATAGTGCTTCTAAGTCCTGGTCTAGGATAGCACATCCTTATGAGACCCCTATTCGGGTTCCCTTTCCCTTGCTTGTTCAAGTACAGCTGCAGATGTGTACCATTTCTGTGCCAAGGACACCACACTACACAAGGTCTGAAATTGCAGATTATTTCTCTGTGAATGCACTTTTCAGACTATCATTTTTGTCCAGAAACCAAGTCAGGAGGGTGCCTGTGTCATTGGCACTGACCTTGCTCTTCCACCTGGCAGGTGAGTGGCAGCGTGCTCAGTGTCTACAGCGGCGATTTTGGGAGTGTGGATGCCCAAGGTACTGTGGAGTTTGCTCTAGACTATGATGAGAAGAATCGGGAGTTCCAGGTTCATGTGTCCCAGTGCAGGGACTTGGCTGTTGTGGATGAGAAGAAAGGCAGATCTGACCCGTGAGTGATGCTTTGGTGCCTTGTGTCTTCTATGTTGCTAAATTTTTTGTTCTAGAGGATTTTTTTTCTTATGCTTTCTCTTTTTAAAAGCCATGGTTTCTTCCTTCCTTCAGACTTCTGGTGCATGCTTACTGCTGGGACTTTCCTAGCTGATGGTTCTGGAGCCACTGGCATCCATAAATATGTTGCCACATACATAAATTTGAACAGATTGAGAAAGCTTTGATCACTACCAACAGTTCCTGTTATCACTGGAATATGTTCTTTCTGCATCCATGTGAATCTTGATCTCCCCATGGTGAATACACTTCGGTAATAACGCTGGTGATACAGACACATCTATGTGAAAAGAAAGTCTGTGAAGAAGTGCTGTTAGGGGCACAATGGTAGTTGTGCAGTGGTTAGTGATCTCTGCTTTGAAAGATGATGGAAAGGAGCTTGAATTTGAACCCTGAGAGAGAGACTTAAAGACATTCCACCTTTTTCCTCCTCTTTGATTTCACCCTGATTTTGAATGCACAGAGATGCCATTGTTATGAGCATTTCAGAAAATGAATATATGGCCTTGATGGCTTCTCATATTGCCTAGGCAGCTGCCTGTTCTGAATGTTGGTGGCATCCACCCATCCCCAGTTCTGTTTATAACTTCACATGCAAACCAAGTTAATATCCTAGTCCTCTATTAGTTTTGCCTTCAAAGAGTCGACTCCAGGTCTTCTGTTCCCATGTGACCATTCACAAGTGTTGCCTGCTTATTAGAGCTTGGTGATACAGAACAATATCCAGCTCACGTTTGTTTTCCAGGTATGTTAAAACTTACCTGCTCCCAGACAAAGCTAGAATGGGAAAGAGGAAGACCTCAGTGAAGAAGAGGACAGTGAATCCCATTTACAATGAGGTGTTACGGGTAAGAACAAATACATGCTCTGAAAACCCGTGTTGTAGCAGGCGCCTGTACCAGGTCAGGCCTGGGAAGATCCTGCCTTTATGTCCAGGCTTCTTTGCCTGCCTCCCACCAACATTGTGCTGCTCTTCCCTTGGGTTTGTGAGGGCAGAGATGTTAAAGGTTTCTCTGCACCCATCTGTGTGGCACCCAAGATATCAAAACACATAGTGATCTTTGGATGAGATAGGGACCTGCAGCCTGTGCTGTCTTCAGCCAGAGCAAGGAGTGTTCTTCTTCCCTTCCCTGGTGTGCAGTCACAAGGTATGGGACTAGTAAGAAAGGTTTTTGTTATGTCATCTTACTCATCAAAGCCTAGAGGGTTATTTAACAATGCCTGGGTCTGTGTTAATGGTTCTTGAAAGACTATTGGTTTTGCCCTGTGATGAACAGAGCACTAGGTTTCCCTGTGCTCAGCAGAAAAAGCTTTGTAAGGGTAGTAGTATTGCTGCAGGACAAAAAATGAGGTGTTCAGAGCGGAGCTAGTCCGTTAGTGCATGTGTGGAGTGGGTTTGAGTGTCTCACTCAGAGCTTATTCAAGCTTTTGAGTGGTTTATTTCTGACTGTGAAAGAAGCAGAAGAAAAATTTGAACCACCTGACTTCTCTTTCCTCCTCTAGTATAAAATAGAGAAAATGGTATTGCTGATCCAGAAATTAAATCTCTCTGTTTGGCACAATGACCCACTGGGACGTAACAGTTTCTTGGGAGAAATCGAAATAGACTTGGCCAGCTGGGACTGGAGCAACAGGAAACTCAACTGGTACCTGCTGAAGCCCCGAGTAAGTGCACCTCAACTGCAATCCCTCCCCCGAGTCCAGCCCTGAAGCCTTTAGGGGGTGGCAGAAGTCCTTCCTGACTCCTCTGAGGTCTTTGGGTGCTGTGGTGGAGCAGAACAGCCTGAATTGTACCTAGGGAAGCGCAGTAAAACACCCACGAGCCCTGGACATGTTAGTGCAGTATTCAGTGCCCTGAGCTCAGGCCTTCTTGCATCTTATTTGGTGACTGATCTGCAGGGACACTTTCATAAATGTGATCTGACACTAATCAGCAGAAACTCTGACATGACTTTGCCTCTCTCTACTCACGTAAAGACCATCCCATTATAAATAGACAGCAGAGTACTAGGTGATGCAGTTGAAGATGCCTTGAGAGGTAAATATTCAGGTGCCACTTTTTGTAAAGCCTGTTCTGCTTCCTGCATGCTTCTGGGTTCAGTGGTCTGATTGGAGATCCCTTTTCAGAAAATAAAGGACGTTTGTCTTTCAGAACTAAGATGCTCAACTATGTCCGGCTGCACATGTCTGGAAGAGCAGCCTTGCTCTGAAGCCTCAGGCTGTTGCTTATGAGGGGCTGAATTTGAGAACAAAGCCACAAAGAAAGGAGCTGCCCTGAGAACGGGTTGCCCCAGCCATGCAAAATCCGGGTTTGTCCGTTTGTGCCACTCCACTGAACTCAAAAGCTGTTTGCCTTGCTATGTTTACACAATCCCTCGTTCAGTCAATCATAACTCTTTCTATTTCAGAGCCTTTCTGCTGTTAACGGTGTGGATCATCGAGGAGTGATGAATTTGTCTATTAAGTATGTCCCTCCAGGAAGCCTAGGTAAAATGTGTTTCATGCATTGAGAAGTATTGCCTGTATGCAGGCACGCCACTTGCAATGCCTCATCTGCTTGAGGACTGGCTAAAGAGTAATCTCATGAGAGCAAGATCTTAGAGATCAAGCACAAAGGCACAAGGAGCAGTGCTTGATAGCGCTTTCTGCAGCCTACATCTGATTTTCACATCCGCTTTTATTGGGAGAGTGTTGAGGATAGAGGAAGGGCTCAAGAACCTCAAACTCATCAGCTGTTGTGAGCGCTGTGGGGTGCTGTGATGTGGTGGCAGCAATGCACAGCCCCGCTTACAGTGGGGCAGGCACAAGGTTGGGTTTGCCCAGTAGTTCCTTCTCCTCAAAGCAGCACCAGCACGTTGTGGGGCTGGTAATAGTGTCGTGGCACCCAGGTAGAGGGGTGCAGCGCACAGAGAAGTCATGTTGCTGTGCCTCAGGTCCCTGGAGATGAAGCCTGTCATTTTGCAAGCTATTGTAAGGACTGGCACGACGGTTTTTCTCTTCTCCTAAATGGCAGGTCCCAAGAATCCTCCCTCTGGCGAAGTTCACATTTGGGTCAAAGACGTCAAGGACCTGCTGCAGTTGCGTCCTTCTGGAGTTGACTCCTTTGTGAAATGGTAAGGGCATGAGAATGGTCTTGGCTTTGGTCCTGGGTCTGTGCCTCCACAAAACAGTTTCTTCTTTTTTTCTCAGGCTCCCCTACTTGTGCCTCCTTACTCTAAAGCCTTCATGTTGCTTTGGGCTCTGCAGGAGAGAATTGCCCTTGTTATTAACTTGTGGCCAAATTAGGAAAATCCTTGCTGTGATAAAGCTGTTGGTCAGTCACTGTCTGTGACTCACTCAGTGATTTGCTTCAATAATATCTGAGTGAGAGGAATACGTGGGCCCTGCGCTTCGGCCCAGTGTATTCACATGAAGTTGTGAATTTCGCCTTGATATGGGCTTGCATGCAAAGTTTGGGAATTTGTTAGGGATTTGCCAGGACTGACATACAGACAGCTGGATCCTGCTTTCATCTTCTCCAGAATTTAATATGTGCATGTTTTCTGCAGCCTGCAACATCAGTTCTGCCTGTTATATGGGAGAGGGTGCTGAAATATTAAAAAAAAAAAGAATCTTTTAAGGGGATTTTAAGATTTTTTTTTTTAAAGTTTGCTGCTCAAGAAGCCTAACTGACCATTTTGACGTGCCCTCTTGGGCATTAAAGTGCTGAAAAATTTGTGAAAATAGAAGTATGACATTTTTTAATGTAAAGTGTTGGTTTGCAAAAAAAGTTTGCCAAAAGCAGGAAATTTTAGGCATGTACCCCCTTTTCTGAAAACTTTTGCTTTTCAAATGGATTTTCTTGGAAAATAAAAGTTTCATCTGGGAATTAGGAACGTTTCACATTAAATCCATGGAGATTTCTTATATAGAGACCCAATTCCTCCTTTCTTCAGAACTGAGGCTTCTTTAGATGGAGAAACTTTGTAGGAGCAATTCCAACCTCAGGTGATATTTTATCCTACATGCTGTATTTTTTCTTCTCTCAAAGCTATGTGCTTCCAGACACCAGTAAGAAGAGTTACCAAAAGACCCGAATCATAAAGAGAGATACAAACCCTGTTTTCAATCACACTATTGTATATGATGGCTTTCATACAGAGGATCTAAAGGATGCTTGTGTCGAACTGACTGTGTGGGATCATGAAAAACTTACCAACCATTTCCTTGGAGGAATCAGGCTGGGCCTCGGGACAGGTCAGTAATTTCCTTTACCTTAAATGACTACTGTTATTATATTGCTGAGCCACAAGGTACAATGCGAAGTTGCAAAGCATTTTCCTGTTGGGGAGGAACAAGGGATGGAGAGTCTAGGTAATTGGTGAGAGTCTTGGTGCTTGCGATGTGTTTGGGATGGAGGGGGCCCTCGTACCATGATAGCAGTCCTCTATACCCACATTTTCTGCCAACATCAACTCTGTGGTCTGGCAAAACTCAAGAATCTTGTTGGGTCCATCAGAGAATTTTCCTGCTGTTACAGGAAAACAGACTGCATTACACATCAGCATTTTATTGCTGCTCCTCCCAGGGAAGAGTGCTCAGAGATGAAGACAACTTGAATGCCATGTGGGACAGCACCACCTGGTGACTCTGTCCACATCACCTCCTCCCTTGAAATGCTTTAGTAGCAGGAATAACTAATATTTGAAAAACAGGGTGAGGTATGCTAGTTGATCTGAGCCCAGTATTCTTTTCCTTGGCAGGTTACATTTAGGGTTCTTGCATTTTGTGGCTTTTACATTGACTTAATTCTAAACTCTGCTGTAAAATGGAGGTCATTAGCAGAAGAACAGGAAGTGTTTAGGATGCAACTTGCTGAGAAGTCAGCACCTTTCATGTTAAGGCACTGCCTGCAACAGTTCCATCCCATTGAGTATTTTTGCATGGAGCAGAAGCTCTTTGTGTAGCTCCCAACATTGTAGTTCTCTTGTTCTTTTCAGGTTTGAGCTATGGCATCTCTGTGGACTGGATGGACTCCACACAAGAGGAGGTGGCCTTTTGGCAGGAGATGATGTCAGCTGCCAATGAATGGATTGAGGGATTGCTGCCACTGCGCTCACTGGCAGGGAGGAAAAAACTGAAATAACCTACCATTCTGCAATAGAAGGGCTGAGTGTGTTCATTGGAACCAGGAACCTTCCTGCACCAAGGTGACTGAGACCAGCTACGGGGCTGGCAAGTGGCAGGTTAATAAGGCAACTGATGGACAGCACTTTGGAGATGTTAAATGTTAAGTACTAATTAATTCCCTGACAAAGGATATGGAAGATGCCAAACTGACACTACACTTGATTTTGACCAAGAAGAAACTTAATTTGCCTTTTTATTTAATCATTTATATTCTGTATCTTTGCATTGCATTAAGCTCTGGGAACAGTGGCAAAAGGAAAAGGAGATATAGATATTTTTATTTTTTTACTGTTTCTTGTGCCTATTTTTTTTTTCTGTGCAGAGTTGTAGTTGTACTAAAGCAGCAGTGTGGTATTATTCATATTCCCCTGCAAGTGGTACACTTTGTACTTGATGTAGAATTGCTCCAAGTCACCAGCAGCACAGGCTGAGAATGGGAGCTTTGCATTTGTCGCTGGTGATAACACATCTCTAAAGTGAGGAAAATTGAGATCCAAGGTGAGTCTAAAGAAAGACAGGACTATTTGAAGCAGAAAATGGATCAACCTGAGGAGGATAACAATGAGGAATTCAAGGTATTAATTTCTTTTTGCTTTAATATGAAAGAGAGAAATGATGCAGCTAGTGGGATTTTGCAGCCAGGGGCTGTTTTCTTAGCTTTCCCACAGGTTCCTCAGTGACCTCAGGCACGTTTCTCTATGAAAGGACAGTTTCAGTGCAATATAAACTAAAGTGCTTGCCCAAATGGAAAATATGGTTACATTGCCAACGGGCCTAATCGCACCTTTGAAATGCCTTGTGTGCAAAACTTTTCAATATGAAATAATGATGTAGGAAACCGTCTTGTGTTAGGCGGGCACAACGGGTCAGGAAAGAAAGGTCAAAACCACACTGGGATGCAGAAGATGTTGGGAGCCGTTGGGAGAGGTAAGTAGGGCGTGAATGAATGCGAAGGGTAACTGGGATGGTGTCCTGCCTCCGCACACCCTGCTGCCCGTCTGCTCTCCCTTTCTCCTGGTGCCTGTCAGCGCGTTGTGTGTGGCTGGAATTTCCTTTTTGCCAGTAGCTTGCAAGGACCTTGCATCTGGCACATTGACCGTGGCAGAGTGGCGGTGTGAATGCATTTTGAAATGCAGCTTTGTAATTTCTATTTTGGATGTACATATTGTGATTAAATAGAATGTTTTTCTTTAGTCATCAACTGGTGTCCTTGTACCTATTTTTAGCATGATCTAAGTAACGAAAAAGCAAGCAAAAGAGGTGTTAAATTTTGTCATGTCAAAATGAAGCATTTTTGCCCAAGGGCAGGTGAAGTGTCATGGAGAAATATTTTTTGAAGCTATCCTACCCTAGATTTTGGCTCTGTGAATATTTTCATATTCTTCTTTAATGTATTGATTTTATTTAACTCAAGCTCAGTGTAAATTTTGAGCTTAGCAAAGATGGTTGTGAATCACTGAATGGAAAAATGTGCACTTAAAATAACAAGGCTTTTTCATGAAATGAAGACATTTGGGAGATAATCAGCGGCTTTTATGGGAAAAAATAAAGAAGACAGTTTTAAAATTGGAAAAAGATAATACTTGAAAATGTACCAGTTATAGTACTGAAAACACTAAGAGAGAGAGTCTGTAGAGCAACAGAATTAATGACTGTCTAATGAAGAACCTGATATATATATAGCATGTCAGCCCAAATATACTTTGCATGGGCTCCAGCCTGGCATGTTTTGTTCACCAAGGTTTGGTTATTTATTGCCTTTGTGGGATAAAATAACAATATTGGGCCTAAGACGTCAGTTTTTAAAGTATTATCTTTACCTGTTTAGGTGCTGAACATGTGACTATTTATGCATACATATAACTTACCTTCTACGAGGAGCCCTGCTCACCAGTGGGACGGCTTGTCGCAGTGAGGGTACCCGCAGGACTCCTGCTCTCACCCCGAGCGCTTCCTCACCCTTCTCTCCATCGCAAAAATTGTCTCATCCCACCTCTTCCTCCTCCTTATCCTTCTCCTCCTCCTCACGTGCGGTATTAGCACATGAGTTTGTGACGATGTTGCCAAAACTGCTGTTTGCGTCAATGGAGCTGGAAATGTTTGTGTTGGTGTTTCAGCAAATTAACATCTTTTTCATTGGTGGTGCTAATAGGATAAAAAGGGTGTCAGTGGGCCAGTTTCATCCCAGCACAGTTGCTTTTATGAACTTGGCCCGGGACTTTGTGAACAGACTATTTTTGCGTTCAGATTCCATTGAGAATTTTTGTTAATCTTTTGGTGACTTGTTTATTTAAATTAAGCCCTGATTAAGTTAAGAAGCTTTCTTTGGCATTTAATAGTTTATCAGAGAAAAAGATTACGCTGCCAAACCACACGCACATTTGAACACAGCTGTATTTGTGGTAGTAAAATTTGCTGCCTGTGAACGCTGCATCTAACAGAGACTCAGGCCCATAGGCATGGGCTGATGGTAACATGGGTTGGGTGGTAACTGGTCAAAAAAGAAGAAAAATCAAATGGAAAGTAAGACTTCATGCGTGTAGTAAATGTGGGTTTTAAGTCTCTCATTTCCCTGAGTATGAGCATGTGGGTACCAGTGTCACAGCGGGAGCTGACTGCGGTCACCGAGCTCTTGCTGGAGACAGGAGTGACCCCGGGCTCTGAGCGAGCCCAGGCAATGCGAGGTTATGGGCACTGTCCCCTCAATGTAAAATACAAACCTCAGCATCTACAGCTGGGCACCTGCTTTCCACGAGTGTTCTGCATTTAAGAGTGAATGTGCTTCCTTTGAGTTTGTGCCTTATTTATATAACTTTTTCTCGGGAACCTTCCAAGCAAAAAAACCAAAAAAAACAGAGAGAAAGCAAGAGTCTGGAAAGCATTTCTGCCCCATCAGGCAAATAAAATCTGTGGCCTGTGTCCATTCAAAACTGTTCATATTACAGGTATCAGAAACTATTGAAAAGAGCTTAGAAACTCAAGAGAAAGAAAGAATTGTTGAATCTTCAACAACATCCAGTGAATGAGTGTCTCGGAGGAGATGGAAAAGAAGTGGTTGAATTAATTATCCCTTACTAAATATTTGCTCAGCTTTATCCTTCACCAAGACAGGAAAAAGAAATTGAACTACTATGGAGATTCAGGGAGAAAATTGCGCTGGCTAAATAAACCCATGTAATATGTGATCTGTCAAAATAAGAAATGCTCTATTTTCGCAGGCATGCTAAATTAAGACAAAAAGTATATCAAATAGACTGGTGTATCAAAAACTGAGTAAATAAACATGCTTTAGTTCCTGATAACTAAAAGTGAGTATATTCAGCACCAGGTTTGATTGTTTGTTTTAGCTGGCTGTTTTGGACTTCAGTATCTTTCATGGCTTAATCCTTTTTCTTTTCTACCCGCCTACTTTCCACCCCTCAGGTGTCCAGGTCATCTGCTGTTACAGTTAAAACGGATGCCCAGGAGATGTCCCTCTGAGTGCTGTCACAAAGGATGTTAGAAGATATTGGGAAGCTCACTGTAAAGCACCATGCAAAAGCATGTTTGCAGAGGCACCATAAGGTATGTGTTACTGGAGCTGTGCTGCTCTTGGCAGCATCGCTACTGCACAAGATCCTGCTGACCTGCGGAAAGCTCTTGAAACAGAAGTCCCTTCCCATGGGGTCAGCCAGGAGCAGCCACTTTTTTCCAGGGGCGGCACTTTTGGGGATGCTCCCTGTAGCAGTGGCTCTGCCACAAGGAGCAGCTCTCCCAGCAAGGCTCAGGGTGAAGTTTGTGGGGCCACAGGAGGATTCTTGAGTGTGTTTTGGTAGTGCAGTACCAGCTCCTGGCCTGTCGTAAGCAGGAGATGACTGATTTGTAGCAATGATGTTTGAGCAAGAGCAAGCAACTCCGGGGTGGCCGTTCCCACTTTTGGGGTGTTGGCCAGCTTTTCCCACTCTTCTGAACACATTGGTTGGTTGGAGGTTGCTGGGTCAGCTCACAGCAGCACAGAAACTGAGCATCGGCCTCCAGGAGGCCCATGGAGATACTACTATTAATGGCTTGTATGAGATCTTTTTCTTCTGAGAGAGGGATGGGCATGGTGAAGAGCTGAAAGTGTCTCCTCCAGGAGCCTTACATAAGTTCAGCAGCCCTAGACTGGTTTTGGTTTTGTATTAGTTTCCCATTTACTCAGCTGAAATGCTTCATGTCAGATAGTGAAATCTGAATGAAGTTGGATGAAGGTGTCTGCAGGCAGCAGCGCCCTACAAGGAGTGAAAAAATGACAAACAGGAGCAGGGTCTGAGCTTGCCAGGCTTGCTGGTCATGCCAGGGTCATGCTGGTGGGCTCGGTTAGCATCCCTGCTGGAGAGGGGCTGGTGGTGGTGCAGTCATTTCCCTGCAAGCAACCTGACGTAGGTACTTGCTTAAGCACGTTGATATTCCTCAACAGGCGTTGCAGCTTCTGATAAAAAGGCATGTGTTTAGCGGTGTTGAACAGCGCAAGTGTATTTTGCCTTTTCTTACTCTACAGACCTGCCTGTGCTGCTTCTAAATTTGAGACACTACCAGTAGGAACAGAAATCAGATTTCATGCATCTAACAACCTGTAATGCCATCCTGCTAGTTATTAACAATCCAAAGTAGCTCTTGAGTTGTAGGCAAGCAATCTGAGCTCTGGACTTGGAGGGGAAGCTAAGGAGCTGTTTTCTGGCAGCGTAAGTAGCTCAGACACCCGCTCTGTAGGAAGAAAAATCACAATAACCTCTTTTCCTCTCCTCCTCTCTCTCCCACTCACCATTACTAATTTATCCTGATTGTAATGGCTTCTATTTGCTCTAAGCAGATCTTGTTCCCTTCCTGGGAAGACTTGAACAGCTACAAGGACATAATATTCCCAGTGGAGGATCTGTTCTTGGATTCAGGCAGACTCAAGCTCTTGATGGGAGCCCCCCTTTTTCGACTGGCCAACCCATATCCATTTTAATGTGATCATAATCTGAAATAAGACACTGGGAGCTGCATCTGGAGTAAACTATCCCATGGTAACGAGCTGACATTTAATTTATTGTCACAGGGAAACATTTTGCAAATGCTTTACGTCTCTTCAAAAACCCGACTGACTCTTGCTCCATGGGGCTGGAGGCTATGTTGTGTGGGTGCTGTGTGGCACCAGAGGGTGGCCCTGCCACTTGCAGGGATGCAGGGACAAGTTTATCCTCTTTATCCTCTGTGCACATCCACCCATGTGGATCAGACTGTATGAGAGTTTAATCTTCCTTGTCTGTTCAGGCTGCAAAGCAAATGCTAACACTGCCCTGGAGCGCTGGTATTGACTCGAAAGGCCTCTCTGGTTATTTTGAAGTTTCTCTGCATTTGTTTCTCTCCCACATTCTCCCACTGGCACAGATCCTGGCTGGCTTTGCAGCCTGGTCTCTCTGGTGGTGTTAAACTCCTTGGGAGAAGGCAGAGCCTCCTGCTCAGGGGACGGGGCAATTCAAGCTGTCTGAGGCAGGGCAGCTGCTCTGTGCTGGACCCCTCCTTCCACTATAGTCAAGAGAGTGAGCAGTAGTGGTGGAGGATGGTTCATCCCATCAAGCTGAGTGGGATAAATACCTCTAAAGATGTTCCTGCCTCTCTCTATTGCCTACAGAAGGAGCCTGGACACCTTGTGTAGGAGAGACATTTAGGTAATTTGTCCCTATATTACAGGGCACCATTAATGAGACAGCCAGTGTCATTCAGCCATGACTATATTTATCAAACCTGTGTCTGCTCTACTGCTTTTGATTTGATCCCAGTGTAACACTGGGGGACCAGTGGTACCTCTGCAAGATTGCAAACCTGGGACCCCAGCCAGGATGCTTGGAGCTGCCATACTGGTCTGCAGTATTCCATTGCTCACTAGAAACGTTTTGCAGACAAGTTGGCATTTGTGGAGGGGGGTTAGACAAATTTCCTGGGGACAGAGGCTGCCAGTCTGCCACAGAAGTCACCACTACAAAAGGCTCCTGAGCCCAGCCAAAAGCCAAGGTGGGACAGAAGTTTCACCATGTGCCTCCTGGCATTCAGCCCTGCCTGTGCTTCCCTCCTGCTACTGCTGTTGGAGGCTCTAAGGCTGTCACCTCGTCACAAAGTCCTAAATTACATTCCCAGTGCCTGCTGTCAGCTGGGCTGTCAGTTTCTGAGCACCGTGTGGTGGCCTTGGCTTTACGCTTGTCTGCACCACCCTGACTAACTGTGGGCATCAGATAAATAATAAACATTAATTCGCTTAATACCTTCCCTCCGTCCTAGGTTTTACAGTGGCACGCATCGGCTAGCAGGTTATGGGTGTGATCTCTCTGTCAACCGTGTAATCTGTCTCTGTGTCACAGCTCCTGGACAGGCCTAATTTAACAGTGATGTTTTTTGGAACCAGCTAATAAATAGTTTGCTACATGTGGTTATCCAGCCCCGTTCTCGGCACTCTCATCAGCCTGGTGTGTGGCCCTTGCTGTTTTCAGTAAGTAATGGGTCTCTGGCCTGTTTGGTAGCGTACACTCATGGGGCTCCGCTTGTGTGCAGTTTCTCTCTGCAGTGATGAGTAGCCCCATTGCAAGTGGGGCTGGGATATAAAACCTGCGAGAGCCAGGGATGTCAGCCTGTGGGTCCGGGTGCTCTGCTTCACTGTTGTGTTGCGGTCACTGCACCTTCCCAAGCTGGGCACAGGCACGGGCCATCTCAGGCAGCTCCCGTGCAGCCAGCCCCGCAGCGAGGGATTGTGTCTGATTGATTGTTTTTTGTATCCTTGGAAACGGAAAGGGCATTAAAATTGCATGGTGCGTGCAGTGCTGATGCACTCTCCTCCTCGCAGTGCTGCCATGGGCTTGGAGATGGCGTCAGCCTCCGGCTGCCAGCTACGGGGTGTAAAGGGCACTGGCTGGTTTTGGAGAAAAACTAAACTACAACTGAACGGCAAACTATTTAGAGGGAAGAACCTCTGACTCCTAGCCATCCCTGACCATGGCTCAGCACCTTCTCTGTGGTCCAGCCACAGTGAGCCTGGGCCTCACAGCAGAGAGCTCCTGCCCGAGAGGAGCTGCCTGCCTTCAAACATCCCAGCCCCAGCCAGGCTCTTTATGCAGGGTTGCATGGCAGCAGCTCCTGCTGTTTGGAGCACATGTGGCACTCACCACCCACCAGCAAGTAATGGGTTGGAACTGGGCTCTTAAAAGTCTCTCCTAAGCATGTGTTTCGGGCTTCATCATATAACACTAAAAGGAAGTTAATGTAATTGCTCTGGGATAGAGACTACAGGCAGCGCAGAGTAGCAAGGGAGTTGTTCTCCAGCCCTTGCACCCTTTTTGTCCCAGCTTTCCTGCCTCAAAATAAATTTCCTAAATAAGAAAACATCCAGTGGTGGTGTGTGGATGTTTTTCACCTTTTGCAGGAGCTGCAGGCGCAGGCGGCCCTGAGGAAGGGCTTTAACCCCCGTTTGGCTGTAGGCAGTGCAGGGCTGTACAGCGGTGCTGCCTGCAAGGAGCTCCCCTTGGCAGCTGGGATGGACCCACGGCTGCTGCCAGCAGATGCAAGAGCTCAGCCTGAGCGCGCCATTTCAGCCGTGCCCTCACCCATGCTGGGGTCATTCTCAGGCAGCTCTACCCTTGTTTGAGGATGAAGAGGTTCCTCTGGACTCCCGGCCCCACGGGAAGGAGCTGGGAAGGGCTGCCCCTAATCCCGGGCTGCTGACAGCCTGAGGGGGCTGCGCCGAGCCCTGCCGTCGGTGAACACGCTCCCGCGGCTCCTCACTGGCACCCGCTGCCCTGTCCCCAGCCAGCAAACCTGCTTTTGCATCAAATCTAGGTTACTCGCTGCCTCTCTCTTTCAACACACCAGATTTTCCATTTGCTAAAACGGTACCAGAACAAAGGCTCTCCCAGGATCTCATTTTCTCCTACCTTCTCAGTTGCTGCTAATTAATATTGTGGCTGCCTAGTCACGCAGCGTGTGTTCATCTATATGCATGTGTTCAGGGAAGATGAAAATAATATCTGCATCACGGGATCCTGCTGGCTTATTTGCTGGGGAAAACGGGTCCCTGACGCTTCAGGAATTCCTCTAGCTCCGACAGCATCTGCTGGGCACCAGCCCACCCCTTGGGGCTCTCCTTGGCTCCTCACAGCCAGGGTGCTTCGACTGCTCCTGGCTGTAGCTCACGCTGCTGCCATCAGATGTCCACCAGCACAGGAGATGCTGGTGATGGTCGATTTGCAGGGTGTGTTTCTGAGCACCTTGTGCTGCTGGAGCACGGTCAGACCTACGGAGGAAAGGGAATGTGGTGTGTGCGTGAGTGCACAGGGAAGAGAGGAAAACAGTGAGGAGAAACCACAGTCTGTTGTGGGCTTGAACTAATGGGCATTGGACGCTGAGAAATCATACGGTAAAGTGCAACAGATCCCCACAAAGCATCGTTGGCAATGAGTCACTGGTTAATGCACTGCTAACTCGGATTTATAGGTTTAATATTTTTCTGTTGCTGTGCAGAGTGCCTCATCAGTTTTCTTTCCTGTCCTGAGATACCTTAAAATAGGATATTTTGGGGTTGTTATTTTTTAATAAATATATTATATTTCAAAGGATATTGAAAAAAATTCCTTGTCATTTATTCCTCAAGACTTGAAATGGTCTCTCTAGTGTCCTAGTCCAATTTACAAGCTGGCTAACTAGCTCATATCTATATAAATGTCCTTTTTTTGAGTACCTAATGAATATAGTATCCACCATGAATGTGTTTAATTTCATTGGTGGTCATGCAGAAGGAGCTCTTTTTAATGAAACGATCTTTATTTAAAAAAAAACCACCAACACCACTTTCATAAGTTTTAAATAAGAAAAAGCATCACTAGCCCTCTTTTTTAATATCTGACTTAATGCACACATTTTAGTCACCATTTTTAATAAGACACACGCTCATTTTCCCTTCCAGAGATCAAAACTCTGCCCTGGCAAGTGCTGAACAGGCAGGCGCTCGAGATCAGCTGTACCCCACGGAGCCAGGCGAGTGCGGCCACACGCTGCCAGTTTGGGACAGGCCATGTTTGGGGACGTCCCTGTCCAAGCCGGGACTGGCAATCCCAGGTACGTGTACACACTGCGCGGCATTTGCTGCCACTCGGGGTCCTGAGCAGGGTGCTGCGCCCTGCCGAGCCAAGAACCCGCTCCAGCGGAGAGAGGGAGAATGGGCTTGTTACGGTTTGTCGTATTTAAGATGCTGGGTATTTAATCTCTGTAACTATTAATTTTTGAGACTGTACACACATCATATATCTATCTATACACACACACATACATAAACGTGTTTGTGCAGGCAGATGTGGTGGGTTTCATGAGTCTGTCAGTACGACACCTTACCCTTACCCTTACCCTTGTCCCTTTGCAGACCAGGGTGACACGGCGCAGGTGACCCAAGGCAGCGCTGCAGACCATCTCCAAACCTGCCAGGAGCACTTGGGCTCCCCGCCCCGCGTTCCATGTCAAGGGGAGCGAAGCCCCCAACACAGTGGTGAGGAACCAAAATCTCTCCAGAAATGAGACTCGGATTTAAAATACATCAAGGTGTTTCGTGCCCTGCTCAAACCCCTCCTCGCCCTGGGGAAGAGCAGGGAAAGGCCAGCCTCGGCCTGCGCCCCTTACCTTTGGGGTCCGCCTGGCACCCCTGCTCCCCCTTGGCCCTGCGCTCGGTACAGCCCCCCTCAGCCTCGGCCCCCCTCAGCCCCCGGCTCCCCACAGCCGCCGGGGACCCCCTCAGCCTCGGCCCCCCTCAGCCCTCGGGGAGCCCCTCAGCCTCGGTTCTCCTCAGCCCCCGGAGGTCCCCTCAGCCGCGGGCTCCCCCCGGCTGCCCCGCACGGTCCCGCCCCGCCCCGCCCCGCACGGCTCCCGCAGCCGCCGCGTTTCGGGGGTGGCGGCTCCTCCCGGCAGTGCGGTAGAGCGCGGCCGCCATTGCATCACGGCGCGCCCCGCGCTCGGCCGCGCCTCCATCCCGCAGCCCGGCACCGGCTCCAGCACCGGCACCGGCGGGGGGCGCGGGC
>JAOXNO010000063.1:12688713-12707858 GCA_028565335.1 Limnodromus scolopaceus | reverse complement strand
CCCGGGCCGGCGGGCCGGGCATGGGCGGCGCGGCGGCGGCGGGCGGGCGCTGAGGAGGCGGGCGGCGGCGGCGGCAGCATGGAGGCCATCTGGCTCTACCAGTTCCGCCTGATCGTCATCGGCGACTCCACCGTGGGCAAGTCCTGCCTCATCCGCCGCTTCACCGAGGGGCGCTTCGCCCAGATCTCCGACCCCACGGTGGGCGTGGATTTCTTCTCCAGGCTGGTGGAGATCGAGCCGGGCAAGAGGATCAAGCTGCAGATCTGGGACACGGCCGGGCAGGAGCGGTTCCGGTGAGAGCGGCGGCGGGGGCGGGCGGGCCGGGCCGGTGGTGCGGGGCTGGGGCCGGCGCCCTCCTCCTCTTGCGAGACGTTTGGCGAATGAGACAAAGAAGAGTCAAATTGCACCTTTTGCCTTTTTCTTTTTTTTTCTTTTTTTTTTTTTTTTCCCTCCCCCGTAGCGTACCGCTTTGTGTGCCCGGGCTGGGTGCCCACCCCCAAATGGCCGCGCGCGGGATGTATAGGATGCGTATAGGCTGTGTGGGGTCGGAGGGGAGGGGGCCGGGGCTGTGGGGATGTTGACAGCCATCAGGGAGCTGTGCATGGGAGGATGCCGCTGGGGAGGCAGAGCGCCGGCTCCCCCGTGGCGCAGAGGCTGCCGCCGGGGTGTTTCACCTTTAGGGTCGCTGAACGCGATGGAATTCCTGGTTTGATTCTCTGCCTCGCCGCCCGTAGGACAGAGAAAGGCCGGGACAAACCCGCGGTTGAGGCTGTGCGGAGATGGATGGTGCTTTCTGGAGAGTGCCAGGCCGAGCGCTGCACCAACACAAACAGCTGGAGGGGTTAAGCCATAGTAACGAGGACGCAATGAGGAAAAATAAAAGCAGCATGTGGGACCGTGCCAGGAGTTCCCCACAGAACTGTATGGTAAAACCAGCAGTCGGGGTTGGAGCAGGTTTGGCCCCAGCTGAACAGGGGGCTGGTGTTGCCCGGGGATGTGTGCTGCTCAGACACTGCTCGTTTGGAAGGGGTGTGAGTGTACCCTCAGCTCCCTGTCTCCAGATTGCTTATGTTTTTCATACATCTTTAACCCTCGTCCTCTCTTTCATCCTGCTCCCTCCGGGAGCACTGTCCTTGCTCCACATCTCTGCGCAGCTTCACAGAGCTTCTGCTGCTGTGCTGTAGGGACTTGCCTGAGGAATGTTTTGGTTTCATTCAATAGATGAGACCTCCCCTACCCTTACCCCTCTCACTGCCTTCCTTTGCATCTGTGGTGCTGGCGCGTGGCCCAGGATGCGCAGTCGTCAGTCCTTACTCACTGACAGGTTTTTCTTCTGCTACCTTGCAGCCTTTCGGGGCGAGGAGCGGGTGCTTTATTCTGCCGAGAGAGGAGGTGCTTTTGCTTGCAGTTGCATCAGCTTCCAGCTTTGCATCTCGGGCCGAGGTCTGTAGAAAAAATGGGCCTGGGTTCCTTCCCCAGCTTCTGCCTTTGCTGTGAAGAGCAAAAGCTGTTGGATGGCTTCAATTTCCTTTCTTTTACACATCAGGAAGTTTGGGGCCCTGGAGGCCGCTTACCCTTAGTGCTGGTGGTTGACCCGGCCTGGTGCTCGGGTTGTAATGATGATGAGCAGGCGACCTTCAGCGCAAGGGCAGGCTGCACTGCTGCGATGGGCAGCAGCATTCAAAGGCAGGAAGAGTGTAAGGGGCAGGAGCAGTGAGTGACATAAAAAAACCACATCATGCAACTTTGAAATGCCCTTGCAGTCTTAAATTCCCAATGTGAAAAGCTAGAGGGAAGGGAACAAACCCAGGTGCCCTTATGGTGCACTCTGAGGTATGAAAAAAATCAGGCACAAAAGCCTGTTTATCTCTTTCAGTCACCATTAGCACTTAGACAAACCATGCCCCATAAAGACAGCAGCTCTTGGGCTCCTCCTGCAAGCTCTTTTTCTGGGCGAAACACAAATCATAGCTATTACTCGAATAAACTGAAGGCTCTCAGATGTGGGAGCACAATGGTGCAGGCTCTCTCCAGAACCCTGAAACTTTTTTTGTCGTAACACAGGGAGTTTCTTAAGAAGGAAATTTGTAAGAATGAGCTCTGACTTCTCAGCCTTTTCTGATTTAGGCATTTCCAGTCTGCTTTGCATGGTTTAATGGTTGCCCCACAAGGAAGAAACCACTGTAGTTATTTTGAAGACACCTTGTTGTTATTCTCTGGTCTGCAGCTGCGCTACGTTTCTGCTCCTCCTGACCCCTGTTGTGAGCTCTTTCACTCTCCATAAATTAGAAGCAATTTCTGTGCAGGCAAAGCTTAAATTACAGTCAAGCATGTGCCATTCTGTATTGCCGGGAGGCTGCTTTGGAGCTGTAGAAGAGCAGGTTTTCCTGGATCCAGCAGGGTTTGCACATCTCCGGTTGCTCAGATAACTGCGATTTCCTTGTCTGAAACGTGATGTTGTGTAATACTAACAAAAGCAAAAGCGTGTGCAGCCCTCGCCCCTGGAACTGTGCACCACCACCTACAGAAGAGCTGCTTCCTCCCAGCCGGCAGCTCGCCCTTGGCTGAGAGGGAAAGACTCAAACAGGTGTGGACCTCAGGTGCAGGAGTCCCCACCGTGCGTACACGGTGGTTCCCAGAGGCAATACCTTTATTGTAAAACTTGGCCAAATAGGTGCAAATCCCTGTACTGCTCTGCACGAGCATGTATGAGCGTGGCAGGAGGAGGGAGGGTAGGAGTCCTGGAAGGGAACTGGGGAGGGACGTGCAGCGTGAAGGCAATAGTTTGCTTCCCGGGGGTCGGTAAGGAAAACAGGCTGTGGAAAAGGCTTTAAGAAAAGGCACTGAGCCCTTCACCTAGTTTTACCTCAAAGCAGCATTCAGCTTAGATCCTGTCATGTCTTTCAGAAGTACCTGAGGCGTTGTTGATGTTGGCAGGAGGAGCCAGGACTGATGGCATGGAACTCAAGGGAGAAGCAGAAATGCCTGTGACATTCTGGGGGTGAATTCAAAGCCAATATCTGTTTGCAGCTGGCTAGATAGCAAAAGGCAGATCTAATTCCCTCAGTGCCAAATGTGCAGAGCTACTGTTGTCCCTCAGCCAGATAATTGGGAGAGGAGAAATTATCCAAACGCAGCCAACTATCTTTCCCCCCCCACACTTCTGGCTTTCTTCAGTTTTGGCTGTGGATTTTCATCCGTCATTGCATGTCTGTTGATAAAGCAATCCTTGAAAACTCCAGTTCATCCTTTCTTGGGTCAGTTTTGCTAGATTCACAAACTACAGGACCAAGTGACCCCTAATAACAGTCTTGCATGGCTAAAAAAAGGACTTGTCCCAAGGTAAAAACGCATGTTTTCCTGGCAAGGAAAGTTCAGGCCCAAGTGTGAATTCCTCCAGGGACTGAAATCGATCATTGCTTCTGGATTTAGAATGAATCCATGACTTTGCAGAAACATCACAGTTTTACAGCTTCTTGATTTTTCCATGTGTTAGTAGTCATTGAACTGTAGCTCTGCTCGGCCTCGTGCTCCTGGCTTTGCTCGGTCGCCCTGCGTTGGCTGGCTTCATGGGCTGCTTCTGCCACGTTGGGGTCTGTCCTTGCTGAGAAGAGTTGTGGAAGATGCGCTCCACTCCTCAGCCCGTGGTTCGGGGGCCTTTTTGGTTACTGTTTAATGTTGTCAGTATTTGGCAGGAACAAGACCAACAGTAGTGCAGGTTCCCCTGGGAAGGCGTTGTATGATTTTGCTGTTACTCGGGAGGTCAGATGGCTGCTTCCATTAGTGCATCAGCTGTACTGGTGTATGCCATCGGTTTGACCAGTGGCATAGTGGAAGAAAGTGTAGGGGTCGGTGGATGTCCCTGTGCCACAGCCCCATGTGTGCAGAAGGGAGCTAGAACCCCATGGTCCCCCTCCCAGATCTGTAGCCTCCTTCTTTTATGAACATGTCAGAGAGCAGGTGTTTGTTTTCAGATGGATCCTTTGATTTGTCACCGCGCTTCTAAACCAATGGGTTAGACAAGGTATTCAGAGGCGGGGGATGGGGCTCTTTAGACTAACAGCAAAGGGCATACGGAAATTCATGGTAGAATATAGAGACCAAAAATGGTGGTGGGGATTTTGAACGGAGCTGTAATAAGTCAGTGGGGCAGTTACCCAAGGATGAAGTCTTTAAGCCGAGATTATGTGTCTTTTTGAAGGACAAGCTCTACAGAGCACAGGCTAAAAGTGCTAAGACATTGTCTGAATGGCCCCTCTGCCCTCTCTTTGCAGGGTAGACAGGGTGGTGGTAATGCTGCTTTCTTAAACAAAGACGTATGTTCAGAAGGCCTATGTTTGACTTAAGAAAAAAAGTAATCAGAAGACACAAGAAAACAAACAAAACCCCATGTGAAACTCCTCTGCCCTTCTTCACAAACAGCTGTAACTTAGACTTCTGTTGTGGCTTATTCATTTCCAGGTCCATCACCAGAGCCTACTACAGGAACTCAGTTGGCGGACTCCTCCTCTTTGACATTACAAACCGCAGGTCCTTCCAGAACGTCCACGAGTGGCTAGAGGAGACCAAGGTGCACGTCCAGCCATACCAGATCGTCTTTGTTTTGGTAGGGCACAAGTGTGACCTTGACACGCAGCGGCAAGTCACCAGGCACGAGGCTGAGAAACTGGCTGCTGCGTATGGTATGAAGTACATTGAGACCTCAGCTCGGGATGCCATTAACGTGGAGAAGGCCTTCACTGATCTGACTCGAGATATATACGAGCTTGTTAAAAGGGGGGACATTTCAATCCAGGAGGGATGGGAAGGGGTAAAGAGCGGGTTTGTCCCAAACGTAGTGCACTCTTCAGAAGAAGTGGTGAAATCAGATAGGCGATGCTTGTGCTGAGCTCTTCTAGTGAGGCAAGTGGTGATGAACTTTACTAACCAAATGTACTTTACTAAGTGAACTCGGTGTGACAGAAGGGAGAGCAACATTCCCGTTGTGAACAGCCTCCCACGTTGTTTTGGACACCAGAACAGACCCCGGAAAGAAATGTTCTGTTCCAAATAATCTTGCAGAACTGGGGGCTACAGACCTAACGGAGAGTGAGGCTGCATGTAGATGTTGTAAGGAGACAGGAAGCAGAAATGAGGGGCTGCACGAGAGGGGAGAGAGTACAGAGAGAGCTGAGCGGGCTGGCACACGCCAGGGTACTGTACATGTCCTCTTTTAAGTAAATCCATAGCTCCGTGCTGGGTATTGAAGCCACAGTGTGGATACTTTATGTTAGTGTGACAAATGGGCAGACAGAGGGAAGGAAAGAGGACGTCTTTGTTTGTGTCAGCTGTTTATCACCAGGAAGGTGTAAAGGCAGCACAGACACCTTTTCCTCATAAGGCCAGCTCCACAGGAAAAGTTTACTGACATGGTATGCACACTTCTGAATTTTCTTTCTTATGTTCTTGAATCTAGTTCCATAGCAAAGAATATTCTGTGGGATTTAAAGAGGAAAACAGTAGTTATTTGATTGGTAATTAAAATTTAAATTATTCCACCCTTCCTCCCCCCCGGTAGTGCTTTTCTCGCTGTGCTGAACTGGGATCCTAAGAGGCAACTCCTGCAATTCAATGCATTTTTATGCATTTACTACCTAGGTGAGTACCCTGCGCTCAGGGCTTTCCCATAGCATTAAGTGATCAAGAGCATAAAGAGAGAACCATGTCCTCATATGTTATATCTTAAGGCTGGGGTGTTGGAGCCCAGTGGGACGCACCAACATTTCTGTCTTGCTGACAGCACTGTGCTGACCTTTTGGGTGGCTTACCAGCCAGGTCACGAGGAGGAATGGAAAGGGGGGTGGGGGGGAACCCCACCCCAACAAAATAAAAAAAAAACTTGAAAAGCTTAACTCAGGTGCATCAAACATCCTAAAAGGTGAGATTTGCTTTTAAAGAAGTTAAACAGCATGGAAAGCAGCAGCTTCCATCAGTACTTTTTGCTGTTAAAGTGTCATTTTCTTTCTTGGCATCTGTGGAAGAGGAGAACTAGCAGTGGGAGGAGGCGCTACACAGAAGTGTCTGAGCAGGGGGAGAGGAAAGCCGCAAGACAAGCTCAAGAGTAAAAATTGTTTTCCTCCATGTTTTAATTTGACAAAAGAGGATCTATCATCTCAGGTTGGTCACGGTGGGATGGTTGGTAGATGTAGGTGGATGTTTTCTGGGAATGCCATTCACCACGTAAAGCTTTGCTTCCACTAAGTTTTAACTTAAGCTTTTGAAGTGCAGCGGGGTAACTGCTGTAGCAAACTAGGCAAGTTCAGCCTATTAAAAGCAAACAAACAAAACTATAGTGATTTTTTTTTTTTTTTTAACTTGAGTCTGGAAGCTTTACATGCCAAGCTGCTAATTGGCAGGAGGGAGTGATTTGGTAAAAAACACAAGAAGCATCTAGTATTTGATTTTAGGCCTCTAAGTAGAGAAGAATAAAATACTTGTTAAAGCTTTTTAAGCTACGCCGTATATAAAAGTGTGGGTCTTCTTGATTGTTGAGTTCAGACTATTTCTCCCTTTCAACCTGGTCTCACGTTTCGCAGCACGTGGGCAGGGCTGTATGAACTAAAAAACTGCGGTTTCCTTGTTAAACCAACCCAACAACCAAACCCCTGAAAATTAGTAACATTTTTTATTATCAGCGTTCTAGGAACAATTTCAGTTCCTGGTCTCTGCAGGGGAGCAGCAGTGTTGGCACCTGCTGACGGGGCAGTGGTAGCAAGAGGCAGGGAGGGTGGCAGTAGTCTAGCACCTCTCAGGCAGGTTGTCACTGCTAACCCCTCAGCGCTCCCGGGTAGGGTATAAACCTATCCAAACCCCTCTGCTAAACCCAGTGCATTTCAGGCAGATTCGGTTGTTGGTTGAGTTGAGTGCCCTGAAGATTTAAAAGGAAAAAAAAGAAAAATCACAAAAATCCCTTTACAAAATCTCTTTCTAGGTAAGCACAGCTGGAGAAGATTGATGCAGAGAGTGGCACGGGAGCTTGGCTGCCATGGGCTCTCGTGGGCTGATGCCAGTGGAGAGCGCAAGGTTTGCTCCGACCAGGTCTGTCAGTCGCATTTTCACAAAGGCGAGGACAAACACGTACGAAAGGGTCAGTTTCTTCATTCTTACAGTGGGACCTCCACCAAGCAACCGCTTTGGTCTTTCAGGGTCCAGCTGCTCATGAGGTGTGGCTTGGGTTGCCTGGCGGAGGGTGGCAGAGCTGGGGCGTGACATTAATGGCAGTTAGAAGTTGGATCAAACAGTGTTTTAGCAATAGTAAAATTCTGTAATTCTCTGTGCAGGAACCTGGCCAGCAGAGGAAAGATCACTTTTCGCGAGACAACCAATATTTGATTTAATGGGTTTTGGACGTTCCCCTTTATTGCTCCCAGAGAGAAATTCCAGAAAGCCTAAATCAGTAAGTGCATTCAGGCCTCTAGAGTAAATCTTCAGTTTAAAAATACAAGTGTCGTAATTCTAAAGAGGAACAGTACAGAAGAAAATGTACCCAGTCTTAACTACTTAGAGGTAATAAATGGTTATATTAAATGATAGGGAAATCATTATATACATCTTTTTCTAATTCCTTGCATTTTCTAGACAGCTTATTAAAATATAGGAAATGTAGATTCATCTGTACAAAATTTGGAATGTTTTTTCTAAGATGAAGAACTTATAGGATCTGCTAAGAATTCTTTTCTAAGAACTGGTTTTAATGCTTTGACTTCTAGTGCAAGAGGGATTTAGGGAAATCAGAAGGTGATACCTTTCACAGGATAAAGGTCAGGAGCTGTTTTACTCTAGGACAAAAAAGAAAAAAAAAAAAAGCAAAAGCTAACTTTCTGTGGTCTCTACCACATCTTAAAAACAATCTGCATGTTAGATTGAAATTGCTCAGAACCTCCAGAATAAAAGCATACTATACACTTTCCTCGCTTTCTGTTATGCACTGTAACGAAATGTGAAAATACTGCTGTATTTAGCTGTCTGTATGTGACTGAAAATATGCTTGTATTTAGCAAAATGGTTACTCTGTGATAATGTGAAATTTAAAACTTGTAAAGAAACGTTGGTGGGGTTTTTTTCATTTCTGCTTCCCCATTCTTTACCAGTGAGCTCTCTAGTACCGGTGCCACTTCTACACCCCCGCCGTAGCAGAGCCTACCGGGGACTGGCTCAGCACCCACTGTACATTCCTCTCTGAAGGCCCACTGCTTCCACCTCCAGAACCAGTCACCTCCCTGAGAAAAGACAGTGCAACTACACAAACACTGGGCATTCTAAAACAAACCAAAGAGCCCCAACCAAAGCCAGCTGTAGTCCGTCCAGCAGGCCTTGCTCAGCAGCAAGCAGGACCAGTCACAGCAGCTTCTGCAAACTGACCTGGTCTTACTCAACGTAACAAAGACTTAATAGCAAAGGACAGCGCAATACTGGACAAGGATCAGTCACAGGGTAGCTTCAGTTCTTGTCTAAGAGTTTTGTTTATTCATTTGCTTTGTAGCAAACCAAAAAAATCCCACTCCACCCCCCCCCCAAAGCCAGGTGCCTTTTCAACCTACCAAGCAATTCTGGCTCGAATGCTGTCACCCCCCCATAGCCAGCATTAGGTCATGGCCAGTCGCACACAGCACTTGTTTGGCTCCTGCAGAAATGCTGAACTGGTCAGTTCATTGTGCACAACAAAGGCAGTCGCTGCCTTCAGACCGGCCAGCGGGGGGGGGGTGTGGGGCACGCCTGAGCCTGTTGGGATCTCGTTAATCCAAATCGAAGAGCAAACTGCAAGAGAAATGAGGAGGTGTCTGCAGCTGCCTTGCCTGGCATCGCTGCTGCTCTTCAAAAGAGAGGGAAGCGTGGCAGCGTGGCAGCCCCGCGCGCAGCAGCGGGCAGGGGCCTGTCAGTCAAACAGTACCGGTGATCTAACTGTTCCTCTGCTACAGCCAAAGCCACTGGCACAGAGTACCGCCCTGCAGGAACCGTATGGATGAGCCAAGCCCAGGTACTTACTTGTGGTAAGGACTTCCCCGGTTTTGTGCCCATCCCTGCAGCTCTTACTCTTTCCGAGCCCCTGTGCTGTCCCGTCAGTTGCTTGTATTCACAAGTTCAGAAGCGCTGACTCACACCCGCCTTTCACTCAAGCCTGTATTCTGGTATTTTCACATCTGCTGCTTCAACTGAATTTTTTTCACCCCCCCGCCTTAAATTAAGGGAGGGAAACATTATCAAAGACCACACATCAGATTCCTGGCTTTCTCACACAAAGAAAAATACATTAAAGCACGTGTTTGCCACAACTGTTTAGTTTTACTATTTTAATATCATGAAATAAAAGTACAAAAAATTTACAGGTATATTGTTTCTTACATGAAGATCAAACAGTTAACATTTGCATTTATTTTGCAGCGAAACCTGTATTCTCAGTCACAGAATGTGAATATTAGCCACTGACATCACCACTGAGCATTTCATTTTAGAAAGAAACTGCAGAGGTAAAAGGCAACAATCTCGCAAGGCTTCTTAAGAACCAAAAATAATATTCCAACTGTTAACACCAGAAGTCGTGCTTCAGTAAAGCATCCTTATCTCATACAGGTTTCACCACCTGGGAGGCTGAGAGTGTTAAGACATTTGACCTGGACATCTTGTCTAAGGGAGCGTAAATAGGGGGTTTCTTGTTAACAGGCTATCAGGGTTTTGGTGTCCTCGTTCAACGCATTTGCAAAAACAAGCAGTGTGTGCACATGTATGAAACGGAACGGGGTGAGATCACCTGCAGTCCTGACATCGCTTGTGCTGTTGGCTCCGTTTACCACTCTCCTCTGAAGACAAGTCAGAGACTGTTGTATGTAAAGTGCTGAAAGTTCAGTCACAGGCAGTTAACTAACCAGTAACTATTAAAGACAAGTTTATCCGAAGTGGATATCCCGGAATGCTTGCAGGTTGATGCTGCCAATTAACTGACTGAAACAAAATCCAAGACTTCACTGCATTTTTTCTATCTCCTAGAACCTTACAGCTGCACGTCTTCCCGTGCCGGTTGTAACTTCATCAGCTGTACACAGAGATGAAAAAGTAAACCCCTGCATCACCACAACCCACTAAAATGCCAGACTCCATTTCATATGTGCCCCTCAACTTTTCAGACAAGCCTTCAGGTAGAAATTCATTTATGACAGACTGGTCTGATCAAAATACTATGTCCTTTGCTGGACTGTGTGGTGCCTTTTCAAATAATTCATTTCATGAAGCATGCACGAACCAAATTTTTGAGTTTACAAATAAATAAAATGGTGCTCACCATTAGGTTTCATATATTTTACCATTTACTGAAATGCTTAAAGTAACTCAGTCCCTTAAGAATGAACTTGGGGGTGTTTAAATAAAAAATATTTGGAAATTGAAACCACATTTAAAATTGGCAAAACTATGCTTTGTTTTTAGAAGGGTCTTGCTTGTTTCTTCTCTTTACATCCCAATTATAAACTCTAGCCATATCTGAGGGTACGGAATTAAGGAAATAGCTCTTACATTCAGAAAAGAAAGAAGAAAAGGAGAACAGCAGGTTATACAGTTGGCCACGCTTTCCTTACTTGTAACAGTCAATATAGAAACCATTTAATGACAGAGCTGACGGTGCAAAATCTTAACACACAGGAATGCTAGTAACTGTTAGTAACGGCATCATTTATACCATTTACTTAAAAACCTCCAAAAAGATATTACAGAGAAACACACGTTTAGTTTTACTTACAGCTACACTTTTCTGATTTCCGCCACCCTGCCAACATCAGCTGCATTTGCCCATTTCAGGCACCTGTAACTTCCTGCAGCACTAAGACAGCTTAAATATCAACTTGAAAAAACAAGTTGTTGTGCCTTCATTTACTAAATTACTAAATCTAATGCTTCAGTTGATGGCTACCCTCATCATTAAAATAGTTTTAAGTAGAAAGTATTAAAAAAAAAAAAAAAGAAAAGGTTAAGCAATCCTAAGCTAACAGCCAGCAGTTCTGCAGCAGAGCTTGTGCTGCTTGGAGAACGTTGTGCGGCAGCTGAGTCGGGTGTGATTAGCAACAGCCCGAGGAACACCACTCATACACTCTAGAGAGGAAGGGTCACTTTGCTATGAACTGGCCACCTGGCCGTCAACCCGCAGCACCCATCCACGCTCCCACCTCCCTCCCAGTCGGGACTTGGCACCACCGCTGTTGGTTTCCGGGGGACCCACTCACCAACACCAACTTCGCTGCATCCGACACAGCAGCTCTCAGCTCTGCACTGGAAACACAGCCCCATCTTTTGCTGCTGAAAAAGGCTACAGAATTCTAAGGGCAGCCAGTCTCAGATAAAAATATGTCAGGAAATTGGTTATTACCCATCTGTTAGCTTGCACATACACTTCTTCCCCTGCACATAAAAAAAAGGATACTGACTTCTGTAGTGGTGAACTGATCTCTAAGAAAATCCAGGTCTTCCTCTAGAAGATCAAGGTTTCTTGTGGCTGTTGACAAATTCTTCTCTAACAGAGCCTGAGCTTCGTCAATATCATATTCAAGCATCACATTGGCCTAAAAAAAGAAAGATTGAAAAAAGCTTTTACTTTTGCAGTGTAAGGTATAAGCCATAGCAGGCTGTTGTTTATAACTTATCACATTAACAAAAGGCTGTCCTGACAGGCCAAGACAACAAGGGTCAGGCTAAGCAATGCCAGAATCCACTCAGGGCCTCCACCGCTTCAGTAACTAATAAATCCCTCTAGTGACTTTAAAAAAGTCCTCTTCCTGTAGATAAGCAACAGGGGGTTTCTCTCCCTGTGGACTGCATTCAGCCTTTCAGGTATCAGTATCTCATCTTCACCATATTTGAAAAGCAAGAGACTTGGCGTTTCTCAGCAGGACCTTTCAAGTGCCACACAACCCTAGAAACAATTTTTGATATATTCACGATTAAGCTGAGGATCTCTGTGTGAACACTGACAAACAGCCTAATGGCTTTGGTCATTAACAAGAAGTATGACAGGCATTTAAAGATACAACATATATAGGAAGTCCTACCCTATACCGTGGTGGTTTTTAATCTACAAGTCTTTATTTCAGTAAGAAGCTACCACACGAAGAGATAAAAGAGCAGTATCAAGTGAAGATGCTCCAAGGAAGCTTTGTCCCATTCAAGAACTGAGCAGAGCCACATGCTACTACCTAGATGTGATCCCAGGGACGGCTACACAGAGCTGCGAGAGCGAGATAAGCCATTCTTCTTGTAAAGTAACTGGAAGACAGCTTCCCCAGTAGCAGCAATACACACAGGCCAACATGCAGCGTGTAGGCAACAAGGAGGATCAAGGCAGAAGGCCAAGAACACCTAAACATAATAAATTGCTTGTTGCATTTTATCATCACTTTTCTGTATGAACCACCAATAGGATGATGTTCTCTGATGTTCTGTTACAAAATAAACCTGGGATGCTCCCTGCAAGTCAGTGTTTGTGAAGTCTGAAGACAGTCTCCTAAAAGTGACACACATCAGACCAATCTCCTCTTTTTACAATAGAAAAGAAGTGGGAGAGGTTGGGAGCAACTGCCCAGTCCATCTGGATGCTGCACGTGTCAGCAACGTTTCTGTCCTAACCAAGTGGTGGTGTTTGGCAGCCAACACAGGGATTCTGGAACATCTGGGATTTAGAAGTCCCAAAGTAAACATTAGCAGGTTATCTCCACATATAAGGAAGCCTCTGGATACAAAATATCCCAACCTTATATTGATTAAGCAGTTGAAATTCTGTGTTTTGATCTCTGATCCCACCAGTCTTTGGCACAAATTCCACTCTAAATGCTGGCAGGTACCTGCGAGTAACAGAAATCCCATCTCTGCCTAAAAATGTGCATGAAAAGGGAAAGCAAGATGCTAAACACAAATAACGTGGAGAAGATGGGAAGCTACTTGCCAAATTAAGTTATTTTGCTGGGCATGTTCCCATTCCAGCCAACGCTGGGGGGTACTCGAACTGCAAAGTGATAGAATTGATATGGAAAACATTCATGAATACGCTTTTTGGAAAGAACAATCCAGAAAAATGACAACTCTCTGAAGTTTTACTGTTCAGGCACCAAATAAAATCAAACATGAAACCTTGACTAACGCATTGAAATTGTCTTGTTGGGATTGCTCTGCTGAGAGGGCACAGCTCCACTACACTCACACGAACAGAACTGCACCCATCACCCCTGGAAGTAGAGATGAGACAGCAGCAAACACTGGCTTTTACAAGCCTTTTAAAGTTATTTTAAAAGTTTCAGAGAAAGTTCCATTTTACTTACCCCCAACCACAAACACACTTTATCTGTAGGAGGAACTGAAGCTTTGCAGTAGAGATTATCTGCCAATAAAAATCTGGTTTCCATTGGATTTGTGGAATCCTTAAGACAAATGATAAAACTTAAAATTGCTATTTTCACTAGAAACTTGCGTCAGACATAAAACTTACAGTAAAGAGCACACTGTTCTGGTTTTTGCCATCGATACAGTATTAACTTTGGTGGAACTCTATGTAATCTTACTTCAACATTAAAGTTAGAGCTCCAGAATAAAGCATTTTAAAAAGATATATTTAAAAACAATATAGAAATCTCTATAAAGAATAGAGATGAAGTCAAAGCTTAGCTGCACTCTATACGCTGTTAAAAGTGAAGTTTGCATTACAAACATTAACTTGTTTTGAACTAGCTTTCAAAAAGTACTACATACCTTTAAAAACAATTCTGTTATTTATAAAGGCATATTAAGTGTGCTCTCCAAAACATTTCTTGCAATGTGTTCTGTTAGGGTGGAAAGGTCGTTAGCTTTTCTCATACTCATTAGATATTCAAAATAGTTTACCTTTTTCTTCTGCATGTGTTTTAAAATTTCTAATGTCTGTTTAATTTCAGGAATCTGACTTTTTAGCCTGTGAATTAACAACAGTCACAATTTATTATTTTATAGAGACACAAAGTTTCCTAAACAAGTGAGCAGTTTTAGTATACAATCCAACCTCCATTCCAAAACGTGAAGCTCTAACAGCTTTCCAGGCTTACAAACGCAGGTTTCAAAGATATGGCACATAAAGGCATCTCAGCTACAGCTTCACCTGCCTCTCGCGTACCGAGGCTCACTGGTTTTCTGAAGCAGAGCAATACATACAGCTTCCAAACTGGAACAAACACGTATGAACAGTAACAAATACCTATTTAGTAAAACAGTATATTTTTGCATATTTCTCCCAGGAGGAGAGGGAAACCTCAGCAGAAATGGAGATAAAAAACACTGTATGTAAAACAAAACAAGCGTATTTCTTCCGAGGTCCACAAACTGTTCTAACAAACAGTTTAGAGCTACAAGACTCAGTGTTGTTAAAGCAAAAGCTCCCTCCAGAGCTCAGGGCATCCCCCTCCTCGCGGCCCCTGTGGCTGCCCAGAGGTGCTGGGACCCCCCTCTGCAGCCGTCAGCGACTGCCAAACAGCCTCCAGCAGGAAATTTTGAGGGGTATTTTTTCCATGAAAGAAGTTTAATCTAAATAAAATATTACTTGAAGCTTTGATTTTAGCTTTTAAAAATTCGCTTCTTGCCTAAGCTTCAGATCAAGACTGAAACTACTGAAGAGAGATGGGATTATGAAACCAAAAGTTACGGGCTTGGTACAGTAGTCATTTGATGAAAATGTATTCTTATTTACAAGAGGCTACACAAAATTAAGAGACTATAGCAGTGCTTTTTCACCTTAAAGGCTAAGGACCAATTCAGCAGTACCGTAAATTCTTTTGTGTATAATTCTCAGGAAGATGAAAGAAAAAAACCTGGGCTTTCCTGAAAGTACTGCAAATATTAGCTCTCCTAACGTCACCTTTTTACTTCTTGGGATATTTAAAAAAAAACCTAGACGTATTTTTTTTTTAATAGAAGTGTGCTAAACATTCCCCAATTCTGCAAAAATTATGACTTACCTCCTTTTCTTTTGAGCAAGATTAAGTTCCAAAAATTTATACTTCTGATACTGCTCATCCAACTTCTTAAGAACTACATCTGCTGTTTCATTTCCAGGCTGTTTCATAAAAGAATCTACATCTTCCTTTAAGGGGAGAAAGAAACCCTCAGTGTTAGAAGAGTTTTACAGAAATCCTAGATAAAGTCATGCTATCATCTTACTGCAGCTAAGTCTAAAGGGGGTTTTATACGTAAACAAACTTCTATTTTTCTGGAGTAAAGTACAGAATCATTTTGTTTCCTTTCTCAGTTAGTCACCTATTCACTTCCCCCTCCCCCTTTTTCTGTCAGGGAGCTACAGAATAGGTGCAAGGATTATTTCATACCCATATTTGCCAGCACCTTGTTAGTGGTGCTGTCAGTCCTGGCCGATGTCAAATGACACCTAGTGGGGATGGATATCCTCAGACCACGGCTAAACTTTGGTTTCCTACCTGTAAAGCAGGGATAATGCTTCTCTGTGGCTAATCAGATTACAAACTATTTAGGATAAGACTGATGAAGGAAAAGAATCACAGCCTGATCACGCACTTTGTGGCAGAGAAAGAGGCAAAGAGGGGAAAACTGTGGTATCTGCTCAGGCAGGCTTTCTGGTAGTAAAGAGTTTGTCTTCAGAAGCTCCTTCTAGTCAGCAGGAAGCCATGGAAACCTCTGGAGAACAATTCCAGCCAGTCCTACCATCGACTGGAAACGCAGCCAGAGAAGACAGACCTGAGCAGCCAAGGATGCTGATCTCTGCAAGTGCCTCCTTCAGACTCCCAGGAAGCAATTCATCTACTGCGGGCAAGGTTCTCAGCCTCGTGTGTCAGGCCGGAGATCAACCACTCCTTGCTGACCCTGACAACGTCTACCTATGATCACACTAGTCCACTGTGGTAATTCTGTCCTTATTTGTCTATATAGCTCTGTAAACTCTGATGGAAGCCCTCCATAGACCTCTTCAGCTTCTCCTTTGTAATGGGGCATTTCCATTCCAGTAGTTTCACATCAGAAAAACACTATGTAAGTAATATCAGACATAAAGCTGGTTCCCCTCGTTATGACTCCTAAACTCTCTTGGCTAAAGAAACTTACTATGAAACTACTGAACCTGGTAAGAAGTCATCACCTTCCCTATCATTAAGGAAACAGTGCTGCAGCAGAAATATGAACTCCACAACAGACCTCAGCAGGCAGCATGATCTAGGTGGTACAACAGAACTCAAGAGACTGCAGTTCAGACTAACTGCCCGAGGAATGCCTGAAGCTACCTCACCAACAACAGAAGGAGAAGCATTCCTGCCTCCTGATGAAGCCTGTAGAGAAGCTTTAACAAAAAGGATTAGATTCAGGCAAGTCCTGTAGAAGTGAGGCCTGAGGATGTTCTCCGATGTGACTCCCTCTTGTGGAAGCGATTCTGCTCAGGAAAATCACCCCAAGACAGAAAGAAAAAGCAAGTGGGCAACAACTCATCCTACACACACTGCCCAGTAACCCACCTCTGCCACAGCTGATATCCTTTGGTACAGACAAGACAGAACCCAAGTCCTCCTGAAACGAAGATGCTGAGAAGTGAATCCAAGATCCTGTATACTGGTGATCTCCTCCCACTACATAATGCCCCAGTCTTGAGGCGGGGTTTACCACCCAGGATTTCCAACTGCAGCTTCCAAGTCTCGCTGGCTTTTGGCCCATCTTATCCAACTGCAAGGCCGAGACACGGTCTCTTCTTTGAGCATGAACAGAACAGCTTTGTTGCAAAGCTGGGTGTCAACACTATCAGGATCCCTGCTTCACTGTGTCATGCAGCATCTCAGCTGCATAATTACCTTACAGGTTCTGCAAGGACCTGCCAAAACTCATCTCTGAGTTCAAAACACCACTGTTGTATTCTGTAAAGGTAACACAGTCTTTGCAAACTTCAAGCCAAGCCACACAAAGCCCTGAAACAGAGCAGGACAAGCACATTCCCACGTGGCCTTATGTTTATCTTCCGAGCGATGACCCAAATAAAGTGCTGCAGGCACTGGCTCCGCTTCTGCAGGGAGCCATCATCACCTATGGGCAGATACAGAGAAGATGACAAAAGAGACACGTTTCGATTTGGATCCCTTGTCCTCCCACTCACAGCCAGGCTGAGGAAGGCAGAATAAGGAATGCATTTTTTTGGAAACATCTGGACAACAGCTCAAAAGAAAACAGAGTTGAAAGTTCTACTTGGAGTCTTTTTTAAACTCCAGTGAAGCCTTGAGTTAGTGCTTAATGTCACTTGAAAACTGGAGAGGCACAAAAATCCACGGATCAAAGCCTAAGAGAAGGTATCTGCCATCAACTGTTTGAAGAGCCATTACTGAATCAGGACACTTAAAGACAACACCTCTGAAGACAGTATTCCCAGTAAGATGCCACCATGTAGATGGTCAAGCAACTGACCAGGTAGTCTTTATCGTCATGAAAGTATACAGTGTTTTTAAAACAGAAACCTATTTACTGAAGAAAAAAGCTGTTTAAAACCAGCCTCAAGACACTAGTATTTGCACTTTGTGGAGCAGAATAGCATAAAAAGCCTAATAACATATGCTTATTCTGAAAAAAAAAGGCCTATCTTAACATCTACGTCCAAGTACTCCAAGATCATCACCGAGGCTCTCTTCTGCAGAGACAGCTGTATTTGATTAGAGCACATCTCAAAACTGAGAGTTAGGAAACCTCAATGGGTTTCAGATCCAGACATGGGGTTATGAAGCACTGAAGCACAGAACTATGCCATGACCCCCAGGCCACATGGTACAGCACGTGAGATACTTCAGACACAAGTATCAAAAGGGAACAGTGTGAAACCAAACACAAACTGCATCAACAGCTACCAGCCTGAAAACGAGGGATGGGACAGATATCCTCAAAGTGTTTGCTGAGGCTGGTTGTCTCCTGTTCCCTGCTAGGGTGGCCACCTCCACCGTCAGCACAGACCACAAGTTCTCTGTCACAACAGCTGAGGTCTCGTAGGGCAGCTGAAGCCATGGGCCTTTCCTTTAACTAGTGCCTACATTAGTCTCGCACACAGGGGTGTAAGGAAGTTAGTCCCTGCCAGCGATGGTTTTACCTCCAAACAAGATCTGCTGGACCCCAGCAATAGTTAAAGAATCTTAAAGAAAAAGTAGGATCTGGATACACTGACAGCAAGTGCCCTGTACCTGTTTGTTGAATACCTGTGCCCCAGCCAGGCACATCCCTAACACAAGCACTACACCTAGGAACACCGACACGCAAATCAGATCAATTGATTTCTCTAAGAGCAGTCATACCTGACGGGTCCAAACTGCTCTGGTAAAGGCATCAAGACTGAGAAATACACACCTTCAAAGTCCAAGAAAATCTCGGACCAAGCAGCATGACAAACAACGCATTCGGGGCAGACATCCAAACATCCAACCTTTCAAGATGAGAGCGCGGCTGGCAGGTACAGCCACTCTGATCAATACTTATTGATCCAACGGAATAAAGAAGCAATCGAGAGCACACACCAAGAGAGAGCTTATAGCAGAAAGTGAACAACAGATAATTTTGACATTATGTCACCGTACAAGTCGATGAATTCTTCTTTTGAACCAGTCAACAGAATTACTAAACGCTTGGAAAATCACTTTTTAAAGTCGGATAAACAAGTTCAGCCTGTTTTCTGAGAGACATACACATTTGTTGGGTTTTGAGAAGTTGGGAAACTGAGCCGGACACCGCGGCTGCTTCTGAAGAGCGATTCTGCTCCACAGCGAACTAGAGCGGGAGAGGAGGATGGGGGAAGGCGCTGGGAGCCCCACGGCCCGCCCGCAGCGCGGTCCGGCGCTACCCGAAGCGGAACATCCTGCTCCGGGCGGGAGGAACCGCGGCTGGGGACGGGTGACAGGAAGGCCCGCTCACACCGCGCTACCCCGGCGTGAGGGCGGCCCAAGCGATTCTATGCGGCCAGGCGCGGGGCGGGGATGGGGGTCTGCTGTAAAGCGCGTTAACGCTCAGTAACGCCGAGAGAGCACAAATAAAGCAACTCGCCCCGTGAAAACCCCCAGGACTAAGCCCCCCGCCCCACAGGCCCTGGGCCGGAGGGAAGAGACGCGCTCCGCTGCGGGGCTGCC
>JAOXNO010000063.1:12658708-12672050 GCA_028565335.1 Limnodromus scolopaceus | reverse complement strand
GAAAGGTCCCTTCCAACCTAGACAATTCTATGATTCTATGATAAATACAGTTGGGTTCTGGTGGTCGCCTTCCCTCCCCTTGCCGAGAAGTGTTACTGTGAGAAGTTTTAAAATATTTAAAGTTGCTTCTAAAGCAATGAAGAAGATTCCAAAAAAAAAAAAAAACCAACAACATGCTCCTTGCCACTTAAAATCCAGCAGGAAGTCAGAAACTAGACACCTCAGCTAAGACTTCAGACACCTACACAAGTTCTAGGTGACCAATATTCATAAGCTTACTGTGACTTTTGAGAGCGCAGCCATGACATTATACAGTACCCAAGATTTCAACTGACAGGTAACAGAAAAGAGCAAGTTTAAAATATACAGACTAAGGCACACTAGAGTTGCTTTGGCTCCTACCATAAACAAGAAAGAAGTACCAATCATAATCTGCCTTCTTTCTACCATCCACTACAGAAATATTTTTTCCATACCAAAGGAAACAGCTTCAAAACTCAGAATAAATTTGAACTCATCTTTATTACACAGTCTTAGCAGGAGGTAAGATTTCTCCAAATCACCCTATAAAAACAGCCTCCATCAAGCAAAGTAATTAGGCTGGCGCTTTTGGAAGAGTTCACTGCCTTGCTATTCTAGCCCCATTTCTCTCCAGTCTTAATTACATAGTCCATACTCCATAAAAAAAAATGAAATAAATCCTATTATAGATTCAAACGACGGGAACAGACCTCTAACACTTTAATCTACTTGCCAGTTTCATCCTCCTCATCTGGCAGGGTTTCGGAGACATTAAGCCTCTCTGACCACTTGCCAACTTGCAGTAGGTAGAACAGATAGGATAGGAAGAAAAATCAAGCTTGCCCTTGCTAGCCCTTCTGTACCAAAAGCTAGACCAAAGTATTCCCTGGAAAGAGGAAAATTATTAATCACAGAAGGCTTTGGCAAGTTCCCCTCTGAAATAGCACAATTCTAGCTTCTCACATTCAATGAAGGCCAATTCAACTTACAAGAGATGCAAAGAAAAACAACTGGAATAATCCTAGAAAACCGCTCATCTTAAAGTTAAGGCCTGAGTTGGTACTTCTTTCTATAAACAGGGCTAGGTAAGCTAAAACAGTGCAGTTACCTCAATAACCAGTCATGACTAAATGCAGTATTCAAACTGGACAGCTAAACCTTAAGGGGGAACATTTTGAAATACCCTTCTGGAAACATATCAGGGACAAAGGAAAAAAAAAAAAGCCCAAACAAAAAAACACACATATTTTTACTTTTCAGGAGTAACAGCAGTTGGCAAAAGGCGTTGCATGACCCAGCTAGGTAGATAATCTTAACAGCAGGAGGCTATACCCTAATTCCAGAAAGTTTTTCCTAGTCTTTTTTTTTCCCCAAGGCCACTTTAAAACTTGTCTTGAAAAGCATATTCTGTACTTACTCTAAAACCTTCTAAACAACTCCCTCAACCATAAAACCTAAAACCAACAAACCAGTAATTTCTGTGAACCTTCTCATTGCTTCAGACATCCAACAAAACATCAGAGATGAAGTCTGGTGTGAACAGATCTCAGTAGTTTTATGTCAGAATAGATGCCTGGGCTAATAGAGACACTATGACTTGAAAAAAGCTGTATTTTATGACTCAGCCTCCCTTCCTCCACCCAAAGACATCTGACAGACGAACATCCATCCAGAGGAAAACGACCCAGTTGCATTCATGAATTACAGCAACAGCTATAAACAGAAAGTCAGCAACAGCATTGTGAAACAGGTCACCTACAAAGGAAAATATTTTCTTTACAGGAACTGGCAGAAATGTCAGTAGTGTGAATACTAGAATCAAGGAAGAAAAACAGTTATACAGCAGCAGTAATAATAAACCCCTAAAGAGATAAAACCATTGTTGCCAGAGACAGCTTAAAAAAAACCTCTGAAAAATGCATATCCCAGAACTGAACACACACCAGAAACATAAAGTATTTGGAAAAAAAAAATACGGTACACCAGAATAGAAACAAAAGATACATCAGAACTTATTTCAGAAACATAAGCACACTGGAAATTAATTTTTTGTGAAAGCCTGGTATTAAGAAACTTTAAGAAATTATTTTAATGTGGCACTAAATAAATACACAATTATTCAACTCTTTTTAAACGCCATGAAATCTTCTATGGAAGTGGAATGATTAACAGTGACAATGAAATTGCCAAAAGACACAGGATGTTGATGTCTACCACCATAGTTCATAGAGTTACCTTTCACATTTAAGTGCACTTACAACAAAATAGCTGAGCTATTAGAAAAAATGTTGTGAGAACAGTAGATATAAGGAGTTTTGCTCACTGAAACTTTCAGATCTAAAAAGAAGCAAAATTAAGTTAAACCCCCTGTTCTCACTAAATCAAAATAAACCCTGCTTTGAAGAGCTTTATAACGACCCAATTAACTAGACAAGTGCACACAAACTCAGTGAAGTATAACTTCAGACTTGAGTATAATTTGATTAACATAATACAGACCATCTGAACACTGCAGTACTATTCAGAAGAGTAAGATGCTAAGATCAAGCACCAACAGAAAACATCAGACTATTGCTTTCACTCATCACCTGCTCTTACCCTGCTGGTTACAGTCATATTTCTTTCCTACCACAAAGGCCTGGAAGGTCTTAAAGGGGTTAACATTATTTGCTAGGAGCAAGAATTAGAGATTTGTACTTTGAAACACGTATTTCAGATGGAAATCATACTATAGGCAGTAACGAACACCACTGATGATGGAAGTTTGTGGTTTAGATTTTGTTTCCATATTGACACAACACTGATGAAGTTTCTTCTGCCCCTCAATTTACCCTCTCTTGAAGGCGTTCCTCTGCATTCCATCTTTTAGACTAAGTTTTCCAGTGCACAACCTGTATGGCGCATGTGCCTCATACTACTGAGTAATACTGAAGCCAGCAGTAAGAGCTGATACAAAAGCATCAAATCTCTTCAGGGGAAAGAAAAAACTATCGACTGAACTGGCTCACTGTAATCTTTAAGTGTGCTGGAAGACATTAAATTACAGTGAAATGGAAGGTTTTCCTCAAGGCATGGCAAGATGCTGTGGCTTACATGCCAGTGAATCCTGTCATAAATACCAGACGCTCTTGAATATTTTCTGTGAGTTTTATTGCTTTAAACAATCAAAAAAATCTTATCAAGAGCCGCAAAGTACAAGTACTGAGTACATGTAATCTACGGGGAAAATCACCATACTTATTTCCAATATATTCTCTTCTATGTATTTATATAATCTCAAGATGAACGATTGCTATGATAGACACCAATCTTTAAAAACAGAAAGAAGAAAATAATTGGGTCAATATGATATGTACACTGACCTGAGTAAGATCTGGAATGTCACCCTGATCTATTCCAACTTGCTGGATTTCAAAAAAAAAAAAGAAGAAAAAAGTACATTATTACCTGCAGTAGAAAATAAAATAAAAAACAGTGATGTCTGAATGCTACATAGAAGCTAACATACTAGAAAGGGATATTCATAATTTTCTGAACCGGTACAAGTTTCACTAGATACACACCCTAGAAATTAAAAGTGCATTAAACTGCATCTCAAAGCAAACCCAACTTTTCACCCAGCAAAGTTTACTGGGAGCATTAGAAACACCAATATTGCTTACTGGAACTACTTCTCTATTTTTAGCAGTTACAATAAAGGAGAGCACTGCAAATAGAGTGTAACATTCAGTTCATACATTTTGGACCACTCATGAAATTTGTAACAACACTTCAGAAAAGCTTTCTATGTTCTCTGACTAATAAAAAGGACACCCAAGTATCTCAAGTCATTTTAATGAGCATATACAATCTTTAAAATACCTAATCTGTAGAATACTTCCTTGTATAGTGAAGTTAAGCAAACATTAATCTGTTTGTAAAGTTGTTGTTACGAATATAGACTACTGTACCAGTACAGGCAGCTAAATTATATTATTTCCAGAGACGTAGGTTTATTTACCTCTGCTACTTTGAGGAATTCTGACAATTTGGTCATTCTGGCTAGAAATTTTTTGTAAATATCCAAGCCTTCTTTGCACTGGTTCTTCTTCATATCAAAGTATCTTTCTGAGGATGCAAATAAAACTCTTGTAAGGTAATAGCCTCCTCAACAAAAAGCTGACACAGTATTATAAAAGTTAACTTGAGACAAGCTTTAGTGAGAGAACAGACAGGAATACCTCAAAGCTATAAAGATTTTGAAGTTTACATGAATACCTGACACCTTTTGTAGTAAGTCAGTCAACAAAAAGTCATTGATTTTTTCCTATTTCATTAGAATATAATGCAAAGCTTTATTAAGCATGGATGTGAATCACTGCAATTGTTAAATTAGGTACTTTAGGGAATATTTTCAAGAACTCATCTTATTAGCTGGTAATGAGGCAAATTCTTTTATAATTTGAAATTATTCCCGGTAGATATTTACATTTTTAGACCCTGTATCAATACTTTTTGATGTTTGTAAATGGGCTCGATGTTCAAAAGACATCAGAATGGCTACTGAAGTGGTACATATACTGAACTGACCTACCAAAAGGAGTATCAACTGCATTCTTCATTTATGGTTTTGTCCTATCTACTTATAGATATTTCATTGAGCAAAAACTAATGGATTAACAGAATAAAGTGCTCAGATGCTTTAATTCGGAAATTTGCTTGAATAATCATTATAAGGCTTTGCTAAGAGCTTATCACTCTTGAACAAAAATCCCTACATGTCATCTACTAGGCTCGTGTAGGTACCAGGTAAAGGCGAACAGTCAAAGTTATACGGGAAAACACAAGTCAGTCATACTGTGACTATGCTAAATACTCAAAATACCAAGTATCTCACTAATATTTTTACAGTCCAATCGCAAAGGTTATCCACTCCACATTTACGGTATCTTTGTTTTGATCTCACCAGTCACCCTCTCATCCCAATTTCTGTTTCAAGATGTGTTCTTCTAGGTAGAAGCATATGTTTAAGCCTATACTAGTTGCCACTGAAACTAAGACAGGCTTAATTTAATGGTAATGGAGCAGAGACAATTTATTAGAAAACTGCAGTCATAAATCAGCTATATTCCTTAGTTCTCTCAGCATCTTTCACAAAAGTTCAAAAGCTAAAAAAATTATCACATACCTAAAAGATTAATAATCCCCTCATTGTATGCTGCAAAAAGTCTAATGGAATCTTTAAAGAGGAGCATAAAGGCAGCATTTATAACACCATTTGTTAGTTCATTTGGATTTGCCTGTGTAGAAAGCAATGAGAAAGTCAATTAGTATTTAATAAAATAATGAAACTCTCACTTCAAAAATGAGAGTGTTACCTAACACTGAGCTTAAAGTACTTACATCAAAATCAAGGAGCCCATCAAGCTGGTTCTGTATAATTGGAAGGGTTTTCAGAAGCTTTTCAGGATTCATGGTTCTCATCACTCCATCTATCCTACAGAGTAGAAGCCACATGTTTACAAGTTACCAAGAGACCTCAGCATATTATGCTGTTTCAACACCACTATACTGATTCAAAGGGAAGACCAATCTATGATAAGCTCAAGAACAACTGGTGTTTCCCACCCTCAATATGAAAGTCCAAAGAAAAGAAACAATAGCAAGTCTTACCCTCTTTTCATTTTGGTGAAGTCAACTGCTACAAGTCTATATGAAAGTGCTTTTTCATTCAAGTATCTGCTATATCGCCTAATGAAGGTAGACATATCATAGCCTAGAAGTTAAGCATTTTTAAGTTAGACATTTTGAAGGGGTACAGTTTCTTTTAAGTTCTTTTCAAGAACTACTCTCCTATGAGCCCATTTTACACCAATTTGCCTAACTATTTTTCACCTTGAGATGTAATGTTACAGTTTCTTCCCAACTTGCTAAGATTAGGAAAGCATTCATTGCAATTATGAAAATAAACACCTAAACACATTAAAATATTAGTCAAGAACAAAGCATCTCTTAAGATGTTCTTGAAATTAGAAAAGAAAATGTATTACTAGTTAAATACTGAAGACTTTAGTAACTTAACTGCAATGCCTCAAAATCTACATAAAGACTCAAAAATATTTTCTACCATTGACAAGTAATTGAAAGACTTCTCAGAGATTTGAAGGAGTTCTCACTATTTATACAGCACATCCTAGTAACCACTCCATGCTCCTTAACAGTAAACATTTACTCCCAATACACTGAAATGCAATGGCAAAAATAGATCATTGCGCTAATATTCATAAAGTTTATTCTAGTCAGCATTAAGAGTTCATTTTTTGAAATTTACAGCTGTGTATGCACGTGAAACATGTTACAGACAAATGTCTAGCACTCAGCTAGGTACTCAGAATCTCACTTTCCTTGTCTCTATATTCTTGGTTGGGCATTCTTCGGTGCTTCATGCAATATAAATCATAATGCCTTTTCATTTCAATGTGATTTGTCTCCTAGAGTGCACCAACGCATACACTACCAAGCAGCAAAAAAGCAGTTATTTCCTTCACTGAAAGATCCTTACCCTGCATGGCACTTTTGTCCAGGTAGTTATTTAAATTGAACAAAGTGTTTCGGGATGCAAGATACTGGATAAAGCGCTGTTGGTGAAGAAAAAATTAAGAATATCATTGTCAAAGTCAAAACATTTAAGCATATTACAAGAAAACTACACTTACCTTGGAACTGTTTCTAGTAACCTCTATCAACAATAGAAATCAGTTAAAAGGGAAAAGTTTAAAGGAAAACTTGAAACTACTGACCAGAAAAGCCTTTGAAATCCAAAACTCTGGCAAAAATAAAGTTTTAAATCTATTTAAATAAAAATAGATCACTGCCCACGAATACAAGGCTAATAATCTAGAGGAAGCTGCTTAGGTTAACTTCATAGTTTAGAATACTCAAGCTGGAAAACACAAAACAAATACCACTGGCATTACCCAAGCTCCTGAGGTTTGCATAGCTCTACTGCTGCTGTAAAAGTGGCAGACAGGGGTAGATACGAAGTTTAAAAGTAGTTAGTAACAAAAATGTTTCCAGAACTGTGGTGACCAGCCACACTGGTCTTATAATTTTATATGTATTATTATAGTGGAGCTATCTGGCTAAACAACATTTAAGTTTTGACAAGTAATAGCTGGCTCCATAAACAATGCAAGAGTAAGAGACAAACACATCCAGACAGCAAGCTCGTTTTAAAAATTCCTCTGCCACTGTTCCATGCAGATCTCCTATGATCGTGATTTCTTACTTTCTTGCATCTTTGTATGTGTTTTAGTCCATACAAGAAGATTATGTTCAGTATGGCTTAAGGGACTTGTTACACCTTTGATCTGACTTGCTCTGCTGCTGCAGCACGCAGGGCCTGTTCATTCACCCTTTATGGTGGAAATCCACCTGTCTGCCAGGTTTGGACTGTCACGCTCCACAAAACTAGCTTTTTTACAGTTGGGCTCAGTATAGCACCTGCTCTTTGGGAATTGTAATGAGGGCTGAGCACAGCAACAAGGAGATTCTTCTCACACACACTATTCAAATTGAAAACAGTACTTTCACCTTCCAAGGCGCTCAAGTGATTCCCTAACTTGTCACATACCACCTCATCAGTAACACCACCAGTGTTCTCAGCCTATAGCTACAGAGTTCACACCAGCATACAACACGCAGCTTGACTAACAACAGTTCTGGCACTGTTCTAACTTCTTATTCTGTTTTACAGTTTAGCTGGTCTTTGTACATCTTAGTTCTGCATTCAAAAAATACAGAAGAAGAAAAACAGTTGGAATATGATCAGGAACAGAACAGTAGATACTCAGAAGGTGGCTATACACGTTTCAAAATTAGCTACTGTTCTGAATTGCATTTTAAAAGGGCCAAGGCTAACTCTCACTCTCCAGATGTCAGGGGTCTTGTATTGCACAATGCACAGGTGAGAGTTTTGACTTGTTTCACCCACAACTTCATCACAAGAAACAGGTAGTCAAACTGAACAAGAAACTGCAAGACAGTGATTGCTCAGACAACATTTTCTGAGCATATTCACCGTCTGCTATATTTACTTGTACTTAAAATAGAAGTCCAACATCTGACAATTTCTTTTACCTGTTCGAGAAAAAGGCCTCTTAACACATTAGAAGAGGAGTACACTCATGTTCCACCTGAAATTACAGAACTATTGTTCTAGGTACCTCAGCAGGTATAAAGGAACTGATTTTTTGAATGCACCCTTTCAAAGCTAAAGAGCAGTTTTGGTACAGACATAAAAATTCAACTCTTCTGCCACAACGAAACGCTGCACATGCAAACAGATACTGACTGGTAGACCACAACTTTAAGTTTTGGTGTATTTTTTCTATGGTTCAGTTTCTGCCTTTTTTTTTTTTCAAGTTTCAGTGTGTAGATATGAACTGTATTGGAAGAAGAGAGAATAAAATATACAGACTGATTTACAGCAGTCAATTTAGCTTTACACTTGGAGTAAGTAGCGAATTTTACTTTGCATTTACTTCACATTATCCTCTAATTTCAGCCTATTATCAGTTGAAATTACAATTTAAGCACATAAATAACCCGGGGAAGCGTTAACAAAGAGCACGCTATGTTTTACAGGTCATTTCAATTAAGTTCACAGAGCTTTGGAGAAAGGAGGCAACACTAAGTTTTCAGAGCAGTTTAACAGCTGGAAGCAGTACTTTTAAGAATCGTCACTTCAGTATTACCAGCAGTCAACAGACATTTGTTAGGAGAATGACTACACACAAGTTCAGGACTAAACTGTCACCTGACCACAAAAAAGTTTAGTTTTCAATGGAAGGACTGTGCAAGAAACGCTATGTTTCTTGTGCCATGTTACTGTCTGGGAAGCTTTTCATAGATAGTGAGGAAATAATTTAAGTGAACTAAATGCAATAGAAACCGGTTTCAGCAGAATGCTAACGGCACCAGTATGTGGAGATTTAACCCATTAGATGATAATTTGCAAGATGAAATATTCTAGTCACCATATTCCTCTCTCCTTTAGTAAGTATTCTTATCTGTCAATAGGTTGGCTGCACATCTATGGAGTGCTAACAAGACTCTTTTGCCGTGTTCTTACTGATAAGTACTAGCCTAATGAAGTAAAGTTCATCAGAAATTTTTAAACTCTTTATTCGAGAAAGGTCACTCATTATTCCCTCACAGCCCAACCCAGATGCCTGCAAGTAAATTGCAAACACTGATATATTTCGGTATTGAAACAATAAAAAAATATTTTCTTCTCTGCAGAAGTTACTTTACAGCCATCAGCAGCAGTAAAACAAAGACCTTTGAAAAAATTGATGTATCTAATGCTTCATAGATTGAGATGAGTTTTTAAACCACTATCAAGGAGGCTTTAACAGATATAATCATGTCTTACCTCGTTTCCATACATCATGAGGTGGTGTGTTGTAATTAGAGCTTTGAACACTACAACCCAGCTACTGTTTGCAGTTCTCTCAAAGAGTGTGTCTGCCAACTGCGGAATATTCACATTCATTTCATTTGTGCACTGTATTAGATCTAAATTAAAGAAAAAAAAAATCAAAGCATTACAATGAGTTATATGCTCAAAGAGGACCATCATGCTATTTTGTGTTTTTTACACTGAGAATTCATACTGGAAACATTAGCTTCAGTACTTTGTTTGGGAAATAATTGAGCTATTTCACATTCCTTGCTCAAATTCACTGCATTTTACTGAAATACTCCAAGTATGAACTTCAAAGGCATTTTAATAATTTTATGGAGTCCCAGTATCTCAACAATAATCTGCTCCAGTAGAAACTCTACGCCTAAATTAATGTCCCAAAGCCGGTGCAGACCTTCTGGGTGCTCAATGCCTGAAGCCACTCAATCTAACAAAAAAAAAAAATAAAAATCATAGAAACAAGGAAAAGCCAACACATCTATACCTCATAAGGTCAACAGGCACCAAGTACCCTGCAACTCCAACCTAAGCGTGAGTACTGACACACACAACAGCAAATGAGTAAGAATCTGCATCTACACACCTTCCCACATAAATAGTCTAATCACCAACCTACTGAGATCATGGCAGATCTCAGGCTTTTGTATAAAAAAAGCTCTATGTATCCAAGACCAACTATAAACTCAATAGTAGAACATTAACTTGGGAGGTCGGAGGCCAAGAGCTTCCAGTCTGCACCTGAGCACTGGTACAAAACCAGGACAGGCTCCAGCAGATACATGGAACAAAGCCTGTCTGAGAATGCCAGTGAAAGCACTTGCTGAGAAGAGAGCAAAGAACTTGAACTCAGGACTATTCTAACCCCCTCAAGACATGCACAGGAGACATTTATTCTCTCTGAGCTAAATTTGGCTCAGGTGTGATCAAAGTACACCTTAAGGACTGGGCAAGGCCAGTAAAACAAACATCTAGTTTGAAAAGCTTCCTTTGTGGTCTCTTACTTAAGCCAAGTCTGTGAACAGCCTGTTGGCTGCAGAGCAGCATCACTGTTTATGCGGTTTGCCTGCACAGGCACTTGAAGGGCACCAAGTGCTGGGGAAGCTGGGCAACGACTGAACACTGAGGCATCGGCACCCCTGAGAAGGCCAACTTCTTTGTTCCATTAGCAGGATGTAGAGGACAGACTACATTATCATAAGCAGTTTAAACATGAACTTAAGAGATCGCACACTGATAGTTAAAAGGCGAAAGATTTCATAGAAATTTGCACTTAGACTTGATATCTGTTCTACTGCACAGAATATATAACAGATGCATCTTAATTAAAGATCTGTTTATTAGGAACATGAAGTAATTTGATTAAGGATCACTGGTTAGAGTAATTTTAACAAAAAGTTTTAGATAGTATCTTATCAAGGTAGAAAGCTATAAAATGCAAGTTTTAATAGCTTACTAATTTCATTCTGATTTCAAAGGTTTCCAAGTACGTAGAAAACATGTAATTTGGGATGAAAACTTTCATCCTTATAGCAACACACAAAAACACTGAAATAACTACACAATAAGAACAGCACTGAAGTTTTAAGCAAGCTATACAATAAAAATATTATTGTTGATGTAGTATTAAAATATTTCAATCTTTACAAACGTGAAGATTCTCAAAAACAAGTCATTTGATAGATGCTGCTCACCACTGGCTGTATCACTGTCAGATGCTGGGTCAAATTAAGTAGTACTTTAAAACGTCTAGAAGTCCAAACAGTCCATAGACAATTATTGCCCCATATAATGAAGCAAGTCCCAATTACAGAATAAAGAAAAATGGAATTGAATTCAACAGCCTCATCTACTGAATGAGAACTTTGTTACAACATTTCTAAATAATTCTCCCAAAACATATTAAGGAAAAGAAGTCTTCCCAAATTCAATCAGTTTCTAAGCAAGCATTATGAAGACACTGCTGTTAGATCTTGCTCAGTATTTTTCATGTAACTTTCAGCACAGAAATGTTAACAGAACTGTTACAAGTCCTATTCTCAGTTTATAAAACTCAACCAAACAAATAAACAACTAACAAAAGCCCCACAAACTCTCCATAGAGCAATAGCTATAACATTACTACTAGGCAGCAGTTAAATCCCATTGATCTGTTGAGGTCAAAGACCACACAGCCTATCAAAAATACTATTTCTGCACAAAGTCCTTTTCCTTCACACGACCACCAAGCAAATCAAATTTTTCACTGAAGATTTTAAATATTAAGAGTGCTTATTAAATGATACATGAAACTGGAACATCCAGGTTAACAACAAAAACATCCTGCTCTCAAGTCAAATGGACCAAGCTAATTTCATTCACATTTTGCCAGCACTCTCCACAAAGATCTCAATCTTACCACCTTCCCTCAAGCTATGGTCTACCAGCAGATGTTCCAGTAGACCCTAAGATGCTGCTGACCAACTGGGAGATCCCTCACATATACTTATGTCCAAGACTGATAACAAATGTGTTCTTACAGTTCTGCTCAGTCACAATCTGACAGAAATCCTACTGTTAGCAACTATATCAAAGACTGCAACTGATCAGCTCCCCTTAAGCCACACATCCATAAACAAAGCTTTGGATTATCATGCCATCATGAAGGTTTACTACCACAACAAGCCATGCAGATGTCTACCCTCAGAAGTGAGCAAATACCTCCTGCTCTGGTACACAAACCTAAAAGCACTCTTCTGTCAAGTGACAGTAACCGAGCAGAAGTTGACTGACCTCTGGAGCATTTGAGAAGTTCCTATGTTGTTGTTCTATTCCACAAGTGCAGTTCCGAGTTCCAGTAATTCTGTAAAAGTGCTAGTAAGGTTTTCCAGCATGTGCTACTTGCTTCTGTAAGATCTGAGCCCGACCATGACCCGAGTGAGTAGCAAGTCCCATGGACTTCAGAAATGTGCTGAAGACAACACGTACTAGCTCCTCTGAAGACAATTTTTATTGAGGGCACTTAGCACAATTGTAGTCCTTGGTTTCAAAATCTCCTTGAATGCCCAAACACATAAACACAGTTGCCAGAACTGAAGAACACATACTTAGGCAAATAAAACATCTCGAAAATAATAGGAGTGAAGAGCAGATAAGAAAAATCTCAGTGTATTTATAGGCCAAAACTGGACTTTTCTAAGAGTGTACTGAAAAAATGTAAGTTTAAAAAGACTCTTTAATGAGGCTACTCAGATCTAATTTTTTAATTATTATTTTGCAACTAGTAATAATAAAGATAGTGTCACATGTGAATTCTAGCAATTGAGAAACAGAAAAAACCCAAGTGTCATTTCTATAACTCCTAGTGCAGATTTAGAAGAATCATGTATCTACACAGAAATAACTGTACAGATCTGTTACAGCCGGCAGCAAAGGAGGAAAAGGCTATTATCCTTCCACACATCTGGAAGGATAAAGGAACACATACACCTGAGAGACTGACAGCTGGGCAACTGTAATATGAATGTTGGCAGCAAAAACTGGTATGAAATATGTTGGGCAAGTGATGCTCATTTTCTTATCACATGACTTATATAAACACTTTACAACTCAAAGGATTTTGCCAATTACCTCGAGGAATCATTTCAACTGCAAGTGAAACTGGTGTGTGGTGCTATTTCTAGAATGGAATTTAGAAACATGTTAACATCACACAGGAAAAAAAAAAGAAAAAAATCAAACAGCTTTAAACCAGAAGAGTACCGTAGGGGTTTTCACGCAGCCTGGAAGAGTTGTGGAAATCTTACTGCCTAGAAGAGTACTGAGGATTTCTCTTTAACAGCTCATCTGAAATACTGGCACATAATCTATGAAACCATA
>JAOXNO010000063.1:12620224-12651891 GCA_028565335.1 Limnodromus scolopaceus | reverse complement strand
CCTCTGCTCCCACAGAACACCCCCTCTGCCCCCCAGAACGCCCTATCTGCTCGCCCGGAACAGCCCCACGGCCCCCCCAGAACACCCTGTGTTCCCACGCCGTGCCGTGGAAGAGTATTTTTTTAGCTTCTGCGTTTGTAGTACGTTAATGTGAGCGTGAACACTTGTGCAAACAGCAGGTCTGCGAATGCAGCAATGATTATTTTAGGTTACAACTCTGAAGTAGCGACGCAAGGAGAGCAAGAAGGAGGCAGTTGAATACGGGTGTTACAAACAAAAACCTAGCAGCTTCTGACAGTCGGCTCCTATTCCAGGGTGCCGATTAAAGCTTTATTGCTTACGTTATCCCTAAAGGGAAATATTCCATAAATGTGTGTGCTAGACTGCCGAAGACCAAACCGTCTGTTATTGCCTTACACATGCTTAAAGCAATAAAGCAGGAAACGTTTGCATCCGCAGCACCGTGCACTTCACTAATGCATAGAAAATTCCTGGCTTTCCATAACGTTTGTACAACACAGAGGGCATTTATGAAGTGCTTCAGCACATTCCTCACAGGCAACGAGGTGACCACAGGGAATGAGGACGGCTGACACATCTTCTTACCAACCCTTACAAGTTATACTATGCACTTAAACCATCTTTATACCCAGCATCTAGATTCATAGACTCTCATTAACGACTTTCCCCTGTCCTTTAACAAGTAGATATTATTCTCCCATCCCTTGTAATGTAAGGGATGACCCTTAATTACAACGTGGGTAATGTTGTGAATGAGGGATTTTTATAACCCTAAGGGCATAAGTGCATTAGAACATGGTCACTGCTATTAAAATATTGAACATTTCCTGTGCTGGAAAATGTTACAAATCTTTAGTGCGACTGGAAGCAGGCAATCTCTAGCTGCCTTTTTTTTGCCTTAAGACTTGTAGTTTCTGGGGGAAAATGATCTTGAATCTTCAAAGCCTGAGGAAACACCAAAACAGTAAGAAAAGAAGCGATGGAAAGATTAAATACACATTATAAGTGCCTACATCTCTTAGGGCTTGTCTAAACAGGGATGCTGTTTCGCAATAAGTGAGGGTGTGAGCTGAAGCACGGCAGCTACTCTGTGCTACCGCCACCCCCAGCAGGGACTCTCCTGTTTTATTCTGTTTCAGAAAGCCTAGATTTCACATAAAAGTGCCTGAGTTGAGTGTTTCCCACTGCTATGGCTCTGGCTTCCCTCGATGTGCTCGTCAGGCCCAAATATGAGTTCAGATGTCCCTTTTCAATCAGCGCATTGACTTGCTCCAGGTTCAAGCTGTCCTGTGCGCAGTGTGGGTGGCTGCAGGTCAGCACCGCCGTCTGCCCAGGCACACGCAACACTCTGAGCACGGTCTATAGGGCCTGAAACCCAGTGGGTAGGGAATGCAAGTCAGTTTTTTATTGGCGTTGAGGTCATCTCAGTGGGGTCCTCTATAGATGTGCCTTCTTTAATTAGAGTGTCTGTGTAATTCCTATTCCAGACGACAAATGGTGCTGGGAGGGGATATTCAAAAGAATTATTCCAAATCATAAAGCATACCATAGGTGCATTTGCCATAGTCATAGAAGCATAGGAAAATGTATTTTGGGAAGGACTGCTGGAGGCGGTGTGGTAATATGTGCAATTGGACCTGTTGGAATGAGTCCGAAGGAGGCCACAAAGATGCTCAGAGGGCTGGAGCACCTCTCCTATGAAGCCAGGCTGAGAGAGCTGGGGTTGTTCAGCCTGGGGAAGAGAAGGCTCCTTACAGCCCCTTCCAGGACCTAAAGGGGCTACAGCAAAGATGGGGAGGGATCTTTATCAGGGAGTCTAGCGACAGGATGGAGCGTAACGGGTTCAGGGCAGAAAGAGGGTAGATTGAGGTTAGCTATTAGGAAGAAATTCTCTACTGTGAGGGTGGTGAGACACTGGCACAGGTTGCTCAGAGAAGCTGTGGATGCCCCATCCCTGGAGGTGTTCAAGGCCAGGTTGGACGGGGCTTTGAGCAACCTGGTCTGGTGGGAGGTGTCCCTGCCCAGGGCAGGGGGTTGGAACTCGATGATCTTTAAGGTCCCTTCCAACTCTAACCACTGTATGATTCTGTGAATTTATGTCTCATTCATCTTGCTGCCCTGTGTTTACTGTACGGTGGGTGATGAGGGCTTCAGAAAGGAGGCGGGAAACATAGTCCAGGCATGGACACATATAAATAGTGCTGAGGAGGTGGCAGCAGAGGGAATGGCAAGTTTCTGGGCTCCTGCCATGAGTGAATGACACAGATGGCTTTCCAGGGAAATGAATATTTTAGTAATGAGCAGTGAACGTGCTTCAGGCTGGCTGCACCTACGGCCCCAGGAATGCAAACAGTTTAGCAGCAGGTTTGTCAATAAATACCATCTGCTCAACAGCACTGAATGCAAAATGTTTCAGAACCTACCTTACCGGTGACTGTTGTGTTGGTAGATAGAGGTGAGATAGAAATCACTACTAATTTTTTTTTATTATTTTGTAAATACTGTGATTGCGATCTAAAAATTACAGAACTGTAAATTTAACCAAACTTGTTCAATCCCAGTTTAAACCTGGGATAATTAAATTGTTGCAGTTAGCTTTTCTTCCTTGTGGACAGCAAGGTATCTCCACAGAAGGGTGGGCTGTGCAAAGCTGCTTCTCACACAATTTAGGACACTGAAATGGCTAAGAAATACCTCACTTCCACAGCTGCTCACATGGGAAGGAAACGGCTCTGCCAGCAGCAGCGATGGTGGCAGAGCCAGGTTTGCTGGGGGGCTCGAGGCTGATTCCCTGCCCCAACAAGAGGTGGACCCCTGCCCCAGCCTTTCTCCCTGCAGGGCAGCGAGAGTTCTTTCTGCCTGGCTCCCTGTTTTCCAGGAGGTTTGCAAAAGAAGAGTGTCTTGGGGTGTTTACTGCTGTCAGGTGTGGTTGAAATTGGTTACTGGATGTGAAGATTTCTGGGAGAGAAATGAGACATGAGCATCGTCTAAAAAGCCTAAAACCAGAATGAGTTTCAATGCTAATTCTCAGCAGAGACAGGAGAGGAATTAAAACCCCACACACTGTTGTCCAACTTGGATGTATGGGTACCATATTCTGCTAGTTTCTTTTAAAGATCTTCGTTTCCTTCTGTCTGAGCTGTGAAATGTGGATAAGAAGTAAAACTCCAGAACTGGAACTCTCTACAGCTAAATTCATCCAAACCTTGCATAACTGCAAAATATGAAAAGATCAGATCAGTCTGTCATCAGAAATTGCCTGGCTGAAACTCAGACTCGGTGTTATGTCTGAGCTGGGTTTTTAGTGCAGGATCAGAGAGAATTCCAGGGAGAGGCAGACCTGAATAAGCAGCTCTTTAAAAAAAACACTTTAATAGAAAAATGTAGTGTGAAAATAATGAAACAAGGATAAAAAGTGAAGATGTAAAGGAAGATGAATGCCAAAGAGTGGAATTCATGTCTCAGTTTGTATGTGGAAAGACAGAAGTGACATACAGAGAGGAGTCATGCAAGAGAAAAGCTTACTGGGAGAGTAAACCATGAAAGATCCTTTTTTTAATGGAGCTTGCTTATTTTTGTGGGAATCTGGAACAGATCCACTTACCTTTATGTTTCATTGACATTAGTAAAGTTTCTGGAACGTACAAAGTGGCAAACAAATGTGGCCTGGAAGTGGCAAGAGAAAAATCAGTACTCTTAGAAAAAATAGTATCTACAGCTGCTTGCCCATGTATTGTGCTTACCACAAAAAATGGACCATTTGTTTTTCTGAGAAGTTTTGTGACTGATGTTATGAATCATAAGGAACAACTAGGAAATAAAAAAGGCTGCAGGAAAAATATTTAATGAACTTTATTTGCTCTTCCTTACTGCATTTTCTCCACGTGCTCTAATAGCTGGTATGGTTTCTGGAATAAAGGAGGGGGGATTTCTGCTTCCAGAAGTCAGGCCAATGCTTCAGAAAGCTCCAACGTGCCTCCATTGAAAAGTTTGCAGCAGGAGACACTAGATGGCTGGAGAAGCGATGGTGAGAGGCGTTTGCAGCTCTTCCAGAAGGGTGACTGTGCGACCCCGTCCCGCTCCCGCAGCCAGGAGCATCCCCGCTCCCGGGGAATTCAGCTCTGAGCAGGGAGCAGGGCAGGGCCTACCAACACCTGAGCCCTACTGGACTAATCTTGTATCACTCCCAGATAAAGCCCTTTCCTCCAGGACCATGAAGAGACCCTGAGTTGTGATCAGTTTTGCTCCAGGGCTGGTTTTGGAGCCCACAAGATGCACAAAATCCAGTGCAATCCCTGAGGCCTTTAAGCCCCTTTTCCAGGCGCCCTGCAGATGTGAGATTTGTGCTCAACAGTGTGTAACTGGTAACAGTCACATGTTTTTTTCTTATCTCCTGTCACATGAGGGTCAGTCATGCTTCCTCTGCCCCTTCCTTCCATCCAGCTGCTGTTGAGGAGCGCTGGCCTGGGGCAGGGCTTGCTCTGCTCTGCCATCGCCAGCTTCTGCCTCTCAAACTGTGGGTGAAGTTTGAACTTTTAAATTGCTGACTTTGTATAGAGAAGGGAGAAAAGAAAGAGGAAAAGAAAGAAGGGGAAGGAAAAAACAATCTGGAGTTATGCCACAGTTGCGAAAGTGCTGGGAGGCAGAAGGGCAGGAGCCCTGCAGCTCCCGCTGCCGTTCCTGCCCTTAGACCAATCGTATTCCCTGCAGGTGGATTGCTGTCAATAAGGACATTTATGAGAAGATTTATGTATTATTACTGGAATACGTCCCTGTAAAAGACTTTCTGTTTGGTGAAGAAGCTGTTCTGTTTCTTACTGCTGAGCATTTAACCAAGGTTAATGAACCCTTTCTTTGACGTCTCTCCTTAACGTTACAATTCAGTATTTTCTAAAAGCTAAAGCAAAAGATGACGTAGTCAGTGTAACATAATTACCTTAATTAAAAAAACCTGTTCTGGTTTGGTCTGCTACATTGTTACATTATGATTTAATAAGGGCTCATAGACTTTGAAAAGCAGGAGCTGTCTCAGGAATCTCATGCCAATTTAGGATCTGAAGTTTAGACTTGGAAGATTAGTCTTGGTTTAAGTGAGGAAGGGGCAGAGCTCTGTTTTGGCTTTGGAGCTGTCCCAGGACAAGCCTCAGTTTTTTGCCGCAGCCGTGTGTGTGTGTGTGTATACGTACACATGGGCAGTTTTAATACAGACGGTCACCACCAGCATTAGCAGACACCTAACGAAAGATAGTTGACATCTGAGAAAATGGCTAGCCCTGCTCCAGACATTTCGGAGGGTCTGGGTTGACCACTCACCAATGTATTAGTCCATCCTTGGCACTCATTTCAGGGACGCCCTTTGCAAGAGGCTTTTTGGGGCACTTAGACAGGGATGACATCCAGGTGCTGATGCCGCCGCTGTACGCCTGTGGCTGATTTGGCCATGCTGGCCACAACTACTGGCCTTTTGGAAACCTTGCCAAGCAGGAGAGCAGAGCCTGGTTTGTTGTGGGCTGTGAACCTGTCCACCTGCGGTGAGCTGGGCACCACTGGTTTGAAAAGGTCTGATTTTCAGAGCAGAGTAATCCATGTTGCCCCTCAGAGCAGGAGAGGAAGGGGCAGAAATGTGGCCTGTGCTTTATAGCAATCCATAGAAGGAAGATTTTTATTTTGGCCAGCAATATCAGCATTTTGGGCATGTCTTTGCTTTCTGGTTGGGCTTAAAGATAAAATTTAAGTTTGGAGGACTCCTGGTCGGGACCAGGACAGCCGTTCCCCACCTGACACTGATCATTTTATCCACAGACACAATAACTCTGGAGAAATAAGAAAGCTAAAATCATCAGCCTAATACAATTACACAAATTATTGCGCTAGACCAGAGAGGATCTGCAATGTTTCTGTCCCCGTCAGGGAAGAGGAACATACCTGGTTTTGGGAAGAAGGATTTTGGGCAGGGAGGCTGGCTGGCTTGTGGGGCTGCGCTGTGGCAGCGGCGAAAGGACCCAGCAGCCCAGTCTCCAAAAACATGTAACGCTGCCAACGGAAGACAACCTCGTATTAAAGTCAGCTTAAAGCAGTCCTGGAAATTACATCCCAGTGGGCATTAGTTTCATACCAAATAAGTGAATGGGAACAAAAAATGGTGGTAAATATGAGACATTTGGCTAAGCACGAATTAATAGAGGCAAAGTTGTGGAGGTCTGTAAAGGACAGTCTTCCATTTCAAAACATATAAAATTCCTTGAGTGTGTGAGTGGAACAGAAGATAAGGGCAAACCAGCACATACCTTTTATCTAGACTTTAAAAAGAAAAAGAAAAAGACAAGGACAAATGAGCTAAGGCACTTGTGAAATGCTCTCGAGGCGTCTTGCTGTGTTACTAGGTGCTCACAAACCTCTGAATAGCTGATCCTGAAAGGGTGAAATGGAAATGGATTCAAAGAGTAAAGAGTTACAAGTGTTTTGAAACCGAAATGCTTGTTTGCATTACCTGTCATTGCTGAGGGAACAAGCAGCAAGTCAATGCCATTGAAACACAGTGGATTCAAAATCATCCAGGAGATGGATTTTTTTATACAAGACTATTTTTTTATGCAAGCTAAAATGAACCCAATCAAGAAACTGACAACACTAAGAATTTAATGAAAACAGAGGTATCTGAGAACACCTAGAGACAGATGAGAGGCTGGTCATGGTGGCGGAAAGAACCTGAGCTGGTGCTGCAGTGGGTGCTGCAGGATGGGATGGGATGGGATGGGATGGCTCCTGCTGTATGCAGCCTGCCTTTCGCTCTTGTCCTTTCATCTGTTTTTATGGGAAAATGCTGGATCTAACAAGCAGCCCCATGTGCCACAGAACTAGTAAATAAACTAGTAAATAACTTTCTATGGTTCTATGCCTTGGAGAGACTGAGCTCTCCAAGGCTGCAGCACAACTCTGTTGCTTGTAAGACATCAGAGAAGCCACACATTGCGAATGTCCTAACCACAGGAAAAGCTTTAATGGGAGTTCACGCTTCATTAAACACCAGTGAATCCACATGAGAGAGAAACCTTGACTAAAGAGTGGATTTTCTGGTGTCTAATAAGGCACAGACTCCCATTAAAGCTTTTCCCAGGGTTTAATTCATTCTGTTGCCTCTCTCTTTTCTCAGCCTGATTACCTGTTCTCACAAAATTTGCAAGACCTTAGTGTTTTCCAAGACAGTCACTCCTTTGAGAGTAAGGTGGGCAGCGAATTACTGGGGAGGGGACAGATGGAGTGTGACCTTGCAGGAAAACAAGTTGAAAATCAGATCCCATCAGCCCAGCAGGGACGGGAGAAACTGCCGTGCCTACTGTATGGATGAAAGAGCTGTGCACGGTATTTTTAGAAAGTCGGCCAAGCAGATAGTGCCACATTCCTTTCTGGGCTCTTGCTTTCTTTTTACACAAGACGTCGTCATCCCAGAGGTCAGAGTGGGTGTACGAAACAGCAGTAAAATAGGTGGTTTTGCTACCCACTCTATTGCCCGGGAGAAAAAAAAATGGCAAACAAACTGCCTAAAACCCTCTGGGGCTTTTTGAGGGGTCTCTGTTGCGGAGAAGGGGGGCAGAGGCTGCCAGGGATGTGTGACCACGCAGACCAGAGGGGTATTGTGCTTGTCCATGTGCTGGAGATGAGGTGAGGTGACTGGGAAGCGAGTGCGGTCAGCGCCGGGAGCATCATGGCCGGGCAATAATGGGATCGGGTGGGCCTGGGCTTGGGAAACTGGGGTCTGCTTTTGATTGCACTGGAGAAAATCCAAGGAGAGCAACAGCAAATTAATTAGACAGCTGACGATGTCAAGGCTTCAGGGTGGGCTCAAGGGAGAGAGGAGCTGTTTACTCCTCTGTATGGTGTTTTTATGGGGTTACAGAGCAATGCTTCTTCCATCTCATCTCTTCTTTTCTACCAGGTGGTCATGTTTTTAGGGCAGAGGCACACTGGGCAGCACCCCGTGCTCTACAGGGAGCCAGCACAAGGTTTCTCTGGCTGCTGAAAGCCCTGTGGCTGATTTTTATGCACATTTCCAAAGTACGAAACACGTACATGTGAACAGCACAAGCCCATGTGCACGTCCCGCTCTCAGCAAGCATGGCTTTATTTTTCCTTTCACTGTGACATATTAAAACGAAAGCTTTCATTAGCTGTTTGTGCTGTTATTCCTTTTTCTCTTAACTATGGCCAGTTACGGATTGGCTTTTGCATTACAATCAGTTGCTTTGGTTCCTATTCTATTTTGAAGTGTTAAAATTGTACAGGCTGAAGGGGTGTGCAGGCAACGACAGAGACAGACATTTGTGGGCTGAAAAGCCACTTGCTGTTTTCTCCAACTATTGTGCCTGTTCAACAATTTCACCTCTTACTATAGGTCTCACCATCAACGCACCCTTAAATGTCACACCACAATTGCAGTCCTCTTTTTGCAAGAGTTCCCCTTCCATCTGTAAAATTAATCAATGAAAAAGGAAAGTGAGTACTTGCAACCCCTAATGCAACCCCTAATGCAACTTCTGACCAGCAGGTGAGAGAGGTCATCCTCCCCCTCTACTCTGCCCTGGTGAGGCCACAACTGGAGTATTGTGTCCAGTTCTGGGCTCCCCAGTTCAAGAAGGACAGGCAACTGCTGGAGAGGGTACAGCAGAGGGCTACAAAGATGATTAGGGGCTTGGAGCATCTCTCTGATGAGGAGAGGCTGAGGGACTTGGGTCTTTTTAGTCTGGAGAAGAGAAGGCTGAGAGGGGATCTGATCAATGCTTACAAATACTTAAAGGGAGGGTGTCAGCAGGCCGGGGCTGGTCTTTTTTCAGTGGTGCCCAGTGACAGGACAAGAGGAAATGGGCACAAACTTATATAAGAAGTTCCACCTAAACATGAGGAGGAACTTCTTTACTTTGAGGGTGGCGGAGCCCTGGAACAGGCTGCCCAGAGAGGTGGTGGAGTCTCCTTCTCTGGAGACATTCAAACCTGCCTGGACACGTTCTTGTGCAACCTGCTCTAGGTAGACCTGCTTTGGCAGGGGTGTTGGACTAGATGATCTCCAGAGGTCCCTTCCAAGCCCTTGTGATTCTGTGATTCTGACAGCATTTTTATCTGCTGAATGCAAGTATGTGATTTAATAGACAAGCACACACAATTTCTTATTGACAGATGAAGTTTCTGTTCCTCACACAGCAGTGGGCTCAGTATGACAGGGTGATGCACTCATAGGCACTGAAGGGAACTGGGCTCTGCGGTGCTGTGCAAGAGGGATTCCTCATCCGCAGGCATCCCTGCGGCCGGCAGAAGATGTGCCAGAGAAGGTGATGGAAAAATCCAGTTGATTTGGCCCAGATGACAGCCTTGTGGTCCCTGAGCCCCCTCTTTCACCCCCAGGAAAGCCTGGGGGGATCAGTGAAACCCTGCTTGAGAGCAGCCAGTGCAGGCACAGCCACAGGAGGGCTATGTTTGAGTTGAAGCTCACAAGCTTGTGACAGAAATGGCATCACTTTCTCCTCTGGGATGGCAGCTGAGAAGGCTGCAGGGCTGCGGGAGGGCTGCTGGGCAGCTTGGGGTGGGTGCTTATCATGGGCACCGTCGGTCGAGCTGTCCTTCATAGCAGTGCCACCCACTGCTGGCCCAGGGTGGGTCGAGGGCTGGTGGGTCACGAGTTGGGAGTGGGGGTCAACGGACCAGCCTCAGCTGAGATGGGCACTGTGTTCCTGGGCGATGGGAATATCTGGTGCCTGGGGACACCACCCTCCATGGGGTTTCTGGGGAACAACCCAACGACCACAAAAGCCTGTGCTCCACAAGGTTAAAACAGTTGCATTAACATGGACAGTTATCTGCCTGCTTCCGAAGGTAAAAAGTGGTAAAAACGACAAGAACAGGGACTGCAAAGCCTCTTGCACGCAAACCTGAAATGCTCTGGGAAGCAGGGTCCCAGAGCTGAAGGCTGCCACGCAGCTCAGAGCCCCTTCACCTTAAAGCTACTGGATGTTGGCAGGTTCCCAGTGTGTGGCTCGTCCACCCCACGCCTGGGCCCAGCCAGATACCGCTGCCTGCCCTATCTCCTGGGGACAAGGAGCCCCAGGCACTGGAGGGGAGATATTTTGAGGCTGACCTGTGTTTCCAGCTCATCTGGCACTCACACCTCTATCCTGCTGCATGCCTGAATGCTCTTGCACTGCTCGTGGTGAGGAGCTGCAGGCTCAGTGCCACCGCTCCCATCCCATAGCAGCAGCGACCGGAAGGTTGGTACCCACTTCTGGCAAACCCAAACCAACAGCCGATATTGCAATAAATCCCACAGGCAACACGTGAGCGGGAATGAGTGAAGTTTGGCCACTGTCAGCTACTGACCTGCTTAGGGAACAGAAGAAAAATCATTACAGGTGACACAAACTGCTGACTTCTGTAACCCATAGCTTGCCTTAATCTTCCAAAGGTGACAGTGGTACAGGTCTAACATAAAGGGTATGCAGAGAGTGGGGCCAATTCTGCCCATGGTGACCCCCCCTGCAGTGCTGGGGATTTTGGCAGGACTGTAGTCCTGCGGCTGGAAGCAGGAGGCTGCAATGCTGGCTTTGTTTTAAGGGACCATTAAACCCTACACCAGGAGCCACAATGTGGTAGTGATGGTCACATCTGCCACAGGACAGCCCTGCACGGGAGGAGGTGATGGAGCAAAACAGCATTTTCCTCTCCCTCTCCTCAGCCTGCCCGTTCTGTCAGCACAGAGAGCTGCTGGTGTGCACACAGTCTCCCGGATTTTGGTGGGCACGGGCACGGCGGCACAGGCACCGGGCAGCGAGGTGGAAACCGAAATAGAAACTCTGGTCTCCCCGCAGGAACGGTGTGGCTCCAGGCCCCCGCACACCTCCGAGTCCAATGTGAGAGGCAGATGTCTTGTGCTTCTCAAGAATATATACATGGGTATGTCCTCAAGCTATATATATATATATATATATATATATACACACACACTATAGAAATATTTTTTATACAGATACACGCGTGGGGTTTTTTAATTCCAGTAGATGCTATTCCACTGGCAGCCCTTCGGGGCTGGGGGTCTTTTTCAGCTGGGTTGTGAAGTGAAGAAGAATCATATGGGGAAGGCGTCCGGCAGCCTGAGGCACAGGGCAGTGTCCCAAGGGAGGAGGAGAGCCCCATTTGACAGTCTCTCCTACGTGTCTAACCTGGTGCTACAGAAGAACAACCCACATTAGAAATCCCAGATTGCTTTGGTAAATGAAGGAGTCAGGTTATTCCGTGTTGGCAGAAGTGGGATGGACCTCATGGCCTTTGGCAGTGGTCACTGCAGGGGCTGGGAATAGGCAACCGTGGGCAGCAACTTCTTCAGTCATCTTAGCATCAAGCAAAACAGCACTTGGATTGATTTCATTACCAATGACTCGATGAAAAACGCCCTTCTGTGAAGAAATCCAGGTGAATTGCTTTTACTTGAGTGTCTAAGCCCCAGATTTCCCCTCTGCTTTGCGCTTGGCTGCCTGAGTTGCCGCTGGGCTCGTTTCCCTCAGCCACAGGCACATGGGAAACTCAGCAGAAAGAGAGTGAGAGGAATGCAGCTGAACTTCATCCACTTTCAGTACCATCCTCAACAAAACGTGGGATTTTGCTGCGGCAACAGCACTTTGTTTACTTTTCTTAAAAATGCCCTCTTCAGCACTGAGGCATAACATCTATTTGGAGACTTCCATGAACATGACTCCAAACAACAGCTAGAGATTGACCACTTCCCTCTGAAGGGTTTCATAAATGGAGATGGACGATCAGCCTTCACCGAGGCAGTGGTGGCGGTTCCTCTTCTCTGCCTTGCCAGCAACAGAGATTCGTTTCGAGGTTACCTGTGGCCCCCAGTCCTGGGCACTGGCTCTCCCCTCTGGCTTTGCCTTGTGCTATTTCCCGAGGCTGGTTATTAAAGAAAAAAAAAAAAAAGCAATCATGGCACAAAGTAGATCCCACGACAACTGAAAATCTTTATGGGGGCTGTTCATAAGCACCAAGTGCCTTCTTTCACCAAAGTAGTTTCCCTTTTTTCCCCTTCCCATTTGGGTTGACAGCCACAGGGCCATGCACACGGCAAAGAGCAGATGAGGAGAAGCTCTAGATTTTTGAAGGGCGGCTACTTGCATGCTTTCCAAGCCAAAATAAAAGGTAATGTTTTGGGATGTCGAATTTGTAGTCCCCTGAGCTCCCACCCACTCAGCTACAGACATCTTTGGACACCTTGTGCACATCCTAGAGCTGTTGCCAATCTCCTATAAAAGTGTGCTTGGACGTGCTGGAGGGTCCTGGGCTGTAATTTCCCTGTGGAAGCAGCAGGTGGGTATTGGGCACGGCAGGGTAGGGCTTGCTTTTGCCCAGCACTGTCTCACCCTGTGCCTAGTGGCTTCTCTCACTGGGTTTCTCCCTGCCTGCTCTGCCCTTGGCCCTTTGTACTGCGGTGGCTGGTGTGGAGGGGAAGCGAGCACAGCCCTGGGAAGTGGCCAGATCACAGTTTGACAAACAGGTTGCTCAACCCTGGGTTGGAGTTACTGATCCCATCTCAGGCTGACCGCTGCTCTGCACCACTGGGAAGCCTTTGTGTCAACGTTTTCCAGGCAGAGGACTCCACTTGGCTGCAGTGCAAGTGTTGGCGTTATTGGGGAAATCACATTTTTAAGCCTTTTCTGACTATTCAGAATTTTATGGGGGATATTGAGAAAGTATGCCCCGACTGCTGCTGAGATATGGTATTTATAGGCAAGACTTCCAGCTGAGGGTGGTTTTTTTTGCCTCCTCTTGAGGCTGCAGGTTTCCCTCCCCCAGGTCCAAGGCTGAGACTCTCCCCTGGGTGCTTTGGAAGGGAGAAGGTGCAAGCAGCTGAGTGCATTTTCCTCTTGGTCCATGCAACAAAAGGAGCTTGCACAGGGCTTTCAAGCTCAAGTGGCAGCCTATGTATTTGTCAAACAAAGCCAATGCCCCCATACTGAGGGCACGCAGAGCCATCCCCATGGCCATACGCAGGCTCCGTGCCACCGCACGGCCAGACCTGCCGAGCCTTTCCCCAGCAGACAAACCTCAGGTGTTTCCTTATGCCATGGAGCTCCTTGAACCTGCTGCTTCCCTGGAAAGCAGGATCAAAGGCACCCGTGGGACAAATAACTCCAATAAACACAAAATGCGATCCATAGCCGTTTCCTCTTTTTTCCTGCACAGGTTATTTTCCTTATCTGTCTTGCAGTGGTTTGGGGACCTGCCAGCTCAGGTCGGGCTCTGCTCTCTGGGACGCTGATGAGGCCCTGAGGGTGACCCTGGCTGCATCTGCCTCCTCCAGAGAAGCACAAGTCAGAACTAAAGAGTGATGCAAAGAGCTGATGAACGACGCTTCGCTGCCTTACCTAGCATGTTTTACTCACTGCTGTGGAGTAACGCAATCCAGGTATGCTGTTCTGAATAAGAACATCTGCTTCTAGAACAGACACAGACTTTGTACTAGCCTGTATAACTGAGTTTTGGGGTTGTTCACCTACTTAACCTTTTCTATGCAGTGTCTCACCTATAGGATTGAAACAAACCCCATGGATACAGATGCTCCTCTCTTTGCTCCCAACTCGTGCACATCTGTTTCTCACCTCCTCCCACCATAGACCAGCCACGATACACACTCCTCCCTCTGCTTTTTCCACGAACAACCACAGTCAGCAGAGTTTAGCCAGAGCTTGTTAGGAGGATTAACATTACCCTGCCACTGGAAAAAAATGGTGCTTTCACTTAGATATCTCCATTTTTGCAGCCACAAGTGTATAGGCTCCCATACCCGATGGAATAACACCGAAACATCCCTTTCTCCCAATCTGATCTAGAGAAGCTGGAGGTAAATAGTAACATTCAAGTGCTTTTTGAGCCAGCCCAGCTGCAGGTTGTGGAGGGAGTAATGGTGTGGTCACTGGTGAGAGGAGCACTGGGAAATGGGCAAGTCTGCAATAGAAATAAAGCTATCTGATGACCCTTGTGTATCATTTGACAGTCAGAGCTGTTTAGCAAAACGCAAAGTCTGAGGAGGTGTATGGATGGTAAAAGATGCTTTTGTGCTATATATAAACATAGAAAAAAAATTACTGGCATTTCTGGAGTTATTCCAAATTTTCATTTTGTGCCAAAGTCAGATTTTGGATGTGCTGATTGTGGAAATCCATCTTTATTTTGTCTCCCTGTCATTTTTACTGTACTTGTCATGCAAGTTTGCTCTTGCACTGTCTCTGCTGTGTCCCTCAGCCCTGCCTGGGAAGAGCCAGAGCCCCCTCGCTGTCCTCTGCGTGCGCTCATTCCTTGTGCTGACCAGGCAGAACAGGACGGATTTCCTTCGGTGGCATTTCCTGATGATTTCTGACTAACTGTGGAGGAAGTCTAACGAAAGAAATGATGAATCTTCCATTTTTTATTAAAAAAAAAATCTTTAAAAAGGACATATCTTATTTTAAACTGTAAACAGCCTGCCTACTACTCTGCTGACTGCCTCATCTTCATGGATAAAATATACACCAAAGGCCAGATACGTTTTCTGCTGGGAAGCCCTTACCCTTTTTGGGAACCTTCATTTGCCAGCATCAGTACATCAGGCTTGCTCAGTGCTTTGAAATAAATAGTTCGTAGTCTGAAGGAACATACCCTGAGATGTGGATGATGGAGGGCTGCCTACCCCCGTGGCCAAGGGGAAATCTCAGCCTCTGCCAGTCTGAGTTTTCAGTTTTGAAGGGGAACAGCTCAGCATCTCTGAGACCCCAGCTGTGGAAGGGGATCTCAGCTGGATGCCCCAGTGGTGGAGGCAACCAAACCCCACCAGGACAGGACTCCTGTTTGAAACCTTGGCTCCCTTTGCCAGGCAAGCCTGGCTGCTTCCCAAAAGCTACGTTAATACAAAACAGAGAGACCAAAGAGTTACCGAGACCTCAGAGGTTTTATGAATCCCTTTATTGCTCAATCCTCCACCTCTCTCTGCAGAGGAATTGTCTCTCTCAGGCTGTACAAAAGGTCGCACTGAAAGCTTGTCCAGAACTTTGATCTGGAAACCTAAAGGCAAAAGCTATGTTTGCCTTCTGGCATCTCCTCCGGCGCTGACTGACACCACTGCCTTCATTTGATGTTTTGCCTTTCCCATCATCCCATAACTCTACAAAATGCTCCAAGCCTTCCTGGAGAAAACCAAGGTGTTTGCACTGCGGCATCCTCCTGGGATGGGTGGCAGAACCACTGCTTCCATGGGAAGGATCTGTGGTTTTTCCCTTGCGGGGAAAAATACAGAGCAGGTCTTCCCCATTGCTCTGTGCTGTCCGTGTGGGGAAGGAAGCCAAGAAATAACAGCAGCAGTAGCAAAACCAAGCTGAGCTCCTAGACAAAGCACTGAACTTGATGAAGCAGCAAACCAAACCAAACCACAACAACAACCAGTGCAAACACATGAAAGGAAAACACCCCCAATTTGTGTTAGGCTTTAAAGCCCTCAATGAGAACCCACCAGCAGAGCAAGGGCTTTTCAGGTTCTTCCACAGTGATGAATTTGCCAACACTGAGATCCCTGAGCTGCCAGCGCAGGGTAGCTGTATAACAAAGAGCTGATGCTAAAATCGGATGTGAAAGGAAGATCAAATATCAAAGTAGAACAAAACAGGACAATGAATGAAAGGTTGGGTCGCTCCCTGCTCACTCCTGCATTACAACAGAGCCTGGGATCAGCTCCCTGGGTGGGAAGGGGCTGAGCCCTGCCAGACCCATCCTTTGTGTTTAAGTGCTGGATGTGGTGCTGCTGACACCCGGCGCGCTCCTATAAATATGTATAACTGGTAGAGCACAGTCCCTCTGCGCTCTCTGCCCTGAACAACTGGAAGAGGAGCTTTAGATGCTGTTTGATGGGGAAATGCAGATCTTAAGACCTGTCAAAACACAGCATGCAGCCTGCATTCGTTGCTGGCGAGAGGGCAGGACTAAGCCTCTGCAGACCCAAGTGTCATCTCCAGTGCTGCCACAGGCCCTGGGGGAGTCACTGTCCCTCAAAGCACACATGAAAAATCAGAAATAAATTACAGGTCCCTTTGCCAAAGCTCTTGGAGATCTACTGGAGAGAAATGAGATGTCACCACTGTGATATCTCAAGACCTGTATCTGTGCTTTTATCTGGTCCCCAGCGTGGACACGATTACATAGGAATGCCCATTTTTAAGGTAGTGCTCTATTGAGAATGTCAGGCTAAAAAAGACCAAAGCAATTGCACTCATAACCAAAAGAGTTAGAGGGAAAAAGCACCAGGGCAATAGGGAATTACTGCCTTTTTCAGGGTTTTGTGTTTTCATGCCCCATGAAGATGACCTGGGTTTGGTACCTGGCTGCTCTGCAGCTTTTTGCTTCAGGGAAACATGTTACGTGGTTGGAAGCTGCGGATGTGATTAGAGGGGCTAACCTCTATGAAGTGCTTACACAGTAATACTTTTTGCTGTCAGTTTTTTCCCCTTATCTAATCACCAAAGCACTTGCACAGAGGCGTGAGAAGCATGAGAGCTTCCTGAATTTTGCGCAACCTCATACTGCTTCGTTTCATCACTGTTTACTTGCAGAACCCAGTTTCTTGATCGCAAGCTGAGAGAGTGTTGGATCCCATGGGCTGGGCTGTCCCTGCCTGCGGGGATGCTCTGGGACCCTCCACCACCTGGGACCACAGCCACCTCCGCTGCTCTGGGAAGTGCCCCATGGAGGGGACATGCCGGGCCGTTGCGGGAGGGGTGGCGGTGGCTTTGTCGGGGCTTGCTTCCCCCTCCAAGGGGCTGCGAGCTGGTGCAGGGGAGGGAGGTCGCTTTTCTGGAGAGAACGCCCTGCCAAAAGAGCCGTTCCCATCTCGGCTGGAGAGAGGACACAGGAGCAGCCTGTGATCCGGCAGTCAGACTTTATCTGACCTTTTTATTTATCCGACGTGCCCTGCCTGTAAGACTGAACGTAAAATGTCACGCAGTTCCCTTGTATCAAGCCTGCAGGCATAGGCTTATCTAAACTACACGTGTCTGTGCTTCTCGAGTCCTGCAGCCAAGTTTCCATCAATGGCTCTCTAAGCGCTACAAGTCCCTCGATTCACCACAGCAGGTATCCAGCCAGGATGACAAAGCACACAGATCCAAAAGTGACACTTCCCTGGAGCAGTAAATAATCTATTTCCCAAACTACCTTGCTCGTTAGCGGCTAGGCTTGCCCAGCTCTGCTCCTGTGGACTGCCTCGTTTCATCTTCAAAATCCCGAGACGGGCACGGTGAAAGGATCCCACGTCCCCAGCTCGCCGCATGTGGAAATTACATTAACAGCAACTGCGCTCCTCAGCACAGAGCAATTAAAGGATCAGGTTAAATAACAACTAGTCTTTGTATCCAAGCCCAGAGCATATGCTGAACAAATTTGTGCTTGTGGTCTACGTCTTTGCTCAGTAAGCGCGGCCCCTTCCTGCCCCCGGGTTGGGGGGCTGCAACTTCCTCAGGCCCCGGGAGGAGACAGACACCAGCCCAGGTCGCAACCTCACTGTTCTTTGTTTCTCAAGTCATCTGCAAATAATCTTCCTGATACACAGGTGTATGAAATTTGTTTGCAAATTTGCCTCAATTCGCCTCCAAATAATTTAGATGAACAAGACACAGCCTAATAAAGACATTTAAAAAATGGAAAAAGCATTAAATGAAAAGGTGAGTTTTCCCCATGAGCACCTTCACTTATCAAAATAATTAAAGATCACAGCTACATTTTATATTAATTTATTAGAAAAAAGATACACAGTTTAATGTGCAAATATATACAACAAACATTACAATGAAACATCAGGAAGGTGAGCCCCTTCCCTCTACCAATGACTTACTCCTTCGTAACAGAGATGACTGTTTAATGCTTCCCCACAGATTTACAAATACAAAAAATGTATAATGCTTCATTAGCACAAGACAAAAGTTTATTTTTATTTGAACAAAAAATATTCTGGCTTTGACATGGCAAAAGTCTTCTATTTTGGTGGCTTTTTAAATTTTTTTTAAACCTGAGCAAGTTTTGCGGAACAGGGGATCAAAGGAAAGGCATTGCCCTGTGCTTCATTCTCATCACAGCATCTGATGGTCTTTGAATTACTAAGCCACTGAATCACTTCAAGTGAATGCAACTTCAAAATCTACATCTATGATGTAATTAGTAACATGGAAGAGAGCAGGCACTACTGCTGACAGAAGTGAGCTGGTTGAAAACACCTGCCTCGAGTTAAATGGCTGTTGACGTTTCTCAGGTAAAGTGTTCCTATCCACCAGTAAGGAATTTAATGCTGCCTCCTGTTATAAAGGAATTATAAACGGAAAATATAGTTTCATCCAAAAAGAAAACAAGTCTTGGATCCTGCTATGTCTTGCTCAAATGTGTCATCATTGAAAGACTGCAGAATAAAGTCATATTAAACCCGAACTGAGCAAAGACCTGGGGAATGTGTGGAACTCCAGTAAGGACTGAAATCCTGCTCACTCCAGGACAGAAGTTCAGATCAGACTGATTTATTTATGATTCTTTAGGTTGTATTTCAAGCAGGTGTTTGACGCAGGCTATTTTTGTGTTCAGTGGCCACAGACAAATTCAGTAGAAGAGATCTATCTCACCTCTGATCTCCTTCCCATGCCCGGGCGCCAGCAGTGGGGAGAATCCAGCCGATCATCCTAACAGCAGCCACAGGATTGAAACCATTTCGCTCGTTTGCTTTCCACATTGTCCTGCAACCGAGCTTCACCTGGCAACTCTGCAGAGTGACATTTTCAAACATAAACTATTCTGCTTATTTAGTGCTGCTCTCCATTTGAAACGAGAAAGCCCAGCGGTGCTGGAGAAGGCACTACAAGTCCTGAGCAATGCCCATTCCCTCAGGAGACAAGAGTTTCCTAAGGGACCACTGGCCGTCTCTTAGGAGGCTCTGCCTCATTTAGGTGCAGAGCCGCTCTCTGTATCAACTCTCATGATTCTTTTTAAAGAAATACATACAAATAACATACCAGACCACAGCAGAAAGAAGACGCTACCAGGAGTGTTCCTGGCTGACCCCAGAGACAGGGCTCTTGCCTGGGCTACATTTTCGGACCTGACACTGTCAAAAGCTGACTCAGTTTTCGTGTGCTTTCACAGGTTTTCTTTCCTCTTTTGGACAGGGGACCAGTATTTAAAAAAAAGACTTCATTAAAGAGTGCCTCCTTTTCACTCTGTACCACCCCTCCTCTCCCACCAGTAGGCTCTACGGGTTGGCAGCGTAGCAGCCCATAGGTATGTCCTATACCTATCCTATATCTACACCTGCAGTCCTGTACCAAACAGGGGCTGTTGTGGCTCCATTCACAACAAAATCCTCAATAATGGGGTGGCCACAGCAGATTTGGCTTTTGCCATCCTCCCACCATCTTTACCCTCTTGGGAATATCATGGAATTTGACTTTAAAAAAAAAAAAGCCATGGGGGAGGACTGCTCTGCTTTTAAAACATTTTTAAAATTCTTTTTTAATTGTGCCTCTTTTGTGTGTTGGACTCACACAAGAATGCATGTCACGGACCCTGGAGCAGCGGGAAAAAACACACCCTAAATGAAAAATCTGAATAAATCCCTAAACGTAGCTTTTAGTTTAAAAATCAAAGTTAGAAACTAGTGAGCAGCATTTGATCAAGATAACAGAGTGGTGGGGGCAGGCTCGAAAGTTGAAAGGAGGCCATTCTGATCTAAGGTCCTTGCCAAGATACATGGTTATGTCCTTTTAGGGGAAAAAAAATACCAAAAGGCCTCCTTCTTTTCTAAACTTCTGAACGATCTGTTAGCCAGGTTTATCAAAGTTTAAATATTTTTACAATAAACTAGAATAACAAGTGAGCCAGTTGTCTCCAATAACTTGGTGTTTTTCCACTTCAGAAGAATTTCTGACAGCATGAAAAGAAACACTCCAGTCAAACGTGAGCTGCTCTGTACGCTATTGCAGTCCGCATTGGAGGCTGCCACACCATCACCCTGCAGTCTGGGGTCTGCAGACGCAGAGCATAATTTTACCTGCCCTTTGTGGATGTTTTCTGTCCCCTACTGGTCTCAACTGGTCTTTTAACTCTTTCAGTCCTGCAGCATACACCAAAAGCTTTCGGTGACATGTATTGTTTGTACACCTTGCAAGAAAGGCCATTATTTTGAGCAGAAAGGCGAAAGCCTGTGTAAGTGTGGCCCTTCCTCGCGTACCGCTCTCTAGCACCTCCGGGGAGGCGCCGGTCTCCTCCGCCTCGCCCCAAACCCACTTCCCCTGCAGCAATACCACACCCACGGCACGGCTGCTCACAGCCCTCCTAAATCCGTTTTAGGACAGAGCAACTGGGTTTTAACAAACTGAATTTCACACCAGGCAGTCAAGATTTATATGGAAAAGTCTGAATTCTCTTCCAAACTTTTATGAATATCAACTTTCATTTAGAGGGGGCTGGGGGGCACAGTATGAGGAAACAGCTGGTAGCCATCTGCGCTGTAACCCCCATTTTCCCAAGCAGCTCTGGTCCAGGACACTTTTATGCCTGCAGGCCTGGGTGCCCAGTTTGCCCCAGAGTCAATAAAGGAGCGGGTGAACCTCGTTGTTCTCACAGGGTAAGCTAACAAGAGCCTAGTCACCACAGATCCCCAGTTTTGTATTTGCTCTAAAGAAGCAGTGAGGCTCGCAAGCACTTCAGCTCTCTTGAGGTAGGAGAAAAATGGCGTTTCTGTGAGCTACGCTGTCTCTCCCTGCAGGATGAGTGACTCGGCCGTGTCCCGGCTTCCTGGAGTGCCCAAAAGGCTGAAGCAGAATGGGTGCATGGAGGACAGCAAGTAGGAGCCTTCAAGGAAATGCCAGTGGTTTCTGCAATGACATTTCTACAGCCTCTGTTTGGTAAATCAGCGCTTTTGGGATGTCGGATTACAGTAATACAAGGTGGTAGCAACAGGCACGTGAAGGGAGGCCAGTGACTTGGCACTGTCAAAGAGGAAATCTTTCGTAAGGGTCCTGGCTGCCTGGATCAGACCTCCTATGGCTACTTGGACATGCCTGCACCAGTGAAGCCTGGAAGACCAAATCCAGTGTGGGTCACCCAGCAGCACTGCATACTTCCATGATTCCAGTGGCTGTGTGCCACCTTAAAATAAAGATTGCAGCCAAGCTTTTAAAGTTAAATATGTTATAAACTATACACATATGCAATCCTGAGATAGTGCCTGTAGCAAGTCCCAAGGTAGATAAGCTTCCTGAACCCAGAGGTCCTCACACTGCATAAGCGCATTGTTGTTTTATTTTGGCAGGCCTGCTAGCCTCTCTCGAGCACGCTGCACTTCCTAATTCTCTTTTTTTTTGGGGGTGGGTCTAGTGAAACAATCAGTCTGACGACTGCTACCAGCAATTCCAATGGCATTTCTTCTGCAGTTCAGATGAAAGCATTCTTGATCCTTTGCCAGTTCTCCCAAGACTTGCAGAAACAGGCTCACAGCTTCCCTTTCTATTTTTTGGCCAGCCAAGAGCTGTGTGCCTGCAGCCTCCTGCTAGAGGAGCAGCTGTGCTGTGCTGAAGACGCTCTTCGAGATAGGGGAGAAAACATCAGTAGGAATCAGACAGAAAGATGACAAGTATAAGCCACAATGGAGAGAAGAAGCTTAATACGATGACTGTCATCTAGAGGGTCAAAGACCATGCGTTTCAGTCCCATCAGTAGGTATATAGTCCTGTTTTGAGTTTCTGACAGCATCAGCTCAGAGTCAGACCTTTTAAACCTGGGGGAAAAATATTTTCCAAAATTCTCTTTGCTTAAGCACTATATATTCAAAGTTCTTTTTATTGGTTCAGTATTTTAGCCCTTAGTTGATTAGTCACCAATACCTGTCAGGTGCCTGCTGCCATAAAAGCACTCTGAGCACCTGCAGTATTCGTAGGAATATCAAAAAATAGCTTTAGCAACTAGGAATTATGCAACAGAGGGAGAAGGCAGGACTAGCTAGATTAATGCAACATGTAGTGGATTTTGTTAACATTAAGTGTATGACTCGTCGCAGAATCATGCCAGAAAATGGTACCATGTAGCTTACTGGTAAGGGCAGTCAAAAGGGTAATGCATTACTTCAATCATCAGTGAACCACTCACTCATTCAACATACTATTTCCAGCTGATATCAAAGGTTTCCATTAAAAATGCTGTTCCTCTACAGACCGTAAGCATCTTGCAACTCTCTCAGCCTTTGAACTCTACTGTTATAGCTGCTTCATTAACATTGTGGTTCCAGTGCAAAAAAACCCCATCCTCCAGATCCTAAATCTTCTTTAGACTTTTGATTGCCTCTCATCTGTCCATTCCTGCTTAGTGTTCTGTAAAGCCTGAGTCTTCTGTTCATCTACCTGGACATAGTCCACTCTCTGTTCCTCAGAGAGAAAAGGTTTCTGTGGGAGAGAAAGGGAAAAACCAACGTATTAATTTTAGGGTTGAAAAGGGATGCTAGTGAAACTTGTCTTGATTTTCTGTTTTCCCTTCCCCTTATTCTTTGATTGCTTCACTTCACCTTGAAGCTCACAGTGACATCAGCTGACAAAAGCATTGCTTTACAGCCTGCTTTAGCTATAATTATCCATCTGTCACCCTGTCACTCAGCCCAACACAGCGAGCAAGGGAAATGTGCTGTTCTGGCTATTTCCATCCAGATAATCATTCTCTTCTCATCCAAGTGATCCTGCTGCAGGGATAACCTAACTGCATTTTAACTACAGGGTGGAGGCAGTGGGGGGATTAAATAAGAAAGCTTAGGAGTCTTGAGTCTTTTGTCACCAGGAGTATTACCTGATGGGGAAAATGAAACACAGGACAAAATGGCACAAACCGACAACAGTTCATTGCTTTGCAGTGGTACCTACCCATCACCTGGGCAGGTTATAAGCTCTTTGGAACAAGGAATGTATTTTATCAGCACTGCTAAGGAAATTGAAATGCTTTTGGTGATGCAAGAATAAAGATTTTGCCATGTTACAGGAGATGGTACAGTTCTACCCCATGAATTTATCATGGGCTGTAAACTTGTTACTGCAAAGAGATTTGGGGGAAAACTAGAAGGAAAGGGTTTTTGGAGACGATGAAAGTGGAAGAGCATTCAGAGATCCTGCAAGCACCAACAAGCCTGCTCACAAGCCCTCATGGCTGCATATCCCAGCGTGGACTCCTGCCCTCTGCCGAGCTTGTATTAATGGCATCCCTATGAGTCATGCTAAGGACACTTGTCATCACCCTAATAGGGCTTTTATTATATTAATCTTGAGCCTGCCACAAATGCAGTCAGCTGGAAACACAACTGGCTTCATCATGATAGTTAGGGCACCTAGCAGAGTGTGACTTTTGGTCTTGTTTTTCTCCCAGCAGACAAAAAGACAGGAGGCCATAGGGTTTTTCATATGACTCATACCTTCTGTACAGGGGATGGGGAAGCAGAATTAAAATCCAATGCTAAGTAATCAAGGTTAGATTTCCTTGTCCATGGAAAAGCACCACTGTATGGAGATGTTGCCTGTCTGTGTTCCTGTCAGAAAAGAAGAGAAACTTTTAACACTCTTAAACATCATCCTAAAAAGAAGCAGGACTACAACTGGGAGGTGGGAGACTCATCTGGCAGAATGTGAGTGAGGACGGTCAGCACCCACATAGTTTTCTACGCCAAGGGTGCCTTTTGGTGACTAACCACAGGATAACACTGATTAACTGTGAGATGGCATATAAAAAACCCCAACTGTGAGAGCCTTTTTCTCCTGGTAATTACAGCAAAACAAGCAAACCAGGGTGATTTTCATTCAATGTTACCAGGACGGACTTGTGCCCAGCTTCTCAACCCAAGCCCTTGGGAGGCCCAGATTTGCAGGGGTGCCCTCTTAACCAGCATCATTCTATGAATTGGAAGAAATGGTAATAATTCTGTTCAAATCTAACAACTGAAAATTAATCTCCGGAAAATCCCAGATGACCACAAATGTATGGAAGGTTTTATTTGACTAGAAAAATCAAACAGGGCATAGTTACAACTGGAACTGCTCTCTTGAGCAGATTTTGATGTAGTAAAGGTGTGGGTTAAAATTTGAGACTATGGTTCATGGAGACTGCGGTCAGTTTTGCAATATATTTTTATAGCCACTGCTGTTGGGCTTTGGCTGTGGAGCCAAATCTGTAGACATTGGCTCAGATCAAGGGATTTGAGATCCATTTCCACCTAAAATTCAAAGGAAACTGAGATTCTGGTCTTTTGCAAGATATGGCTAAAGAGTGAATGAAGAAAAGGAAGCCACAAAGCCAGATGTTCTTTCATGGGATGGGAAGTGGGGTTAGTGCCACCAGCCAAAGCAGAAGCAATAAGAGACTTTAATGGGAGTTCTGTTTCTGCACAATATTTGGTGTGTTTCTTTAGGAAGTGCACTAACGGCTTTCTGTCATTTCCTAGGAGATTCTGCAGGGCACACTTTTAAAAGGTGAAAAGATTTAATTTTCCTTTGCCTTAATGAGTTCTCATGTAAATATGGCTGATCCCTGTGATCTCTTGGAACTGCTCAGCAACATTCGTGGGCGAACAGCTGAGTTCTGCAGAGTAGAAGAAGGGCTTCCCTTATCTCTCCATAAATTGGTCCCAGTGTCTTTGGTTTAAAACCGTTTCATCATTTTTTTAAAAAAACAGAAGGCAAAGGACAAACCTCCTCAACATTTTTTCTTAGAAAACAAACTTCTGCATTCTCCATCAATGTGACAGAGCAGAATAAAGCAAAGGATGGCTGTGTGAAAATGAAGATTACCATATGAATGTAACTTTCTTCCTCTTCTCCGGAAACTGAATTGGCAAATATTCTTGCTGAATTAATACCGTCTCTTTCTGGTGAGATAAAGCTCATTCGATTGCTATGAAGGAAAACACAGGAGAGGTTAAGGAAGCATCTTACAGATGCTCTGAAATGAAGCCAAAGCCTGACACAGTCCATATGGTGAATAAACTCACACTAACGCTGCAGCCTTTATGGAAAGGATGTCCAAAACCACTCCTCAGTTCTAGAAAAAAGTGTGCTGTATTACTATGAGTGGTTTTGTTGATTTTTTTTTCCCTGGGATTTATGAAAGTTTGCCATCTCTGGCATGACAGAAAGCATAAAACATTGGAGCAATTCTCCAGAAAGGGGCACAGACACAGATATCATTTATCCAGATAATATGTGCTGACGGGGCAGTTACTTAGATGTGCAGGTATCCACATTTTCAAGATCGATGTGAATTAATCAACTACTGGAGGTGCACGAAGAGGAACTTGTCTGACTTTGAACACAGGGTATGTGCTATGGAGATGGCTGCAACTCATTCCTTGTACAAGAAAATCTCTTCCACTAAGATTAACTGTCAGAGGTGTATCGTGAGTAAATTATTGCAGGCTAGCACAATCTGGTTAGTTATTAGGAGATTAGATGGCCACTTTGTGCAGTATGAACAGTATAATTCCTTTCGCTTTATTAGTTCCGGGCATACTTCTTTTTTTAGTTTTGTTAATGCAAAACATACAAACTCCCTCCAAACTCATTATCCTCAGGACTCTGCACTGTGTCAGCACTAATTAAGCACTGTGCTCTGGCAGGGATGCTTGGGAGGCAGACTACTCGGTTTCCCCAACAGGCAGCACTGATGGCCTTAGTTGGCTTTGGATTGTATGGCTGGGCGAGGGGTCTGCAATTAAGAAAGTGCCCGTCTCGTGCCCCTTTTGCCCTCCAAATGACCACCTGAGGCAGAGGAGTGGAAATGTCCTGTCTGGCACTCATGCTAGCGAAAAAACCCATTTTCTGGAGTTCCTGGGGTATGCAGAGGAGGTTGATGGGAATTCCTGACTTTTGCATGCACACTTCAGCAGAACTGGCTCTGCTGTCAGTCTTTCCCCATAGTGCCAAGATCTCCCCAGCCAGCAGGCTGCAGTCCGCCCTTGCTCACATGTTCCCTGAAGATGAGTCTTTCAATGCCCCTGGAGCCCAACAGTATCATCTGTTCATAGTTCCTGGGCTTTGGGACCAAAAGCATTTGTTTTTACCCCACAACTAATTTCCAGTGACATAAGGTCACCCCAGCAGATCAAGTCTGAATTGCTGTGTGGCAGTGCAGAAGTCTACACGCAGGCTGCAAGTCAGGCAGATCTTATCTGGTTATCCTTTGCTATATTAATTTTCAGGAACAAAAATGGCTCTATCACTTTGGAAAAAAAAAAAAAAATTAAGGTATGGAAAGCTTTTAGCCATCGCAGCAGCCACACCAAAATGCAGACCAGATCCAGTCTTTTCAAAAAGAACCTTCAAAACAGACTGAGCATCACTACATGATACTGAATGCACTGGAACTGCCTGTCATGAAAGGGAGCCTTGCTTTTTAGAGACAGCAAAAGCCTGGGGGATGCTGGAAGAAGCCCTGGGGAATTTTTGTTTGTGGACTTTGCCAGGAAACTGTTTCTTGTGGGAAGTTATTTTTAACTCCATTCCACAATGTTAATACTTAAAAGATTGGAACGGCAGGTTTCTTGTTGACTTACTAAGGCACAGTCCACATCCTGGTCACGGCAGCATGCTCCCGGATTGTGGAAAGATTCCTCAAGTCCAGAGGAGGTGGCCGTACTGCAAGTAGATACAAAAGGTACTCAATTTCCAATAGCAGAGCTAATGAAAAGTACAGACTGTTTAGAAAAATGCAGTGTTATATTAACAGTAAGAAATTAACAGAGTATTTTACAAAACATAACTGATATAACCAATATAATAAGAAGAAATAAGTAACAAATGACCACTACAATCAGCGCTGGAAAGCAAGACCCTCATTTACCCTAAAATAACAGAATAAATACAATGGGGATAAGTAGAGCAAATGCCCCAAAAGATCCATTTGCTTGCCTCAAATCTGCTCTGCGTGTGCTGCCTTCAAGAGGTGAGGCCAGCTCAGCCTACAGGTCAAAACAGGTTTTGGGCTCTCTTCTAAATAAAAAGGTCCTACAAGTGGAGATCAAGATCATTCTTCTCACCAGTTAATGCACATTTTTCACTCTGTTCTCAAAACCCTCTATGAAAGGAACTAAGCTTGCTTTGCTTCCTGGCAATGGTCTATATTTCTGTCCCCAGTTCACAGTAGCATTTCCTGAACCAGTATCTGAGAAGCCCTGTGGCTCTGCAGCCCAAAGAACTTTAATGTAGGCTAGGTTTAGGCAACTTCTCCACTGCAAAGCTGAATTTTGTCCCCAGTATATCCTCTGGAAAAGCAACCCCGATTTTGGAGATGCCATGGAAAACAAGAGTGGAAAATTACCATCAGTGAAAGTATGTGCAGGAAATTCCTAATTAAACCAAGACAGCTGCGCCTACCCAACAGAGGTTCAACCAAAAGCCCACACACTGAGTTTGAGTATTTGAGTGTTTGGATGTCCTGTTCCTGGAAGGTCAGGGAGCTGGTGAGACAGCAGTACATGTACTTCAGAACTGCAGGATTTAGTCTGCTCTCTCTCCAAGGGTACGTCCCTTTGGTCATTTGCAGTCAGAGTGGAGCTAAAGCCATGCACTATGCTAATGCAGTCACCTGGTCTTTGACCACAAAAGCAGGTATGGATGCTCTTCCTCTGCCTATGTTACAGTACTATTAGCCACTTACACAGCAATTCAATCCCTCTTCTAGAGCAGGACGCACTTTAAAATGTGCCAAGGACACTATCAAAGGAGGTCACCCATGTCCCCGCTATCAGGACCCCCCTGGCACTTTAAGTCTGAGCTTACATTTCCTACGAGGCTTGAGGTCTCGGTTCACCGGAGGGGGCTCCAGGTCCGAGGGGAGCTCGGGTAATGGGCTGGTGAGTTTTTCAGTGCTGATGACAGGGAAGGTAAAGGTGGCTGAGCTGGGGCTCATGGGGATGTAGCCGTCGGGTGAACAGTCGGCGCCAGGCACAGAGGGAGAAGTGCTGGGGCGCATGGGCACGTAGCTGTCCTCCGTGCTGTCCGAAGCAGTCGAGTAGAGCGGGGAGAACCGACAGGGCTTCAGAAACAAAGGAGGAAAAGAGAGAGAAACAGGCTGATAAATGAATAGCTAACCCCCTGCAAGCCAGGAGGTACTGTGAGCTGGCAACAGATCTGAGCCAAGCCCCTGGCCAGGAGAGTCCCGACATGACCTTTCTGAGAGGCACAAGCTGGAAAGACACAAGACAAATGCATGAGTTCAGATGCATGCTCCAGCTTTGGAGAAGCTCTTTTCTAAGTTTCACAAGTCACTGCTGGGAACTAGGACCGCACTTATTGGTGACTTAAGTAGGTTAAATCCTCCAACTTCAGTGAGGCCGCACTTGCCTCTCCCAGCAGTAATTCTGACCTATAAAGGAAGGAGGCTTCTTCATACAAAAAAACATCTGAAAGGAGAACATCTGATGAACTAGATTTTTGCAAATGTGGAAACTGAGACAGCAGACACACAGACCTATATGTTCCTTATGTTACCTGAGAATTAACACTAGAAATTCATTTTATGAAGGTAAATGCTGTCTGAGTGGTGAGAGAGACTGATTACAAACCTTGCAAGCTTTCAAAGGGGAGAAAAATACAAGTTGCCCATCACCAGAGCTTACATACAAGCCGCAAAGGATCTCCCACACAGAAGTCAGTATCCAGTGCCAGGCAGAAGACTGGCTATGTGACGTGTGATGGTACTACATAAACCCATGTCTGTCAAAGGTTGAGTCAGGAAGCTTTGGACTGACAGAGCCCTGAATCACAGGTGCTTTGAGAACAGAGACTTTCCTCTGTCCTAAAGAGGAGATATCCCTTAGGATCATGAAGTGATAGGCTTCTTTTGATCCTTTTTTCAAGAGATAAGCAATTTTCTCAGGTGCCCTTGGTCAACAGTTTAATTCTAGAGGCTACTAGTATCCTTTTTCACAAGAGACCTGTCTTCATCTGCTTTAAAAACAGGGTGCTCAATGTTGTGGCCTCCCTCTCCCTCCTTTGTCAAAGGCTTCCTGTGGCTGCGAAGCAGCAGCACAGAAGTTGCCCAAAACCAAGGGCTTCTTCCATTTTTTTATTTTTCTGCTGAACATGAGAGGAATGATTGAATATCAGGATATCTGAAGTTTGTCGTGTGCCAGTGTTTTAAATTTATGCAAGCACAGTACTTACCAAATTCAAGCTAAGCCTCTTATCCCGACTTCTTAAGGAACTGCCTTCCATGTCTGCTGCAAGGAAAAAAAGTGATTAAAAATGTGATAAGGCAGTGCAACCTTTCGGAGATGATTCTGGATTAAAGCATATGGCTCTAAAATAATTAGAGCTTTATAAAGATTCTGTAACTCCTAGTATTTATTCTAAATGAGGAAATCCAATGACACTTAAGACCAGAACCAACTCAGTAACATTTCAAAAGCGATTACATCTATTTTAAGTATGATGAAACAAAGGCACACTCCATGTATAATCCAGGTCTATTATGCTTCCTATAACACAAGCAGCTGGGGAGAAAGGCTGGTGTGGTGAGCAAACAAGCAAGCAAAAATTTAAATCCAGCTCCTGCTCTGGCCCCACTCTATTTTCCCATCTGTCAAACTGGGGAAATTATATGAAAAGGGACTGTAGGGAATATTAATTCATTATTGTTTGGAAAGTTATTTAGGAGCATCGTATGTAAGGTGCCAGGGAAACACATGTTATTGTACAGAGGGTACATGAGGGAACTTAATGGTAGGAGAGAAATTATTCTCTTTGTCACCCAAAAATGCTGATGTGGTGCAAGAGGCTCAAACTGATGGGGTACAAAAAGTCAGGGAAAAGGTGACCAGTCACAGTATCCCCTTGTGCAGGTTGGGCTTTGTCTTGATGTAGGCCAATGTTATTTTTGAAGCAAAAGGCAAAATCCCCGAAATCCAGCATTCAGCACATAGAAGATCAGCAGTGGGAGATGCTTACAACTACCATCCTTTTCTGGAAAATTATTTTCTGTGCAGAAAATGGCTTTTCTGCGGGAATGCCTTAAAACCCTGAAATCATGTTAATCCCGTCCCTGCTCTTGTGGAGATATCAATACTGCACTGCAACTGGGGGTCTTTGTGGTGGTATCAGCATAAAGGGCAGAAATGCTAAACAAGAACAAAGCAATACTGTTAGCGCAGAAATATAATCAGATAGACACAGTCACTGTCCTGGGACAGCTACATTTATGTATTATTTTGGCAGAAAGACATTCAGGCACAACGCTCCAGCAGATACTAGGATACAGGTGCCTCATACATGTACAGCTCATTCCCGTTCATGGCACTGCAACCAGCATACGCTGCCTTTGCACTGGGTGAACTACATCTGTTCAGCTTTTACAGGTTGCCAAGGGCAAAAAATGAAGTAAATAACTCAAGTGGGCTCATTCTGGGAGCTAGCGAGGAGCAGCTGCTTTCTCCCCGTTTCTTTTTCCAATCTTTCTTGTTAAACACATTTTAATTCAGAGTTTAACCTTTCAAATAGTTTCAGCTGCACTTAGGGTAAGAAAAAATAGCAGCACTTATTAATTCATTGCTGCCCCCTGTCAGGCAGAGATAACCTTGCAGCACGGTAGCAGAACATGACATTTGGCCACTCAATCCTCTTAAAAACATTTTGGCATAAATTGGGTTGGAGGAACATTAACTGTCTCAAGCGTTCTGGCGGCATTAGAGCTGCACAAGTGCAGAAGCAAGAGCAGCACCTTTCAGGGAGCAACCAAATGTAACTGATAATTAAGAATACCAATTCCACTGATGGGTGTTTCTCCAGAAACCTTCCAAGAATTGTTTGTACGCTGATAAACAGGCTGGGCAGAGGTCTCCTTGCTTTAGCTTCTGAGCTTTAAGAGCAAGATCTGACAGCCCCAAACCCTGGTTGGTCATTCCAACTACAGGAGTCTAAAGGATGTCTGTCCTTAAAAACATATATTTTCTTCCTTATCAAAAATGACACATCACTGCAAAATAATTTATGATTTCCAGCCAGGTATTCCAGCTACCTTCCTCTGTTCTGTGGCTCCACAAAATAAAACTTTCTCATACTGTGTGTGCTGGTTTTTGGCACCTTGATATTCTGGGTTTTTTGACTGTTATTTTTGTTTGTGATGATGGTGTTTCCAGAACAAGTGGAAAAGTCACCTCAGCTCAGAGAAGGACTTGCTTTGCAGCAGGTTTTCAGGCTACCCTGACTGAAGTGCAAGGACAAAGTGGGATTTGCTCAAGGACACACAGAGTCCCTGGTTCAACTGGGATTACATCCCATCCCCAGTGTCTCCCTGGCTTCCCGTTCTTTACTCTATGCCACAAAAAGACATGCTGCTGTTACGGAAAAGACTGGATGTAGCAAAGCAGCACAGCTACAGAGGTTTTTCCCATGTGCAAGCCTTTATTTTGACCTGCATAAATTTTGAGATTCAGTGGCTGGCTTTTTGTTGTTTTTTTTTGTTTTTTTTTTTACTGCTTTCTTTTTGGAAGAGGGAGGGGGCACGGAAAACTAGCAAGTCATGAGGCACCCTGAAGAGATCACATCCAAATTGCTGCCCATGTGTATGCAGTGAGGGGCTTT
>JAOXNO010000063.1:12601099-12620124 GCA_028565335.1 Limnodromus scolopaceus | reverse complement strand
GAAAACTAGCAAGTCATGAGGCACCCTGAAGAGATCACATCCAAATTGCTGCCCATGTGTATGCAGTGAGGGGCTTTTACAGGGCAGGAGCTGAATGTGAGGGACAGATCTGAATCCTGCTCGGTAATTAATTTGAAACAAGAATTTTGCGTTGTTTTGGGCAGTGTATGATTTCGCAGGGGGGAGGACAGAGAGGCAAAATTGGAGATTGGCACCCACTCTACACTCGTGGGCAGTTCCATTGCTCACACTGGTCCTGCATCACTAGCTCTTGGAAATGCACTCACCTTTCCAGTTCCTCATGTTGTCTAAGCTGGACAAGGAGATCCTCCTGGGCACCAGAGCGACCTGAGCCCGGCAGATCCCTGTGTGCCCATTCTGGAGAGTCCCGCCGCCCACCTCATCCCCTTTCCTGTCTGAGAAGTGGGTTGGCTTGGGGGGCCGTGGCGGAGGCGTGTTGGACAGGATGTCCAGCTGGGTTACACCATAGGGCAGCGCGTTTTGGCTCTTGTCAATCTGAAAGGTTGGTGTCAGTGGTGTCCCCAGCAATGGAGAAGAGGAGGAAAAGTCACTGGGTGGCCCGCTAATGTCTATGTTCCTGGACGTGGTGCTGGGATTTGCCAACGGGGTCCCATCCTGGTGCACAGCGCCAGCGCTGGATGGCTGTACAAGGTACAAGGAGGGCTGGGACTGCAAGGAGTCAACAAAAACATCGTCCGATGAGGTTTGCTCCAGGGATCTGTCCGAATTCGACCAGCTGTCACACCTGCACAGAGACAGAGGTCAAACTTGCGCTTTCCTTTTCTCCTGGTGGCAACTGAGCAAATGCACAGGAAAAAACTGCAACCCCACAGTTTGGGACAGAATCCATCCCTTCCCTATGGCTATGGAAGGTCCCCGCTGAGCTGGGCTGGGGCACTTTGTGGAGGACCTTGGCCAGCAGTAGGCAGAAAGGGTGTCTGAAGGGAGACCATACGTGAGGTCCCCAGCCACTCACCCTGGAAAGGGTCAGCACCAACATACGATGCTTGACTGTTAATCTGCACTATGAAAAGCCCCCTGTAAATTGGATTAGGCTGATGGTCCCCTGTTGTGCTCGGGAGCCTACCCTCAGTGGCAGGGCTCAAGGATCAGTTTGCCCCAGTTTCCCAGGGCATCACTGGGCAAGCAGAGGGTGGCTCCATCCCAACACATCTGGCAGACCCCAGACCTACCTGTTGTGGCTGAGCTTGCCCGACTCGCAGTTGGAGAGGAAGAGGTAGTCGGGGAGGAAGACCGACTCTGACTCGCTGGGGGTCTCCTCTGCAGCAGACACATCAGCAGCAGCGTGGTCGACCGAGAAGGAGGGATCGGCAATGCGGGAGGTGTGGGTGGAGGCAGCTGGCGATGGCTGCAGGGACGAGGTCGTATGAGACAGGCTCTCCACCGAACCTGCAATAGGAATGGATGGCCTCAGCTGAGAGACAGCTCTGACTCACTCTAGCCCACTGCCTCTACTAGCCATTGCCACCTTGCCTTTGCACCAGGGATGTTTTATCCCAGAGCAGCAGTGGGTGAAGGCAAAAACTCCTCCTGGGGAGATGGGAGCCTGATTTTGCAGCTGCTCCCCCTGCCTGGGCTGGGCAAGCCAGTTGCTAAATCGAGGGGCTGTAGGAGGTGCAGACCGCCCTTACTCTGGGGGGGGTCTGCCCCACTCCTGCAGGGCTGTAGCATCCCTTCTGCACATTAACAAATACAGCCTCTGCTGGGGAAAGTGCTGAGGCAGAGCAGCCTGTTTTATCAAGTATTTTTTAGGTCTTAACACAAATAATTAATTATTAATCTCCGACACTTCAAATTAATGGTGGTGACACGGAAAGGGATTGATTTCTTCCCATTTTCTAGATCTCAGTGGACAAAAATGAGCTTTGCTGCTCATGGAGTAACTAGATTTGTTGTACCTCTGAACTTGTCTGCAAACTCCTTATGCTTCTCTAGGCTGGACATCAAAGCCACAAGAGCTGCGGTGCCCTGTTACTGCCCAGCTGGAGGCTTGTTGGCTCTGCTGAGAAAAGGGACACTACTTTTCTGGAGGCCACAAGGCACAGGGAAGCCTGTGCTCAGTGACACCTTCCCTGGGCACAACACTCCAGTATCCCCCAGTACAGAGAGGGGTAGAAATGGGGAGAGTAGCAGGTTTGGGCTGCAGGCAACAGGGCTGGCCCAGGCTGTGCAGAGCTGGCCACCTGCTCAGCTCTGGGTTCACCTCCGACCACCAAGGACACCCTTCACTGGCAGCATACGGCTGAGGCACTTGTACCCAACCATCTGGTCCAACCATCGCCAGGCAGCAGAGACAAGTCTGGCTCTGTTGCTCTCCCAGCCTCCATCCTTGCTAGAGAGCTGGGGATTGCTGGGCAGGAGGGATGAAGGAGTGATGGCTGAGCCATAGATGGGGTTAAGGCTAAGCATAGCCTCTGGCCCAGCTTTTGGGGCATTTCAACTCCAAAAATCAAGTCCTCAGTGCAAGTCAGACCTCCCACTATGGGCAGCTGTGGAGTGGGAAGGGCCTGGGGTGTCTTTGCAGACAAAGGCACCTGCTCTTGGCAGTAGGAGCACAAGCCCTCAATTAGGGAATATGATTTTTCTAATGAAGTTTCAGGTTGCTGCATGGGGGTTGTCTCACCAGGGCTGTGTGGGGACCAGGCAGTGATCACTGCATACCCAGCTGTCCCTGACATCTTATGGGACTCAGCAGCAGGTACCCATCTCTCTGGCTGAAACGCAGACACCGCCTGAGTCAAAGCTGCAAAACCCTTCTTCAAAATAAAAAACCTTGCAGCAAAAACAAACACAAGAAACCAGCTACTGCTGATAAAACCAAACCAAGCATAAACATGCCTTCAAAGTGTAGCAAGAAGGCAGATTTCTCTAACACTGATATCCAGAATTTTGCGGAAATGCTGGGAACCAGCCCCTGACCATCTATGTGCATGCTGCAGGCCAGATCCTGCACTGTGCAGTGAGGTCCTGAGATCCTCTGGCGGGTTCCGTCTAGTCCTCAGACTAGCACAGCAACAAGCCTTGCCACTGTACCGGGTTGTTGTAGTCACTTCTCAACCCTGGGAGGTGCTAGGTACATGTGCAAGCACGTCAGGAGGGATGGAGAAGGCTGCCAAGACTTGGGGTGGTTAGACAGCAACATCGCTAAACACAAAAAAAACCCTGCAGTGACCCAAACTTCCACTCCAACCACAGCTTCACCCTGTCATCCTTCTGATCTCAGTCAGAAGAGGAGTAAAACAGCTGCCCTGTCCATACCTCATCCCTTTAAAACGGGGAGGGAGCCACCTCTTTCCCTCCCGTCTACCAGTATGGACTCACTGATGCTTCCTCCTGTTAACTTTGGAGGTCTGGTGCAGTGGTGGACCGCAGGTCAGCAAAGCACAGAAGCATGTTCTTAAATTAGAGCTTAAGCAAAGCATTTTCTTAATTTTGAGCAGGTGCTTATAGCAGTGAGAATCAGGAAGGAATGACTTTTACAGGGTTTCACATTTGCAAAGCAGAGCTGAGTGCTGCAGCCTTCCCATCTGAAAAATAACTTTTCTCTTGTTCATTGTGCTGGCTCAGACGATAACTCTGCTTTCAAACCTTGGACTCCGAGAGCTGTCTTGCAAGCTGAGGATGATCAAATATGCACTGGGCTAACTCCACAGGGATCTCAGAAAAGCATGTTCACATCACCATCTGACCACATTCTTTTTTTTTAAAAAAAGCCAACTAAAAACCACCATAACACATAAGAAAGAGAAATTAATGACATTCTGGATTATTAACACAGAGAATGAACAGGCCTGAACTCCATCTGGTACTCGCAGGGTTTAGCCACAGATTATCCCATCAGGAAAGGCTTCGAGCTGCAGACCACATGGCAACCGTTGTGAGCAGGAGGGAGGGATGGGGACAGCACAGACCTGCCCTTTTCTAACCTTCAGGGACTCAGGGACCTGTAGCCAACTCCTAACAGACCAGCCCTGTCTCTGCCAGCTCTGCTGGTAACTGAATCAGCATGCATTAAAGTTGTACCGCGGCAGCAGCTGGGCAGAATAAATTATGCATGGCCATTTTTGACAGTGAGAAGGCAGAGAATAGGTTTGGTGCTTGCCGTCCCCTTTGCCAGAGAGACAGCGGGCAGCTTCGGCTGCCAAAATAACTGCTTTGGTGGGTACTAACCCAAAAAATCTCTGCCTGCATTGATGGGGAAAGTCACCATGAAGGATGTGAAGCACAGGTGACTTTCTCCATCAATGCAGGGCCATTGCTTGGAGAAACAGAGGGCTTCTCCCTCCTGCTACAGACCCCAGCCCACTCCCCAGAAATTGTTACGGTGAAACAGCAGTGCAGGAACACAGTGAAATAAGGGGGTCCTGCTCACAGCAATCCCCTGCCAGGCTGCATGACCATACCAAGGAGGTAGAAACACCACCCACGCTTCCTGGCCAGGGGCCAGAGCCTGACATTAAAGAGCAGCCTTGAGTCTGTGCAGCCGAGAAGGGATTTCCTCCCGCTGAGAGGGGAGTGTGGAGGGAGTAGTCTCAGTGCCTGTCCTGCAGCATGGGCTGGGAGGAGCTGTCACACCTCCCCTGACCTCCTGTGCAAGGGCCAGACGCTGCTGTGAGCAAGCCTGCTGGGACCCTGCCTGCCTGCTTTGTAGGGGAACAGAGAGGGAAATAAAGTGAAGATGCTCAGGAGAAAGTGTCTCTGCAAGGAGAGCATAGTCCCTCCAGGTAGCCCCCTCATGTGGTGATCCTGGCTCCCCTTGCTCCCAGCATACTGTCCTGGCTGGAGGAGATGCTCCCCAGTGTGGCTGCAGCAAGGTCTTGGGGAATCAAACCATCCCCGTGCCATGGCAGGGTCTGTGCACATTGGCAAAATAAAAAAAAAAGGGAGAGATGTTTAAGGAGGCAAAGAAACCATCAGAGGAGCAGCAGAAAGGGAAAAGGTCCCAGTAATGGGCAAGAATGGGTTTTAACAACAGAGCAACCAGAGGTGAGGGAGAGGTGGAGGAAGAGAAATACTCTAATCCAGCTGCCAGTAGCCAAGCGGGACTCAAAGGTAACCTGTCACTTAGGGTGACCTAGCCAACATCCTGGCCCATGCACTGTGCAGGGAGGGCACCAGTGAGGGCCCCCCCCCCCCCAGGGACATCAGGTTCCACTGCGGCCCTGGGTGCTGTGGGAGAGATTAGAGCAACAGGGAGGCAATGGAAATCAGCAGGGACCTTCAGGTAAGGGGTGCATCCGGAAGGAGCAAGGCGTTCTCATGGGATGTGGAACAATACCTGGAGCCTGTGGAAGAAGTGAAGAGGGAACCCAAGGCAAAAAGTCTTGGGCTAAGGAGCTGCCTCCCAAAGCATGGCCTGGGGGAGCATTCAATACACAGCTACAGTCTTTTAAAGTAAGGTTTCAAACAACTTCCACAGCAGTTTCTCCAATGAAAAGCTGCTATATTTCGTTGTGCCAATTAATCATAGTTTCAGCTTGCATATGGGATCATATGCATCATGTGCCCATGATGTCCCATCGCCACCTCATTTCATCCCCTCCCCAGCCCAGCCACTTGGCCCAATCCTCCTCTCGATCACCTGATCGAGGTGGCCACGAGTCCCATGGGGTTGGGGAAAGACTGCTTCATTAGAGATGGTAGGAAAACAGGGAGGAAGGCCCTTCTCTTTCAGCACAGCCAGTGGCACAGTTTCTTACAGCAGTCGAGTGCCACAGCAGAATTGTTGCTGCTGGCAAGTCCTTTCCGACAGCCGCCCTCCCAGGTGCTTCCTGACATCTGCCTGGCGCTTGCACTGTGCCTCTGTCTCTCAGCCGTCCCCCTCTTGTTGACTAAAAGCTGTCCTCACAGGGCCAGCTGCCTTTTGCTAACTTTGGTCCATGGCTGGTGCTTACATGCCAGGCCAGAGGCTGCTGATTACTAGGACCTGGCTGTTCGTCCCACGGCTTTGCTACTGGAAGGGACTAACTGAGAACAATGGGACAGTGTTTCCACCATGTAAACCGGTGGCTGCACTTTCTGTGCATTAAGCGGAGAAAGCAGCACATTTGGTTTCGGCCTCAAAGTCACAGCAAATTTTCAGGGATGCAAGGATTAAGAGTGATTGATTTCACAAAATAATACTGGCTTTGAGATTCATTTTAACACAGAGAATAGCTTATTAAAGTTTCCTACAATTGATGTGTCTTTCTTTTGATGATTCATTTCAGGGACTATTATTTTTTTAACACAGTAGCATTCAAGTTAAAAAAGCATGTGGCATTCAATAGAGCTTTTCTCTTCTTATGTTAATTTTTAAGGGTAATTTGTTTAAACCTACAGGCTCTTGGGGGATTTAGGTGCTTCCAAAAAACTGAAGCAATTAACAACTGTTTGAAATGTGATGTGCAACCTGTGGAACTGTGCAGACTTAAATCTGAGGATCTGAACGTGCCCTGCAGCCTGACCTGAATACATCCGAGACCTGACCTCACTGGCATGAACTGCAGGATAAATAGAAGATCTTATGAGCTATTTGCCATTAGAGATAGGATAAGTGCATGTCTGGAAGCTTAGCTTATGCAGTCTGTGATGAGGTCTGTAAGTTCAGGTGCCAGACTTTATACCAAAGCAAGGCAAATACTCTGCACTGCTGAACTTCTTGGGGGATAATATCTGCCTTGAAGGGAGCGGAAAGCTGGGATGTCAGCTTTCACAATCAAGAGTTGTCACTTCTTGTCCATCAGTGCCTACGCTGGCAGTCTTTGCTGGGAGAGAAATACCACTGTGTACTACTCTGAGTATTGCCCATGTGCAAGTCTTACAAGCAATGCTGTGCTGTACCAGCATAACAAAACAGAAATTTCCCAGTATAAATGCATCTGTCCTGGGGATAGCCGCTGCCTTAGCTCCTCTCTGCCACAGATCACATCTCCCTGAGCACATTCTCAACACAGTGCCAGCAGAGGTCTGCATACACATTCGACAGACAGAAATTATTTTTCTCTTTTCTGTTTTGCATGGAAAGACTTACCTTCATTTCAGAGCAATTGCTAAAATTATATCTAAAATTATATCTAAAAAAATATTGCACTAGAAGTAGCAGCAAGAGCAGCATCTCAGTGTCAACAAGGGCAGATCAGCAGGAAGGGGGTCACTGAATGTTCCTAATTACATCCAGGCTCTAAGGGGCTATTAACTCAAATCCCTCAAAGCTATCAGCTCTAATTTGCAAGTTGCATTCATGGGCAGTTTGTACTGGCACATAAAAATATGTCAGCACATTTTCTTGGTGGTCTCTAAGGCAAATGGGGAAAGAGCAGACATCACATTTATAACAGGACCACTGCAGTGCCCTTTCCACTTTCATCTCCCCTCAGAATAAACTACTGAAGAGAAGATTAAAGAAGACCAAAAACCAGCATAGATTAAAATAAAATGTCTCACCACAGCATTTTGTTTCCTTTCAAGTTACAAGGTAAGGGTATGGCTATGTGGCACTTGCAGACACCAGTAGCAGTCTGACCACAGCAGCACAGAGACCACAGCAGGACAATATGCCTGGCCACACCACTGTGACACCCTCAAACATATTACTGCCCTTGGGATCAAGTGCCCCCATTACCACCCTTCTCTGCTCTTGCACTGCCATTAATCACAGCGAAGGACTTCGTTCTGACTCACTTCCTATGAAGCTCTCAAATTGCTGCTGTATCTGCCCCTTGGAAATGTCAAGGGAAAGACAGATTGCTGTTATCTGAGCCTGATTGTCTCATTTGAAAGGTAAGTTAATGATGACACAGGTCCCAACTTTAATTACTGGCTACATCTATCTTGGAGTGGTTAATTCTTGGAAGCTTTCCAAGAAATTCACCCTACTGAGTATATACAGGTGTAGGTTCTGGCAAAACAGGCTGACTTTATGCTTCACTGGAAGGACCATCTCTTAAGTCTAGACACACGCTTCTAACACTCTCCCATCCTCTGCCTTTTCTTTATTTTTCTTCTCACTGATAGACTAAGACAGCTCAGTATTTTTGTCATTGATTTATGTATGTACATATACACCCAAGTCAGTGCACATTCCACATCCAGCAAAGCCTGAGAAAACATGACTTTTGCAGGACACTTTCCTGGAACAGGTGTCTTATATTAAGCCAAACTAAATAAATATGGGACATGTAATGAAATAAATGGCCCCAGAAGATAACACTCAGTCAGCTTTTCACATAAACAATACCTTTTCTTATTAAGGACCTGCTGTTTATTCTAGCAGGAATTGGTTCAAAGTGAGACCTAGTGGCCAGCTGTTATTTCTACCCAGCAGTAGTGAGATCCCCAATAGCCCAACCAGCCAGCAAGGTCCAAGCTTCTTCACACCACTGGTGCTGCTGTGGAGGAGCCCAGGCACTGGTCATCCTCCCAACCTCCAACAAGCATGTTCATGATCCTACCTGTGCCATCTTCTAGATGTCCAAAGTTACAGATCTGGCTGATGTTGTGCACCCAGATCTGCATCTCTTCCTCAGTTTTGGCTACCAGGTAGAAGGTGCGGTAGGTGGTTCTCACAATAAAGACAAAGTTGTTCTGAAATTCCTTCTTGATGAAGTTGGGCCCTGAGTGCTTCAGCACTTCACACTCATTGAGGTCGATGATCCGAATGGGCTTTTTGGAGTGGTTGTTCCTGTAGTACTCCAGCACATCTGGGTTCCCGCTCATGCGGCCTCTGCGCAGCACAAACCAGCGCTTCCGCCATGCCTACAAATGGCACAAACACAACCCTTTTAGTGCCAACCACATCATATATCAATCGGCCCACACATGCTTATTTTCTTTTAGGTTTTATAGTTGTTTTAATAAGCTGGCCAAATTGTGACTTTGATTTGATGTGCTTGCTATCAGCTTGCATTTGTGACAGGAAAAAAGGCAGAGGGTTGTCCCTTTGGAGGAGAAGATGGGCAAGACTTCTCCCCTCTCACCCTCAGCCTGCCAGCATGGGGTAATCAAAGTGATCTGGTACTTCACCATCTCATCTATAGAAGAGATTATAACCCATTTTATTTTGTGAAATAAAAACACCTAAGACTGCATCCTGTGTTGCAGCACATGAGCTATTATCTGATAACAAATGCCTTTTGCCCAGCAAACCCAGGGCTCCAGATGACCTGTGCAGCTCTCTTTGATGGTTTTCAGTGCTAATGAAAAGCTGTTAATGAACTGCCAGTTACTCCTGAAAGCCCAGAGCAAACCTTAAAGGAGTTGCACTGCTAAAAAGTTAAACAGAAAACTTCCAAACTTAACAGAAGAATGCCTATTTACACAGACACTTCTTCAAGTGACCATCAACCCAAACCAAACCTGGTTAGCAATGATGTCATTTAGACCTTTGTGACTGAAGGTATGGGTCCCATACAGGCTTAAATGAAGTCCTGGCAGGACTAAGATGCATCATCACTTAATAAAGCTACATGCAAGTTTCTAGGAACAAAATAACATATTTTCCCCTTTTTCAGCAGCTGTTTTCGTTCATCAACAGTATAAGCGCCTCTGTGTTGATTACAGCTGTCACCAACACACTCTGAGGGCCAAAAGAAATCCACTCCAAGCTCTGTTCTACAGAGAAAAGCTGAAATAAGACATTAAGAGCTTCCTCCTTACCAAACTCCATAAAACTGTGTTGGATAAAGCCATGCCCAAACCAGTGAGGCCTGGGTGGCTGCCAGGGAGCAGCTGCCCCAGCTCTGATGGCAGCCTGGGAGAGGTGCAGGGACTCACCCACTGCCCAGAAGCCTGTGACAACTGTACGACCACTGGCTGCTTTAGCTGCCTTCAGAAGGGTTAAAACTTCATTAAAGAACCATCTGAACAACAACCACCACAACCTCCCTACCCAAATCTTATTCAAGTGCTCTTTGCAAAATGACTTGTCACAAGGATGGAAATCTGGGTGATACCTTGTGTTTGAATTAAAAGTCATGCTCATTTTGCGGAGAGTGGATCTGTCTGTCAGTTTAAAGACAGCCAACCATTCAGCCTTAAGGCAAAATAACTGAGCTCAGGATGCTTTCTCTAAGCTGTAAGTCCTTACTGGCACAGTTTAAGATCAATACAAGTAGTGCAGATTTTGCTGACTCAGAGTTCCCATGGGCATGGTGATAGTTAAAATGATCAACAAAAAATAGCAACAATCATTTGTTGACAAAAAGCTCGCTTTTTTTTTCCTACTCAAAAGAGACTTTCTTGCAGTGCAGCAAGCTTTTCACAGTCTGTTGATATTCATCCAAAAATGTATCTAAAAGTAAGTTTGTCCAGCCTGACAGGACCTTAATGTATTTTGAAAGCAAAAGATTCTTCAAAAACAATATACAGGGACCAGAGAATGAAATATCATAGAGAGAACTCTGGCAAGACTGAAAAAGCACACGTTGATCTGTGTAAAGGTGGGATTTTCAGACAGGGAGGGGAGGGTCACATCAGGAATAAACAGGAAGCAGAGGTGAGGTGCCAAGTGTATTGCACAAAGAAAATTAAGTCTTTCCCTCATGACCTGTTGAGGTTTGAAAGTGATTTGATCTCTGTTGAAAGTAGCTAGAGATAACAGATGTCTGAGTCTACTGTTGTAGGAGCCAGGAAAAAAAGAACACACACTCCCCTCAAAGGAAATAGAAACAAAGGAAAAATGTTTAACAGAGAAACACCTTCCTGACGAGCAAGCTTCAACAGTAGAATACAGCCCAGCAGGTATCTCACATGTATAGTCCCAGAAAGACCCACATCTCTGCCACCAGCAGTCTAAGTGCTACACAGGTCTAATGCACACCCCACAGATGCACCAGGATGGCAAGGTGACATCCCTTCACACATTCCCACCCCTAAACATCAAAAGAGAAATGCTTCAGGAGAACTAAGCCAAATGAGACCCGCTCCTTTGCCTCCCAGAGAAACAGATTCTAAATGCAGAGAGGGGAAGGGATCATCACATCTTCCCCCCAAGACTGCAAGACCACTTCTCACTCCTCTTCCCAAGGCTGCCGGCCCAGCCCCTTAAATACACCTGGCTCCTTCTGATGGAAATTGGGTGGAAATCACCTGCACAGGAGCAAGCTGGCAGTGGGGGGGAGGGACAGAATGGGGGAGTACCTGGGAACACCCTGCCTTGCTGGCATCCATGCAGCTGTGGGGAGGTTGAGCCTAGCTCTGAGGCTCAGGTTGGCTCAGGGCTACCTGCCTGGTGGCCAGTACAACACCCTTAGCCAGGACAGCCCAGTCCCCATTTCTTTAGCATTTTAATTTTCATGAGTCTGAAAGGGTCTGTAGTTTCAGCATGATGAGAGGAGAGAGAGAACTGCAGCTGTGCTATGTGGAAAAGCTCACGGCCCCTCTGTTGGGAGGTGAAGGCTGGCTTCAGTGTGGTGTGAGCAGCCATGGCTCTGCTGGCTTTGGTTTTGTAGAAGCTGAGAAGCTGCCTGATAACCTGTTTCCTTGCAGATATGCAATCTGATCAAGCTCATCGTCTGGCTGGTGCTGTGAGACTGGAAATGGAGAGGTGTCCAGTCAGTGTGGCTTATGATGGGAGAGGAGAGCAGGGCTGAGGCTGTGTGAGAAAACACTGGCATTTATAGCTGGGCAGCCATGAAAACAGGGCTGAGGGGAAATAATGCCAGGTAGCTGCCCAAATCTGTACTGCCCTTCAGAAGGGTGGGCCTCCCCACTCCATCTCCTGCATGGCTGCCCTCTCTGCCTTCCTCAGGCTCGTGGTGATATCTCCTGTGAGCTGCGGGGACCGGAGCAAGACCTGCCCATGCTGCTGACCCGCTGCTGGACCTGGAGCTGAGGGGAGGGAGGGGCGCCAATGGACGGCAGCCTTTCAACAGGCACAACCATTTCAACAGCAACAGTGTGGATCAGTCAGCGCTTGCAGGCTCAGATCTTCACAGATATTTAAGCACTCAGCCTCCCTTGGAATCAGGGGGGTGCCCGGGCAGGGTGGCAGCAGGGCAGGGTGATGGCACAGCCTGACTGATAGGGAGTTTGCCGCCACTGGCCTGCTGCCCTGTACCAGGGCTGCTCCTTGCCTGCCACCAAAGGGAGCTGTGTAAGGACCAAAACCAGTGGAGACCATCTCGTTCCACACTGAGAAAGGGGGAGTGCTGCCAGCCTGGTGCCCTGCACCCAGCCTCCCCAGGTGCAGGCAGGCCAGTACTGGGATAGTGGGAGAGGATGAGACCAACTCTTCCCTGGGTGCTTGCTGTTAACATCAGCTTTGTCATACCATCGAACTGCATCCACACACAGAGCACGCACTTGCACCATGTCTCTCTGGGCTCCTTTTATTTCCCTGTACTCTTTAAGAGGAAAGTGGCATCAGCTACCAACACAGCTACCTGTGTGGGTAGGGTTGAAGGGTCTTTTGCACCTCTTCTCCCATTTAACACATCCAGTCCCACCACTGTCTACACAGTCATTTCCATTCTGAAACTTTCACTGATATGTGCTTTTATTCGCAAAATGTACACCAAACCACTTTTGCTTATCCCCCAACACTGAGTGTACAATGACACTAAGCATTGAGTGTTTTTGAGATGCTCGCAGCTTGCCTGCAAATGGACACGAGAAGGTTTGCATTACTGATACACAGGGCTCGCCCTGCTCTGTGGCATACGCAAAGCAGGGGTTTTGGCACACCTTTCAACACAAGGCTTTGATCTCCAAGAGTCAAATATCCTCTCCTCATTTTTCTGACATTTGCCTGCAATGAGCTGCATGTCTTTTTTCCCCAGGGGAAGGGGATGCAGCACACCGGAGTCACTGGGAGCCCAGCTGTGGCAGGCCTTGGCCAGACAAGACAGCAGCGGCAGCTTTTAGCTCACAGGGACCCAGGCAGCTCCTCTACCATGCAGTCCGCTCTGCCAGAGCAGGGGCCAGGGCTCCTCTGCCCTGGGCTGGAGGCACAGGAGGTGCCTGGCACCTACAAGGTAGACAGTCATACCCCATGGCAACTCCTCTCCAGTGCCCAGCCCAGTCCCATGGCAGAGCATGGTGGGGTTTTACCTAGTCATCATTTTTCTTAAGAAGAAAACTGACAAGTTTCTTTAAAACTGACAAGGCTGCCATCTCCATCCCCTGTTATGGTTCTTTCCGCCATCCCTGTTTTTTTGTCTTTGCAGTGCAACCTTTGCCCACAGACCAGGATGCGGAGTGGTGTGGTGTGTGCCTCCCTCCCCTTTCCCATCACTCACCTGAACCAGAAGGTGTGCCTGTGCTGGCACCATGATGGCTGTGCTGTGGCAGAAGCCACGGTACAGCCAAGAGCTCTGTTCCCGGCTCCCTCCAGCCCTGGGAGGCACAGTGTGCACAATCAACCTGCACCCTTGTGCTACTGCAACAATTTCCTCGGCAGGGTTTGTAAGGCACAGTCGCTATTACCATGAGCCTGTGTCCAGAATGGATTTGTTTCAGCTGATCAGAGCCAATAATATCCGACAATATTTAGTCTGGAGCTGCACACGCTGCCAAATTTACAAGAGAATTTGGATCTATTTAAGGGTGAAAGATTGTGCTCCCATGGTTGAGATGAAGTAACCTATACACTTAAATATGAACTGATTCAGCCTAGGCTCCTCACTTTTACACTATGGAAAGGATCTACGCATCCAGAAGAAATATTACAGTTATTTGGGGGCCTCTTGAAATTAGTTTTTTCTTGATAAAGAAATGATACGATGCTGATGTGTTTACATGTCCTCCAAAGCTTTGTTGGCATTAAATAGAAGGCTTTACCAGAAAAGCACGACTACAATCAGACAAGAGACAACATAAATCTAGGACAATTTTCATCTGCCCTTCGTAAGTGGAATAGTTTGGTGCCAAAAGGAAGAAAGAATTTGCAGCAGTGTTGGTCAGATGCCAACACATTGCTCTGTGCAACACAAGCTATCAGTGTTTTCTTCTTGCTCCTGAATTTTTCACTTTGGGAATTCCAGAGCCACTTGTGAAGGGAAGAGGCATAGCTCTGTTTCCATTTCAGCAGGGTTTCTGAGAAAGCAATCGCTGCTTCCACAATCTGACGTCTCTGCTTCTGCTGAGTAAGTGGTGTGAAGTTTAAAAAGAGCTGCTATTACATGCGAAGGTTTGCTCCATCGCAGCAATATCAGATAAAAGAGGCCACAAGCAAACCTATTTCGTGATGAAAAAACAGCTAGCTGGTAAGCAAGGCCAGAGTGGGAGCTGAGCGCCTGCGTGGGAAAGGTTTAGCCAAGGACCTTCATTGCTTACCTCCTGTCTGAGGACTGTGGTTTCATTTGTATGTACAAAATCTCCAGTATCCGAGATCTAAATAATTAATCAGAACACATACAAGCTAAATGAGGGAAATTGGACTGAAATATAACTTGTCCTTGATTTTTTTCTGGTTTTAATAACAAAACACAAAATAGCCAACAAACTTGAAATTCTTTACCAGCTAAATTGATGCTCATGACTCCCCCATAAGGATAATCTTCGTTTTACAAAATACAGCAAAGGGAATGGCAAGGGGGAGCTGAATGACCAGTGGATGTGTACTGATTCCTCACCCACCAAGGTGGCCTTGTAGCCAAGCAAGGGACATGTGTTTGTCCCCATGCCTACTGTGGAGCGGTCTGACACTGAAAGAAGAGTCTGACAACTCAGTGATGGGGAGGACTGTGAAAGGTCTGAACATTTGGGATTGCTCTCCTCCTGCAAAATCCCTTGGAAACAGCAAATCCCACCAGAGAAGGGTCTGGCGTGGCTTCCCTCCCATGGCTGGCTAAGGGCTGGCATTGCATACACAGGGCTTCTGATACTCACAGCTGCCTTCAGCCCTGAGACATCCTTGGGGCCAGAAAACTAGCAGAGCTGCAGGATAATAGTCCCACAGGACTGCCAGTACTTGAGACACAAGTTTTCAAAGCTTGTCTTTTTTTAAAGAACAATTTTAAAACATTTTTTTTGGGGAAAAAAAAATAGGCGGAACTTCATAGCATTTCCTATAAATTACTTGAAAGAGGAAGTTAAAATTCATATGTTGACAGCTTTGTAGCCAGCTGATGTCTAAGCCTATTAAGACCATACAAGTTAAGAGAGCTTCCCCTGCCTGCACAGAGCAAGAGGTGTTCAAACTGCAGAGTACGGTCCCTGCACAGAAGGAGTCAGGCCCAGCTCCCAGCAAGCATCCTCACGTTAAAAGAGCCAAGAACACTGTTGGGAGCTCCTCACGCCACTCTTTAAAGAGAAAAGGGCCAGCCCAATGGGGCTTGAGCTCCTCAGACTGCAAGACCCTTGCAGAAGGGCTCCTGCCTTCTGCTCAGTAGCCTGCATTAGTTGGTAATAGCGCTCGATCACCTCACTTGCAGAAATCTGAGATGAAAAAGACCTCTTAAACCACCCAGCTGGAGCCATGGTTTTGCTATTTCAGTTGTGGCTGTTGGTCTGAAGCTTTGCTTTGCATAATAAATCTCTCCCTAATGAGGCTACCTGCTTCTCCCTTCCAGTATGTCCCTGGGCAGTGCTTGGGGAGCAGCTGAGCTCATTGCCCATCACCCACTGGTTTAACACTTCTCTTGGATTTTGTCTCCCTTGCTATCTGTATTCCTTTATTTTCTATTCAGATCTCACAAACTTCTTCAGCAGTGAGAGACTGAAACTCATGGTTTATGGCTGGGAAAGAAAAATTTTAAAAAATTCAATTTCAGAGAGGACTACTCCTCCTCCTATAAGGCCTTCCTCTGTCTCCACAGGCATGCAATTCTCTTTTAATGTAGAGAACAGAAGGCAAATTTTTTTTTTGCAGTAGTTTTTCTCCCTTTACTTGGGTGCCTGGAAGCTGAGGTGCATATCTGTAGGTGCTGAAAAGGCATCAGCTCTCCCTTCCCCTGCCTGTTCCTGCCCACTACAGCACTGTTTTCTCAAGGTCAGGGCGCAGCTATGGTGGGAGAAAGCTCTGAGCTAACCAGTGTTCCCATACAAAACAATGTTCAACATAGACTAGCATAAATGGTCTGGCTCACCTTGTGCAAAGGTCCATCATACAAGGAGTTCAGGGCAGAATACAGTATAACACTATTCCATCTGCTAGGTTGTGAGTCATTTATTGACTCACTTGTCTATCTGATTGTGGTAGTTTCAGTATGAGTAAATGAATCTTGTTTCAAGAAAATCAGTATGAGTCTTCCTCCAAGGAGATGCAATGGGTGCATAGTGGAAGGGGAAATACCTTCTTCCTTTCAAGGTGATACACATACATTGATTGACTAAAAACATTAACCAAAAAATTTCCTGCACTGTAAGTGCAATGAAAGCTTTGTAATAAAGTATCTAAGATGACGTCCTGTAGAAGCAGAGAGGTTTCCTTTGTTTCTGTTTCTCACAAAAAGAAACCTGTGGTTTGTGAAGAAAAAATGACACACAATAAAAGAAAGGAGAAAAAGTCCCAGAGTCTTATGTTACCTACTAACTTACATACATTCCCATTGCCTGGCCTACATCCTAATCCATAATATTTATGGTGTTTTACATATACAAACATCTGCAACAGAATGAGTCACTGCTATTTAATAAACATGCAGATTCTTTGTAAAGCTAATGGGTTTGTTTGGGTATGAAGGGTCAAAGTCATAGAGACCCAAAAACTTGGGAGTCCTAAGTTCTTAAAAACCTTGTGGAAAATAAGAAAACAAGTTCTGAAAGTAAAATTCATAACACCACTGCATTTTGGGGAGGGAGGAGGCAGATGCTTAGATGAAGAAATGTAATTTCACTCATTTCCCTCATCCTTTAGTAAGAGCAGTAAATAAATGAGAACTGTGCTTCTCACAAACACTTTGATTAGAGGACACTGGCAAGGCGACAAGAGCATCCCCTTGCGCCCCATGCAAGTAGGAATTGCTTGACAAGATGCTGCTGGCTGAAGAGGAGCAGCAGGGCTGTCCTCTCCTTGCTCTCCCCATGGCTCCCAGCAGGTGAGGTCTCAAGGGGCTCTCCCAAAGAGAAGAAATGCCACTGCTGTGGTTATGCCATGTGGACAGGTCCCTGAGCTTTGCAGGAGAAGATGCTGACAAGGCATCTCATCCCACAAGATCTTGCTACGGGGAAGAATTAAGAGAATCATAGACTGGTTTTGGTTGGAAGGGACCTTAAAGATCATCTAGTTCCAAACCCCCTGTCATGGGCAGGGACACCTTCCACTAGACCAGGTTACTCAAAGGCCCGTCCAGCCTGGCCTTGAACAGTTCCAGGGACAGAGCATCCACAACTTCTCTGGGAAACTTGCGCCAGTGTCTCACCACCCTCAAAGCCTCATTGGCTTTGATCACAGCTACAACAAACCCTAACACACCAGAAAAACACCGTGGCTCCATGTCTCCTGAGGGGGGTGGGGAGGGATGCTGAAATGTGTTAAACAGCTTGGCAGTGCTTCTTGCCCTGCCCTGGGGCATGTGGTCAGGGAGGATCGGACCATCCCTGCCAAGGCTCCACAGAGCTCAGTGCTCCTCAGTGTCCCACAGCTACGGAAATGCCTCTGGGCTGATAACACCTTACCTGTGAAATCCATAGCAATGAAACACCAAAGAAGGGATGGCAGGATGGCAATACTATTTCAGGGGATTCACTTAACAGTAAAATCCTAACACAGACATGAAGTAAATAAGCCACCCTCCCCATTGTCAGCCCAGGGCATGACTTCTCTATTCTTCCTCCTATTTTGACAGCAGTGGTGCTGAAAGCTTGGAGCTTTTCTTGTTAACAGCTGCCCTGCAAGTATGTGCAGGCCCCTTTGAGCTCATTTATAGAAAGCATAAAGATCAGTCATTATGAAATTGCAGCTAAGTGCCACCACAGGGCAGAAACCCAGCTGTGCCCTGGAGGGCTGCACCTCCCAAGGAGAAGCTTGTGGCCAAGTGGAGTTTGTCAGGAGCACCAAGTGACCAGGGCTGGCCAGCAATCTCGACAGCATCTGCAGGGCGCCAGTAAAAAGACACAGTTGGTATTAATATATAAATAAATAAACTCCCCCACTGCGCTTGGCTGTGTTTCATTGGGACTAACAAGACAGTAAAGACAGTCTCACACACTTTCAAGAAGCAACCGAATTTTTTGTGGTTCAGCATCATTATAAAGCAGCGCCCAAAGGGATCTGGAGAACCAAGGAAAAGCAAGCCAGCTGTGGTGTGAGATCCACACAAGCTCAGGAAGCCTCCAGGTGGGGCAGAGCCCAGGCAGCTGCAATACTTTTAGTTGGCACTGCCTTGGCCCTGAGTTGTCAGCCCCTCCAGTGGGCCACCAGCTCTCATGAAAAGGAACCGGAGGTGGGTGAGCAAAAGTCCTGGGTGGAGGGATGCTGGTTTTGGCCAGCCAGCCTTGTCCCTACCCTGGGCAGGGAGGTGGATCCCATCCCACCTGGATGCTGCAGCCCCAGCAGCCATGATGCCGGGTGAGGGGGCTCAAACTACTGAGGCAGCCAGGGGTAGACATTGACTCACATCATGAGCATCCTCATATGCTCCTTTCTGTTTCATTTTGTCTGCCTTTTTCACTTTCAATGGGGATGTAAAGTAGGTCGCAACTCAGAGCAGAGGTCCCCGCAGCAGAAGACAGCACTGAATCTATTAAAGCCATTCAAGGATCCCCTCCCACTCAGAGCCCTCCTCTCCTCCGCCACATTTTTCCCTCCCTGAAGGCAGGCACAGTGAAACATTAATTCCTTTAAGCTGCCCCCCAAATGACACCTTCTGACTGCCGCTACATTTTTGCAGGCATTTAAGCTCCCTGACAGTGAAGACTTACAGGCAGGACTCTTTACATGAGGATGTTTACAGCCTCGCCAGCTAGCCAGGAGTTTTAGGTCCATATTCCCTCACAGCATGTTTATGTGTAGTATCTGAACTGACATTATTATTATCATCCTGAAAGCATCTTAAATTTCTGCAGCGCTTTTTTTTCACCTTTAAATCCTAAAGCACTTGATAACTGGTACATGATCATTG
>JAOXNO010000063.1:12565382-12600999 GCA_028565335.1 Limnodromus scolopaceus | reverse complement strand
AAGCATCTTAAATTTCTGCAGCGCTTTTTTTTCACCTTTAAATCCTAAAGCACTTGATAACTGGTACATGATCATTGCATGCTGCATATGCTCCGATTCGTTCACCTGTCACAGAGATACACCTGCCTCTGAAGTTACACTGTGTCCCTCATAATCAGGATGCTTATCCGTACACCCAGAGGTACGCGCTCACATCTGTGTGTTTGGCTTCAACCAGTCTACGGTGCAACTTTTCCACCTGAAATCCTTTTTTACCCAGTTAAGGTGGCAGAGGCTGATGGACAGAAAACTGCTGGTCTGGCTTAGTGCCACTGCTCTGCTGTTAGAAAATAAAATTCTGATTTCTCAGGATGCAGGACTGGGCTTTTTACAGAAATGAGTTGAAAACAGGGAAAAAGGAGAAACTAACACACTGATGCAGGTCTTCCTGGATTTAACAACACAACTTTGTTTTCTGTTAGTGGGAAAAGTGCCACCGCAACCTCATGCCGCAACATACGGATTCCTACTGTTACATGAAAACTACTTGTGTAAAATGGCCTGGAAGCCCCTAAGACATCTCTGACTCATTCACAATAAATTCTTTAATACCAACACAGTAATAAGATATAATCTTGAATAGAGGTAAATTTTGATTTCTTAGAATGGCTTTAATCTAAAATTTAGTCTTGCATAATCTCAAATGATTTTTAGAAGACTCTGCACGGATCCCCAAGATCTTAAAAAAATCACGTTGCTCCCAGGTTGCTTAAGGAGCAACAATTTTGAAATACAAATGCTAGGTATAACCATCTGCTGGATGACTGAAGCTTGCTAAGTCACAGGAGTTTTCAGTCATTTTTGGAAGCAAGTATAGGAAAATATATACACAAAAGGGACTGAAGTTTGGACAAATTTTGAGCAAATTTGCTAAACTAATAGCTTTCATGGAAGGATTCCAAACCTGCTTTGCTAAGGAAAGAAATAGAGTTGGGGCTAATCCTCCTTCTTATAACTCACATGCACGATGTAAATACAGATGTGCAAAGCAGTTAAAGACCAGAAAGGACTGCCTGGAGATTGCACCCTGACTTGGGCTATCGGGAGTCCCTCTCCCTCTATTTTACTTGGAACTGGCAGTTTTCTCAGTATTCTTTACACAAACAGACCAAATTTTGCTGTTTCACCTTGTTAACTGAACATGTGGTGTGAGGTCAGCAACAGTCACGCAGCCTATCTATAACTGTCTGTGCTCACATGATGCGACGGCTCCGGAGAGAAGGAACATAAACAGGAAATTGGGCAAAGTGACTCTTTTAGTAGGGGACCACAACACTGCTTTTTTAATATATTATTATTATTTTAAACTAAACCCTTCAACAACACACTGTCAGACCTAATGAAGAAAACCAGAGTAGCCAGCAGGATGAGAGTAAAAGCCCCAAATGTTTATGCTGTTACACTTTTGCCTGATCATAGCAACGTGGTTCAGTGTAGGGAAATGAACCCTCGTTCAGGGTTTTGCTCAGCAGCTCAGCTGATCTCCCAGTCTAGCGTGTGCAGGAGTAAAAAGATGTATCCTCCGCATCCCCTTCGGGCCAAATCTGGACTTCTTTTTTAACATCCTTATTGAATTCACGGCTACACGCTGCAAAGGCTTTGACCTTTGCACTTCATTTCACTCCTAAAATTGCCTGGAGAAAGGAAGTGTGCAGGAGGCAAGCAGAAAAACAGGGAGGAGGCACACGTGTGTGGGAGGACTTGTCTTAGAGAGCAGGTCACATTTGTTGAAAATAAGAACCAACCTTGCTGGACATACATACAAAGACAGAAAGAAAAATAAGAAATAAATCCAATATCATAATAGCAACTATCTAGTATCCAGATGAGCTCTGGATTTAGGCATGTGGTGGAGGGCACTGATTTCATTGCATGCTCCTAGCTATACAGACTCTGAAGATCTCTGCTGGGATCTACATATTGGCTTGAAATCAGTCCCACGGGAACCACCCGGCCTTTGCAGTGACATTTAAACTCCACTGATGCAAATGGCAAAGCTCCCATTTGCTCTGAGGGGGCCAGGTCCTTCTCTTGACAGGAAGCTCTAAGAAATGCAGAGATTCCCAAAAATGGAAACATGATACGAAGAAATTATCTGAATATAGAAAATCTGTCCCTGGACTGACGAGGAGCCTTTCTATCAACCACATCAGAAGATGAAGTCTCCCTTCACGGGTCTAGCCTGGCTTTTGTGTGTTACACATAGGCTGCCCTCGACACTGAATTTTCTCCAGCCAGAGCGCAAACATTGACTGGTGGCTTCAGGCATAGTAAAAGACCCTGTTATGGGGGAAGGCAGGCTCCCCCCACAGCTGTTAACCTGGCTGTGCCTGTCCAGGGCAGGTAGCATCCAGCACAAACACCGACCTGCTCTTACAGCAATGTCGGGCACAGGCCTGGGGGGAAATCGTCTCCTCGCAGCTCTGCAAGTCTGGGTGCCATGGGCAGGCTGACAGGTCTCCTGCGGGAGCAGAGAGTGTCTGGCACATTGTGAGGACTGTCAGAATACAAACAGCAAACAAATGAATTATGAATAAATAAGCTGGAATTTGGAAAGGTGTATTTGTCACAGAAATGTGATTCAAGAAATTGGGTCTCTCTGGTCTCAAACTGGAAATGGCGCAGTGTGATTCAGATGCTCAGCCAAAGGCAATCATCACCGGCCAGATTCCCTCACTGAATATTTACAGAAAACAAACCAGATTATAAACTAAGAGTTATTTGTCAGACCTATTTAGTAAATATCATAATTGCATTAAATAGTACACTAAGAGTGGGGGTAAGACACAAACCAAAACACATAGTGAAAAGCGTTGGATGAAGTCTGTTCCTATATTGCATATATGTACGGATGAATGCATATTACTGGTGAGTATATTAGGTGGCCCATGCTAGCACTAGAGGGAGTTGAGCTGAACCTCAACAGCACTGAAGAAGCTGGAAGTGCTCAATAGCTGGTTTTACACCCATGTGCTCATTTCAAAGTACAGTATTAGAAAACCAGCTATGCTAAGGAATTTAAAAATATATTTGGTTGTAGTTCAGCTGTCTTCTCGTCAACTAAATTGTGTTGTTTTACCCTTAAGTATTCTGCTTGGGAGTGTTGCATTTCCAGAGCTGGGTTTTCTTCTTCTTTAAAAGCTGTCTTAACTTATTCTCTGCTTTACACTTCACAGGAGGCTGAGCTAGTTTGTAAATATTTTTAGAATTATTTTTTCATTCTCCTTAGTTTGTGGAAAAGTAGTCATCACTCATGTGGGTCATAATACACAGCATCCATTGTTTGTCATTTTTTATGTTAAAATACATAAATGTTTGGAAAAACATAAACAAGTGTCCCTGTGCCAGGTTTTCCTTTGTTTATTTAAGAATTCTCTCTGACTTGTCAAAAAAAATTTTTGTTGCGGTTGCACTCTGCATCTTGTCCAAGAAAACACGGTTTTCAGGACTAAGGGTTTGAAGACATAACACCCTGCGAGCTTCGCTTTCCTCCACGTTTTAAGTGCATTTCACAAAGTCAGCTGGTTAAAGTCAGCTCAAGTATCCAAACATTCATCATGTAAACTTCCCATGCTTAGGAGATAACTGCCCATTTCTCCGCTCCGCTGTGGGAAGGCAATGCTGCCTGTGAAATTCTGCAGACCTGTGCTTTTTTTCTCAGTGGATTATTTCACTCTCTGCCTACTTCACACCGGAGCGCAATGCTCCGATGGAGCAGGGAATGAGCACCAGCACGCAAACCCCACAGCCTCTGGCACAGGTTCAGGACTGGGCGCTCGGGTCCCCAGCTGCATCGCTCATCCTCAGGCCTTTCTCTTTTCCCCTCCTGGGACTGGTCTTCCCAATTGCTAGTCACATATAGGTTAAGTTTTTTCAGTCCCCTGTTACTGTTGTAGCTTTTTGTCTTGGTGTGAAGGTGTCTACGTGCCTTGGCCTGTCATACCCTGTATAGCACTGCTACAGAAAAAACTCAGCGTGACAAAGAAAGTACTAACAGCGTATTTCATGTTTATCTTAATTTGCATGACTTCTCAAACTTCCCTTGCTGAACCAAACGATGAAATCACAACATGTTCAGAAATATTAAATCATTTCCTCAACATCTGAATATAACGGGCTGCAAAAGGAAAACAATTACTTCTGGCACATTGTGCACTTTATCCTTAACACTCCAAATTCTGCTATCCCTTCATATTTACAGGCTTGCACTCTGATCACAGCAGCATTAAAAACAACTATGTGCCATGATTTATTTCCAACAAAATCCCCTGGGCTTGCCAAACACCAGCTTTGCCAGGACAGCCTGGGTTTCATGTGGGCACAGCAGTGTACAACCCAGGCAACAAGTTCAGGATGCCCCAAACCAGCCTCCTACCGACTGGCAGCAGGTCGGTATCACTTAGGAATGTGCCTAACCTCATACGGGGTAGTGTGCTGCTGTCTCCAGGGTGTAGTAAGCCCCAATTCAATGTGACACTAAAACCTCAATGTACTGCGTTGGCTGTGCATCTGCCTATGCCTCCCCACTCTCCATCCCAACCCTGAGCTACTGTGAGTGTCTGAACTTCCCCACTCTGGCCATGGGGAAAGGGGAGGACAGGAGTGGGACTGCTCCTCACCAGATGGCCACAGTCCTCCCTGTGCTGTGAAGGGCCAGGTCCCATGCTCCTATGAAGACAGGCTGAGAGAGTTGGGGTTGTTCAGCCTGGAGAAGAGAAGGCTCCAGTAAGACCCTACAGACCCTTCCAGTACCTAAAGGGCCTACAGGAAAGATGGGGAGGGACTCTTTATCAGGGAGCATGGCGATAAGATAAGGGGTAATGCTCTTAAACTGAAAGAGGGGAGATTTAGATTAGATATTAGGAAGAAATTCTTTACTGTCAGGGTGATGAGACACTGGCACAGGTTGCTCAGAGAAGTTGTGGATGCCCCATCCCTGGAGGTGTTCAAGGGGCTTTGAGCAACCTGGTCTTGTGGGAGGTGTCCCTGACCATGGCAGGGGGGTAGGAACTAGATGTTCTTTAAGGTCCCTTCCAACCCAAACCATTCAATGATTCCAAACTATGGAATCCTGGGAGGGATGCTGGGTGCCAGGGAAGGCAATGGGGATTCCCCAAATGGGATGGAGAGGAAAAAAGCACTAATTTCTGCGGAACCCCATGGGTTTCACATCCAGAGTGGTTCATTGCTGTTAGGTGACTGGTGGCACGATGACACTTCTGTGGTATCAGTGTCATGACAGACCTGAGTGGTGTGGCTTGCCCTGCAGCAGCCCAGGCTGGAGGGAGCTGGTGAGCTGGCCCTTGCACGCTGCCCGGCTCCCCTGGCATGGCCAAAAACGTGCTGGTTCCTCTGTGAAGCTGCAGCTTGCAAAAGGCTGGGCTGGCTTTCCTGAGCAGGTGCCTTCTCTTTGGGGTTACATTCGGGCAGTTGTCAGTGTTTTGTAATGCAGATTTTTTTTCGAGTACAGCAGGAGTAAAACTCTCTGCCAAACTCCACAAATAGTGGAACAGTTTGGGAGTAAAAACAGATTTCAGAAATGAAAGTTCAGCTTGATCTATTGGGAACAACGTGCAATTAATGTGCTCAGCAATATCTTAAATATGAGCAATGTGGGAGAAGGGTAATAGCTCCCTTTCTATCATTTTTCAACCTGTCAGCACGCTAATCTATGAAACACCAAAAGCCAGATTCTTAGTAAATGTAAACTAGTAAACGCGGCTGAAGGCAGTGGTGGTGTGCAGCTTATCCGGATCTTAATCTTTTTTAAACTGTCAAACTATCAGAAGAGTATGTGCTTGTGGGATGGTGAAATAGGACCAATGTTACTGTTACAAAAGTGAGGATAATGAGCCAGCTGGGTTTTTCCACAGTCCTTTTCAAAACTACAGCATTTATTTCTGCTTTTCTGCAACTTCTTCTCTATCTCTCCTCCTCCCTTCCCTATCCCCTTTTTTCGTGGTTTTTGCACTCCGAGCTACACCCAGAAAATGAGGTCACCAAAGAGCAGTCAGGACGTGGACGCAGTCTGTGACTACATCGTTTTCAGTGTGCGTGCTGCTGGCTGTTGCAGCGGGAGCGCCAGGGCTCCCAGGAGTGGTGAGAGAAAAGACCAGGAAGGAGGAGAAGGCATCGAGGCTGCAGTGTGGGTATGTCCCACCACTTCTGCTGCTGCCGCTGAGTGAACTGGCAGTGAAGAAACACATTGCATTGGTGCTTCCCAGACATAAACGCGATGCTGCTGCAGGGAGAGGTGCCTCCTGGCACCCTCCTGGTGTCTGCAGTTAAAGAACGGAGGGGTCCTTCGGACTCAGGCTGCTGTGTCCCACAAGCATGAGGCTGGCAGGGCCTGTCACGCCTTCACCCAGCCGCCCTCTCCTCTGCCAAGGCTGCAAGAAAGCGGGGAACACAAAGAGCTCCACTAGCTCCTTGGCTATCTCCTTTACTCCCTGTTACCCTGCCTCACCTGAGCGCCTATGAGTGATGACACCTTCACACCTTGAGCAGCCCCTCGTAACTGGTGATGGCAGGCCTGTGCCTCCAGCTCTGTGCAATAGCCACCTACATGCCTTCTGCCCTTCTGTAAATATCTGTACGTTTGCTGCCCCTGTGCACTGAAATGGGGAGAGCATCTGAAGCACATCTGCAGCACCTGAAGCACATCTGGTTTGAGCCCTGGTGAGGCTGCAGGGGTCCCTGGGATGACCAGGCAGGTGAGGCTGTGTGCTGCACTGGGGCAAAGGACCCCCTCTTAACCTCAGTAATGATCACAAAATCTGGTTTCTGCTTTCTTCTGATGGGAAGTTTGTTAATTGGTCTTAAAACCAGACCTCACCCAGCCCACATTTCATAAATCTTAAAAAGTGAAAGTGTACAGTCCTCTGCAGTCTGCAGTGTGCGCATATGCTTCAGAAGGAAGTAAATGTAAGTGTGGCTGATGCTAATGCTAACATGACACTGTCAACTTGAACGGCAAAACACGAGCTGAAGTGAAATTCAGGCTGGCTTGGAGTTCCTCTGCTGAGTTTTGAAATCATATAACCTCATTTTCAGTTTTTAAGTGGGTTTTATTGCTTCTAATCCCATGGGAGACATCCATGAGGACAGAAAAACTAACAGCAGAAATGCCAAGACAGCCTTATACACTGAGATCTACTCAAACCACAAAGGTGAAACATAAAAACTCCAAATTCTCCACTGATACAGCCATTTCCTGATCAGCTGAATGTGCAAGCAGAGTTAATCCACATGGCTCTCCTGCCTGTGTGGAGGGCATTGTACTCCCTTCCCAGCCAAGGACAAACTCTCCTCTGCCTCCCACCAGTGATGCCCCTGCCGCAGAACGGTTAAATAACTGAAGGTTTGTGCCCAACAGTTTGCTTTCAGCTTGCTTGAAAGAGTGCAGATCCTTGACAGTCAGTGCCTTCACACTGGCAAAGAAACCACTGCTCAGAGCATTTGTTTTAGGGAGGGTGTGGAGACAGATTTACCACAAAGACACCATGTGAAACATCCTCGGCTCCAGGCTGGACCCACAGTGTTCAGTCTATTAGGGAAAAACAAAGAAGACTTTCCCTGTTGCTGCCCTCGCTTTATATGTGGTGTTCAGGAGCCATGCGGATCAGTTCAGCCCTTTTTATGAAGTATCCTGGAGGAGAGTGAGCTGGCCGGCACTGGTGGGGAGTAGATCTGCGGGGTTTTTCAGCAAGTCACTAAAACACATTTCCAGATACCTAGGTGCCAGCAGGTGATACTGCGACAGTGTGCCACAGCAGCGAGGACCACACAGCTCACACCTGTGTTGGCACCAAGGCAGGCCTTAGCCACCATTGTTTTTAAATGCTATTCTCTGTAGCTCTGCACATGCATACGGGAGCTACAGGTCACTGCAAGTCTCAAATCCACTTTTGCTTTGTCAGGGAATGTTTTGCCCCCTGGTTCTGCCATTTAGACTCCTGTCTGGTTAATTTAGGAGTGACAGCATGTGGGTATCACAGGGCTGATGGTGCTTGTAGGTATTGATGGGAAAAGGGATGAGGGCTGTGTTTAAAAGGTGTCATTGCAAGAATTTTTTATGTCCTGGGAGCAAAGCAAAAGTAGAGCAATACTAAGTGTTTTCAAAGGGAGAGTTAAAGTGAGAGCTACAAAGGAAGAGTAGGGGAGCCCCAAATGGCCAAGAAAATTGAAAGGACAGGAGTGGGAGGAGCAGGAAAGCTGAAGGAAGGAGGACAAATAAAAACCAAACTGTGGGGATCATGCAGAGAACGGACTGGGCTCTTCAGCTCAGCAGTAAGTCTGAGTGAGGAGCAGCTCTGTCCCCAGCAGTTCACATCACCCCAGCTTGCTGGTAGCTAACCCTGCCCAGGGACGAGGGAGGCATGGCCAGCACCACCATCCTCCCAGCTCCTCAGGCAGGGGTTTTTCAATATCACACCCAGGTTTTTACTATGGGTGGAGTAACCCCATTGCGCTCTGAATCATCAGGCCATGGGCTGGCCATTGTATGCATTGTTATGAGGTATCTTCTTTGCTAAAGCCAAGCAGTGGCTTGCCAGTGAAGCAACAGGAGGGAAGAGGCCGTTACTGAAATCCTATGAGAACAGTGAGGAATGATGAAAGACCATGCCTCACGTCCCTGCTTTGATTGCAGGAACAGCCACTTGCCATGGCAAAGTGTCCAAAGCACTGTGTGGTGGGGATAGCTGGGCCAGGCAGCTTGGAGAGCTGGCTCTGGAGCACCCGGCTGCTGCCTAAGGATTGCAGAGAGCCCTAGAAACCTCCTGTTTGGCTAGTATGCTGCAAGCAGAGGGCAAGAGCTAATCAGGACTTGTGCTAATTAAGTTGCCTATTGCTGGGAGAGGATCGGGATGTGGCTGGATGCCAACACTAACGTGGTAGGCGGGGTCAGAGGGCTCCGCTGACTCCCAGAGAAAGTCTGCTTTAGTAAGCTGGCAGTTATGCTTTCCTTCTTTCTCTCCTGGGGCTGACGCAGTCTGTGAAGCCCTTTGGGACCTCCACACATCTCCACCTTCTCCTGGAGACCTGTGGGCAGGAGCTACCAGCCCTGCCAGGAGGGCAGAGTCCTGGTGGGATGCAGCTCCCCTCCGCTCAGCCACGCTGTGGCCCTGTGACGGCTCGGGCTGCTGTTGCTGGCAGAGCTACAGCCTGGTGTTTTTTGACCTTTTACTCTTCCAGAGATAGAAATGGGATTTGTCTGAGGCTTGGAATAACTTCCTGCGATTGTGCTGGAGAGGGCTAGTCTGGCTTGTTAGATAGCTGTGTCTGTCGGGCTGGCTTAGGAATGGAGAAAGCCTCTGCTGTGTGAGTAAGCTGAAGACAGATTTAAAAGATGCCAAAGACACCACATGTGCCTTAGAGAAAAATAAGCTGATACATTGTCTCCAGGAGGACAACTGAGCTTGGGCTGCTTCTAGGTTTTGGCATTAACCATTACTGAAGAACCACTAACAACCCCTAAAGCAAATGGTCTCTGTATATTGATAGTTATTCCTCAGATGCTAACTTATAAATCCTCTCCAGATCAGTGAAGTATGTGTGTCTGCATGTGTGGGAAAGTAGGTAATGGTCTGAAAATTGATCCTTTGGGATGATGAGAGCGAGTAATAGTTGTGCAAGCTTTCCCCTCCTCCTCCAGCCTTCCTCTGCCTCTGAACACAGCCAGCGCACTCAGTGATGCTGGGCAGGCGCCGAGGCTGAGGTGAGGGAGGACTACTCTGCTTCCACTGCATCTTGAACAGTCTCCTGCATGTTTTTTGTTACATCTTTAACTGACTTTTAGCAGCCTTTAAAAGTGACATTGCCAGGTGAGATGTTTTCAGCACACCTGTTTGGCTGAAGAGGAAGAGGACCCTCATTGCCTTTACTGAGCTGGTGGCTCTGGCACTGGCTGGAGTGGGAGGACACCTGGAGAAAGGCGCTGGACCGTGAAAGAAGCTAATGCCTACAGTCTGACAAACACATGCAGCCCTGGGAATCCAAACAAGGGCTAGATGCAGACATGCTATTGTAATACTTCTTGATGGCTTTCATCCATGACCCTATTGCACTAGACAAAAACATAAAACCAAAAAAGATGGGGTTTGATCCAAGGAGTTTACAGTCACCACTAGTTCACTGGAACTTATAATGGCACTTGCAAGAGCTCTAGTTGCTCCCAGGTACACAAGTGCCAGCTTGCACAACCAGGCCATGCTCTATCTCAAGCCCCAGATAAAGCTTTGCTGTAACTGTCTGGCACTTGAGCTGTCATTACGGTCCTTCCACACACCAGCTTAGGCACGTGGTGCCACTGCAGGTAGAGGCAGGGTATGACTTAACCTAGACGGTCTCGACGGTCTCTTGTGCAGCAGAGCTGTTGGGAGCTCCCAAAGAATTAAGGAAACACATACTTCAAACAACTGCTTTTCAAAGCAAGCTTTTAGTTGTTTCTTGCATTTTACTCATCAGTGGGCAAAATCACTACATACAAGACATGCGTGCTAGTGTTTTCTTGTGTGACCCACGTTCAGACTGGCTGGTTCTGACTCTCCTTTCTTAGAATTTGGAGTAGGAATGATCTTGGCCTTTTACTGATATTCCTTTGAACAAGTGACCATATATTGTCACCTGGTGGGCAGGATCCTTGGCTGAAAAAGGTAATTTTGTACTCTTCTGGCCACCAAACTCCAAGCAGTGCCAGCTGGGGATCCCCTGGCACTGGGGAATACTCAGGCTATATCCAGGCCAGCCCAGCTCTCAGCTCTGTCTCCTCCCTGGCCAGTTCTCTGCAGCCATTTGCTGCTGGCATCAGCCCTCCCTGCTTGGCACTGCTTAACCAGGACCAAGACAAGGGCTCTCCCCACTCTGCCGTTGGCAGTTGTATCTGTGCTGTTTCTGATTATGAGTGTGTTTCATAGTGGGTAAGGAATAAAAGACTCAGCTCTTCTTGCCCAGCAAAAGCAGAGCTGCCCTAAAGCCAAGTCCTGTTTCTGTTGCAAATAAGCACTACCACACAAGTTCACCATACTTAGCACTTCTATGCAGAGACACCATTCACAAGTTTTCAGCTTAAAGGGAATTCAAGTGTTATTGATATGTATCGGCACATCTGCTTCATAATATAATTGTATAATATGGTAAGAAGGGTAACATCACGCCTGTGAGCTTCAGTGCACAGCAGTTCTCTTAAATAGCAGAAGGAAGCGGAACTTCGCATTAAAGTTCTGACTCCTACAGTATTTCGCTTACTGTCTTCTAAATAGGTAGTATCAAAGAAACTGGAATTTTGAAGATGCTTTTTAAAAAAAAGAACTGCAATCAAAACAGGATGAAAAATTTAACATGGAAAAAACCCCACATAATTAAATAATTTTAAATATTTTTTAAGTTTTTAAATGCTTTTGTGCATTTTTACAATTCCATTCAAATGCAGCTTGTTTCAAATCACATAAAATAAACCCTGCTGGAGGAAAGAAAGCTTTCCACAATGGTACCTCTTTAATATAAAAATTATAACATAGAGAACGTGACTAGTTGTATATTAAGCTACACAAATGCCTAGACGGATATTTATGGACGGATATAGAGTATCCTTGTTTGCAAAAATGTGTCACATTTATTCTAAAAACTCCATTTAGTAGAGAGTCATTAGACAGCAACTAATGAAAGTGTATTTCAAGGAAATAAATTTAAAAGTACTTGAGGAAAAGATGAGATTAAGAGGTTATAATTTAATGCAAAGATTTCTACCTTCTCATTAAAATTATTATAAAAATCAGTGATATTGCTGTTCTACACAAATTCATGTTCTATATAGGAAAACTTCCTCAAGGTGATTGGACTAGTTTGGGGAAGTATCATGAGGAGAGCTGTTGAAAAGAAAAATAAAACTACTAATACTCCCAGACTGAAAAAAAATGTGTAGCTTGTGATCAATGGTGTTGCATGTGTTTTTCTACCCTCAGTCATGAAAAATGCAATGATGGACTGTCACAGCATGGGCCACCTATTCATCCTCAGTTTAAAAGGTATCTGAGGGCTGAGTAGTTAGTCTTTCTCACCACACCTTAATTCCAACAATTTGATCCAATAATTTTGCTTTCTGTACAGTAAGAAGCCACCGTACATTTTTACAAGGACCAGGAGAATAACGCACATTAACAGATTCTTTTGAGCTTTGCATTCGCGTGGGTTTCCCCCCCCCTGCTCTTGCTGTTGGCAGACTCTGAGCTGCTGACTACAGTCACAATTCAGACATATCTAAAATTTTATTTAAGAACAAATATGCAAATATGCCTGATGCCACTTTATCATTACAAAGACCAGGTCATGGTATATATGTAATAGTTCACACTTTGGTGAGCAAGTGTAAAGTAGGCCGGTGATGAGGGTGTGTATCTAGGCATAACATAATTCAGTATGTAGGTGTGAGAGCAGTCTTACCATACCAAAACCAACAACAAATCCCCAAAATAAACAACACAAAAAAAAGATGCAAAACATTGCAGCTCAGCTCCCTGTAGACTTAGGTTGCTTCCTACTATACCAGAAAAACAAAGCCCCAGAAGAGAGTGCCTGTTACTCAGACTTCCTTCAGACTTCAGCTCTTTTTCTGCATGGTTTTGCTCCTTATCACAAAGCATCCCAAAGTTTGTTTATTTTTCCATCCAGAGCTCTTGGCCCTCTGACCCAAACCCAGCTAAGCACCCCACACCATGGCACTGTGTGGTCCTTCCACATCGAGATGCTCTCTTATGGTAACAGACAAATTCCATGTCAGCAAAAATGTTAGATTATCCTTTATTTCTATGTGCATTCTCATGAAGTTCCTGGAAGTCTTTGCAAAAAATGGTCTGCAGGTTGGCTACAGAGGTAAGAGCCCCCTGCCCTGTTCCTGAAGATACACATCTTCTCATACTTCAACAATTATTTGCTTTTGTTGTTTGACCTGGTTTCCTGATTGCCCACAGCACAGGAAGCTGTGCCGCTGTAACGCCATAGTCCCTGGTACTGTATCTTCACAGTGATAACAAAACTCAACACGATCTGCCCTGTCTACAGGACAATGATGGTGTCAGGAGCTGTAAGCAGAAGCGTGAAGTTCACAGTCCCTGGTTTTGCTAACTGAATCCCACAAAAAGTGATGTGAGATAAGGGCTGTTTGAGCACAGGGCAAACAAGCAAACACCCTAGAGCCCTTTGATCCTGAGAATTCAGCATGATTAGCACAAGTAGAAAAGACCCTATGTCACAAGTCTAAAACGGTAAGTGCAGTATTTAACCTCCCAAATTCAACCTGACAGAAACTCTTCTGTTGCAGGCTGTTTCCTGAGGGTATAAAAAAAAGCCTATCATTTGCCCTCCAAGTTTAGATCCCAGTTCCAGAATGTACGCGAGCACTCACTTCACAGCAAGCTCCGAACAGTCTTTCACCTCATTTAAAATAAAATACTTTAAGGAATTGAGCCCACATCTTTTGGGGCTATAGTCCAAGTTTTCCCTGCCATTTTCACTGCCCGAAGTCTGAGCAGTGTCTGGCAAGATGAAGTGAGAATCTTGACTCCAACTGAGTGATATGATCCTAATTAACCATCTTCTTGCTTCAGACCGTGAAGGTTTTATTTCTGAAAAATGCTATTTTACAGTATGTATCTGAAACATACACATTGTGTATAGTATGAAACTGAGAGGACACTTCCTCTTCTAATGCAAAAGCCATGCACCGCAGAGAGGCAAGTAAGCACCATACGTGAACGTGTGCATGAGAGGTACATGGAAATCTTCTTGAGTGTTGGACATTGGATGCCCACTAATTTTGATTTGCAGCTGGGCCATGCAAAACCAGCTGGCACGATTAACGTCAGCCTGTCCGGGAGCTGCCTGAGAAGAAGTCTCCGCCAGGGTTCAGCAGTGAAAGAGAGGCAGGGTTTGCTTCTGCAAGCCTTGCAATAGTCCCTTAAGTATTTCTTTGGAAGTGGTTGAGTCACCATCCCTGAAGGTATTAAAAGACAGTGTAGAGTGGTGCTGAGGGACATGGTTTAGTGGTAACTTGGCAGTGTTAGGTTAACCGTTGGACTTGATGATCTTAAAGGTTTTTTCCAACATAAATGATTCTATGATTCTATGATACAGGGATCTTGGAGCTTGGGAGCTCGGACCGTATAAATAGAAGAGCTGTTTGTGCTCTGAGTAAGGAAGTTTAAGTTTGACCTGCAATGAGTGTGTAAGCCTGCACAGAGGAAGGGCTTTCTCCACTGCTGTACTCAGAGCAATCTCTCTTTTGTCTCAAAGGCCACTGTGGCTATGACTCACACACAGCCATCAGACTATTAACACTTTTATTCCAACTAGTTATTTCTGGCTTTCAGCAGTCAAAATACCTAAATGCCCAGAGTGCTTCCAGTGTAACTATAGAAATTACCACAACAAACAACTGCAGCTTGACCCATGGGTCAGATGAAGCCAAACTCTGAATCACACACTTATTTTTTACCTATAGTTATGAAAAGGAATTTAAGTCTGGGCAACAAGGCAGTACATTTCCCTGCTACCTAGAAGATGCTCAGCCAGACAAGCTCAGGGCAGGTGCTGTGAGATGCTCACCGCCTCCACAAGAGCTCTAGCTGGCGGGGGGTATTGCACAGCTCCCTTGAATAACAGGCAGCCCCAAGCAGAATATCATCAGACAGGCTTTATAAATCCACTGGAGGCTAATGCATTGTACAAATGTTGTGAACTGATCTTTTTTCTTCTGTGTATTCATCATCCATATGTTTCAGAGAGCTCTTTATAGGGTTTCTCACTATTATTTTCTTAAGTTATGGGTAAGATTTTTATTCAAGCTCTAGACCTGTACACTTTAAGTCTCCCTGTGCTTGCAGCAGCAGTCAGCTCACTGTCAGCTGTCATTAGTTAGAAACTGTAAGTTGGAAGGGGTAGGCTCTTCTAGAAAAAGCCAGAATGCAGTCAAATTAATTACCTTGTGTCTCAAAAACTTTACCCTTTTAAAAAAAAGTCAGAATTTACCATATATTTTGATTTTCTGTGGTATTATAAAGGCAGTTCAGTAACCCAACACTTTCTAAGTATGTAAACCAAATGCTGAAATGCAATGTGAGAAACCAAATTCATCACAGCTGAAGAACAAAGCGTTTGAACTTTAGAATGCTTAACTCTTAATTCTATAAATGTCTGACGCAATCTCTGATGATTTGTAAAAGTGCAAAGAATGCCTAACAACTCTGAATATAGAGGATAATATATATTTTAAACAAAGAGAACGGTCATTGATCCTTCAGTTGTGTTTCTCTTTTATTTATTCTCTATAAAAACAATTTTGCTTAACTAGAGGGCCATGAAGTATGTATTATCAGTAAATAAAATAGATCAGAATACAGTTTATCTCATGATAAACCATGAGAGAAAAACACCAGTCTGGAAGCATCAAACCTTCCAGCAGTGCAAGGACCAAGAAAATGTCTAGCAGGAGCAGCAAAGCTAACTTGGTGAGAGCTCACAGTTCGCTTAAGCCATGTGCTTCATCTTAACTGAAAATGATTTGAGCTAAATTAAATCCAAAAGCTCAAAGTTGACAAAAATAAACAAATACACTAAAGAGAAAAAGGAAAAATATAATTAAGTTATTGTTTTCTTCTGGCTTTCATTAAAACATAGCAATGCAAAGTGCTGTCTACAGACTTGAAGCCAGAGTTGGACAGAGGAGAGAAATTCTGTCCTGCAAAGGCTGAGATAATTCTTGCACACGATACCCAAAAGGGTGGCTCAGAATGAGAATTGAGATTTTCTTTGAAGGTGTTGCTCTTGTTGTCTGGGTGTTGCACACAGCAACAGGGCACAGAACAGCGTGTAGGAATGACATCTGTAAAACCACGGATGTTGTCAGGGGAATTCAGGGATGGGCACTGCGTTTGAAACCTTTACAGCTTTCTACTGTGAATTAACCGACATTTTGAATAACAAATCTCTCGCCTTCTATAGGGAAAGACAAAGTTCATCCTTGTGCCGTTCCCCGGGTCCTTGCTGATTTCCAGGGGAGGGGTGCCGCAGGAGTTCTCTTCATGGAGAAAATCAAATTAGTAAAATCCCTTCCTCTGATCCCTCCTACCTCAACAACACAGTATTTTGAGTGAAAACGGAGCCATAGTCACAGGCATTAGCAGAGACAAAAGAGACATCTGAAAGCAGTGGTTGTACACAGAAAGCAGTGACTGCTTTCCTTTTTTAGACTTTATGGCTTATTTGTTTAAACCACAAAGAGATATTTGCATGCTACCCATTTCTGGTCAGATACGAAAAAACAAAGTAGAAATAAATGCAGAGCAAGTAGCACCTCCTGCTAACTTTCAAGGCTAATATTAACTCATGAAACACTTTAGCAAAGGTCCATCACTTGAATTTACATTTTTAAAGAGGTAAAGAGCATGATAAAAAAATGACTTTTCAAAGAAACAACAGAACCCCAACTATTATCTTTTCTTATTTTAAACTTCATCCCACACTTGACACAAATTTAGATCTGAATGCGGAATTACTCCTACTCTTCTCCTTCGCTTATGACTCTTTCTTACCATGTTTTTCAGAGAAGCAGTTTGTAAATGTGACTCGTTAGGATATAGTGTAAAAAATAACATGTATGCTGCAGTCAGTAACCCAAGCAGGCTGTGTGCTGCTGATGCGGTTACTAAAATGTTAAATGTAATGGCTAGGTTCAAATGAAGCCAACTGGGAGGTAAAATACCCCCTGGTCAGGACAAAGAGTTATGTTACAGAAGCACACGTTGCTAAATCAGCCAGAAGTAAGTGGATTCTAAAATACAATTTTATGAACGTTTTTCAGCCAAAGAGTAAGTGTGGCTGTAGCAGAGATGCAGGCTGTTTAAAAGACACTGACTGGGTGCTGATGTTTTTAGGAAGCTTTTAAAAGACAGGCTGAGAAATACGGTAAAAGACAAGCACATGTGAACTTGCAAGGAAGTTTAATTATTGAACTAATAATTCTGCAGGTGGAAAAGCCTTTCCTAAATAGAAAATATTTTTGTAATAGTTTACAAAGCCCATGAAGAGTCATATAGTGATGCTGTCTTGATGTTTGTGTTAGAAATCCTTGCAAAATACCAGGGAGCTGTTTCCCAGGGGTACGCAATGGGAAGTGCCTCTTCTGCTTCTGAAGACTGATTTAGAGGGAAGACTGTAGAGAAAGAAAACGGTATCACACTGGAAGATAACAAATGGCATCCTGGCCTTGGTGAAACTAGGGGAAAAAATTACTTTTCTGATTTCAGCAGGTTTACAAGAATAATCAGACACATAGAAAAACCATGCATACTGTGCATGATAAAGATAAGCAATACAATATAATGTTTCAAACTATGGAAGTATGCTGAAAACTAGTCTTTCCAGAGAGCTGATGGATTGACTGTGGAGGAAAATTGAAAAATCTTCCAAAGAAGGCAAGGGAGATTTTTACACCATGATTCCTTGCCCAGCAATCTGTATTTTGTTGGGGAAATTTCAAGATGGCAACAGAGAGAAAAGCCTCAGCCACTTTCTGGTTTTGCACTCAACACCTGAAACTTGTGTTTTCTGGTGGTCTTGGTCTACAACAGGTATAGCTCAAAGAATTTTGCTCTGACTTTGATCCTTCCTGTGGCACTGTCAAAACTACTTTTGCATGCAATCAGAACACAAGGTGGACAGATGAAGGCTTGAGGTGAAACACAAAGCATTACGATTGCCAGCCGGCAGCTCCAAAAGTTACAACATTTGCTCAGCTGGGTTCTAGGAGATTTTAAAGAAAAAGCAACCTTGCTGATTTTCATGGCATTCCAATGTGCTTCTTGTTTCAGATTAAACAGTTCTAGTGCTATTATTTAATGTTCATATCAACAAAAGACTGGGTGCTGCCAATTTTCATTCACCCTATCAGCATGGATTCCCAGCCTATCTTTGATATAACAATTAACTTTTTATTGTGGGATCAAACCAACATCAACTACCTGCAAAAAAAAAAAAGCATTTAGATGCTTAAATAACTTATACAATCTCACAAATTTCACAATATAGCCTGGGAGCAATTGGATATTTGTACATGTATTGCTCAAAAAGGCACCTCTAAACCAATAATGCAGCAAACTGTTGATGCTACACTCTTCTGCATATTTCTGCCCTGCTTTGCAAAAGTGAAAATTTGGATTATTTTTTCACTTCTGAAAAAAAGAGCTTGAAGTGTGTCTTCCAATAATTTATTCATGCTGTGTAATCAAGCACAGAATCTGACCCAGCTTAACAGAAGCATGATTTCCAGCTCTGTGGTTTTCACCTCTGAAAGTATTTACTATTTGCTTGCCAGTAATTACCACAACCATCTCCTGCTTTGAATTCTACTACAGAAAAAGGTTTGCAGTTTGTTTCTTTAAGCTTGAAGGAGACTTCATTTGAAAACTCAGGTGAATGCAGAACTTCCATGAATCAGGTGATAAAATTGATAAAATCATTTGCAAATTTTTTCTTCTTGTTTGTTCAACAAATTAGGCATTATTGGCTTCTGTCTAAAATGGCCTGGCCAACAATTCTTTTCTGTCCATGAAGTATTTTCTGTTGTTGTTGTTTAATACACCCTGTGCCCAAAGGGACAAATGCTTGGAAGTGTTTACATTTTTCACTCATTTCTTGGAAATCATGACCCATAGATAAAAAGAATACTTCTGCAACAATAATTTGGCACTTACAGAGCTTCTGGTCTTACTGATTGTTTGAATTTATGTTTTTAAACCCATCATGTATTTTTGTATTCTGTGACTTTCTTATTACTTAACAAAAGTTGAGAATTACAGTCCTTACTAATATTATTGCACTGCTACTGTCATGAATTTGCAATATATGTAATTTACACAATGATTTATTGAAAAAAAAAGAAGACACAGTTTTAAGCCTATCTAGGAATTTAGAGGTATTTGGGTAGTCATCTTTCAATACATCCAGTAGAAGACTATCCTGCTGATATCTTAAATATGCCCTAAGACACCTTTGGCCACCTCCTTGAATACTGATTTTGCTCCTCTAATCTGACGCTCCTCTCCATTATAGTTTATTTCAATTCTTACTAAAATCAAGCAGAATAATCCAATTGCCTTGAAAGAGAGCTGGATTAGGATTTTGCATTTGTTTAATCCAAGACTCCTTCTCCACGGCTGATTTTGTGTTCATTCCTATTTGACAGCTAAAAGGGGAACTCATGATTTTCAAAATCAGGTGCAAAATCAGACCCATAATGTACAACTGAAGTTGAAGATGAATGGAGCACTAAAATAATCCCATGCTCCTTCCCCATACCACTTGCATCCAGTGAGACATTTTTGTATTTTTGCAGAGCTAGAGCTACAGTGCTCTTTGTTTTACTGTTTTGCAGGGTATTTTCACTTTCATTCTTTTGTAGTAAAGAACAATTGTCTTTAGAAATAGACTGTTGCTATACATACTTTCTAATCCACATTTAAATCAATAACAATGACATATTCCTATGATTAATTTTACTTCACAAAATGCTTCAGAGTTCAGATATTTAGAAGAGGCTTAGCTGAAACGTAAAATTACTGAAAAGAAAATTGGTTTTGCTTTACCTCAAACCAGGACAGTTTGTTTGCCGTTTCCTAAGCCTGTGGCTACTTTGCATTTCTGTGGGCTAGCACGGGTCATAGCCACACAAGCAAGCCAGGGAAGCATTTGAATGGATACTGAGGATGAAAACCCCCAGAAGGAAGAATGCAGGAGCGGTGGGCTGCCTGGATACAGTCAAAAGCAGCAAAGCCAAAGGCCTCTAAAGACACCTTCAGGTCTTAGGCTGCACTGAGCATACGACCTCTGTGTGTGTGTGTTGCATTCCTGCACCTCCTTTGTGTGCAGGGAGAAGGCAGCAGCACCGTGTTTACGACCTGGGGAATGTGTAAGTGGAAGGCAGCTCCCCTGCCGCAGCCAGGCACTGTTTCCACAGAGGTTTACTATCAGTCACTTTCAATACCTAAGAAACTTCTCCACAGTGCTTTGCTTCTGGTTTGGTCCTTGATTAATTAATGGCTTGACACCGCGAAACGAATAATTTTCCCGACAGCATCATATTCAGGAAAGAGCAATTATAAGTGAAGGATTGAAACCACTAAATGCACTGTGCATACACAATTGGACTCTTTCTTCTTTTGACACAGCTGAGATGTCCCCAGCCTTATCACAGTTCTACCCCTGACCTTAGAAGCTGAGCGTTAGAGGAGTTCCCTTCTGCATAAAAGGTCTTTAATTAGAAGTCAACATTTATTTTTAATTACTGGATTATCAGCAGGGGTTGGACATCTTCCCCCCTGCCCATTCCCTGGTGCTGAATCCCCGACCTGAGGCTCTGGTATTTGTTGACTAACGAGAGTGCCTGTAGCCTGTTCCCAGAACAGACCCCAACCACGCTCAGCGATTTTACTGGGAAGAGAAGAGGCAACACACTACACTAGCAAAGTGATAACTAGCTGTTTCAGTCAATGGTTTTCAAATAAATTGCTACACTACAGTTCGAAGTGCTACAGGCAGAAAGGGTACCCGCGCTGGCAGAGGCCTTGTCAGAAGTGCTCAGTGCTTTCCACAGTACCTCCTTAACAAAGGTTAAAAGCTTTTTCCAGCACTTGGGCATTTCTCTTTGCTGCTCTGGAGGCTCCTCCAGTGTCTTTACCAAAAACATGTCAGGCCTGTTGCCATCATTCCTACGTGAGGACAGTCCCTGGACATCAGGCAGCTGCGGACTGGGTCCAAGAGAGGCATTAGCACCCTGGTGCCAGCTGGCACCGTCTCCAAGGAGGGATGGTGGCAAACAAGAGGTTTTTTGTCCTCATTATGTTTCTTCCTGGCAAAAGTCAACTTACCCAACCACATAAAACTAACTTGAGTTTCCTTAGAGGTGACTTACTTGCTCGGCCAATTCACTGAATATAGGTAGCATGCAATTTTCCATATGGCCACTAATGTTCACGCATGGAAAAAAACACAGTTTGATTATTGTATTCTGACGACTCTATTGCACAAGTAAGTTATGAAAGAAAAAGTTATGTAAAAATCATAGTGGATTTCACTATTTCCTATTTAACTGTCTTAGGGTAAACATGCATGACACCCAAAAAATTCATTTATGTAGAAAAACTATGTTATGCTGGCTCACATTTTTTAACATCCTTCTGCTTCTTTACAATAAGACAGATGATGATGTTTGATTTTTCTCTTACTAACGTAAAACCTTCCACTTTGACTCAGTCCTTATGCTGAGAGACTCTTCAGAGAGTTTTATTTTACAGAGTGAATATAGACCTGGATTTTTTTGTTGTTGTTCAGCTGCTGTTAATTATGGAATTTAATTATGGAATATCAGAACGTTGTCCTGGCTAAACATGCTTTAAAGGTGTAATAGTGAAATATCCTCAGCCATGTACCCTAGCTCACCACGTGGTCCACACAACCTTCATTGGGGGCTCACAGAGTTACTGTTGTCCCAGTGGGCCAACCCGTGATGGAAATGACGGTCTGCCCTTGGATGAGTTCAGGGCCATTGGTAGTCTGTGCCTGCTTCAGAGGACCATAACAAAAATAGGAGGGATTGAAGAATCTCTTTGTTTACAAGTCAAGTAAATATATCAAGGTCAAAGAAGACACAAAACCTGAAGTATGCTGAAAGATGATAAAAGGAATCTGGTAGGATAGTGCGTGGGAAAGCTGGGATTATCACTGCTTGTGTTGTTGCTGCTTGAATCTAAGGGCTTGTCTGCAGTTTTACTAGCATAGCTGAGCTGCCATGTATCTGTTGGTGTAAGTATGCTATGGGAACACTGATACTGGAAAAAAGAACATTGTTCCCAGTTTAGTTCATCTTGCTTCAGAAGCAGTTTAAGATAAAGGCAAAAGATGTCACTCATCCCAAGAATATCTGAGATGTTTATCAGCATAATTACAGTGATCTGAATTCATGCATCATTATACACCTGTGTAATTTTCCTGTAGATTGTATTAGAAATGGAGTTGCTTGAAACAATTTAATGGTAGTCATTTCATCAACATTACACGTAAACTGGCTAGAGAGACAGATTTTTGCTCTATCACAAAACATGGATTATTGGCATTTCCCATACAAATATATTGCTCTGGATTAACAGAGTTTTGCTGGAAAACCACTGCAAAAAACAAAGCTCCTGAGAGCATTATGCTGAGCAGCAGAGAAACGTGACTGTGAGGTGGCAATGGCTACTCAATGCTTTTAGTGGTAAAGATGCTTTTTCCAGGATCTAGCAAAAAGTGCACAGCTGATTTGCAAATGGAGCTCAAAAGTCTCACAAACAGTAAGCAGCAAAACAGATCCCCTGGAGAAAGTCAAATGCAAACTGATCACTTCTTAAACAAAGAATGGATTTTTAGAGATTTTCTGAAGTTTTCCCCTTGAATTCCCAAAGGGCTGCAGTTATTAGGGAAGATGGAAGTCGCACATGAAATCTCTCTGGGCACAGGGCTTCACTGCTGGAAGAACTGGAATTGGAGGAAATAAACTGAAAACATCCCAGTGTGGCTGTTACACAGTTCAAAGTGGGAGGTTTCCCACTCCAAGTGATGTGCCAGCTCAGCCTGAGAGCTGCAGTCTAGGGTAGAAGGAGAAGCTAGCGATGTAACGCCAGTATTAGGGGGACCAGCAAGGACCTACACTCCTGGAGATGGCTCTTGCTCTGTTTGGAGAGAGAAGGCAAAGCATGGTGGAGGAAATTAGTGTAATACAGAAGAGCAATACGAAATAATGTTGTGAAAAGCTCAGTGTGGAAGCCAACAAAGTGCCCTGATGGGGGATGGAGGGCCCAGCTGGGCTGAGGAACATGGCATCTGATGTTACCCCGTACCATGCACAGGGCAGGGCGACACTTCTGTGTGGAGCCTCTCCATTACTCTCATATTCTCACACATATGGTGGTGCATAGCAACTCATCTGCTGGGCCATCTGCTGAGCTGCCGACGTACTCAAATTAGGACTGTGACTCTTCATTCCTACAAGCAGCCTTTCAAATTTTACACCCTCCCATTTGAAAACTTTCTCCTCCTGCTTGATCCATTACATCACCATCCTCACCAGCTGGGACTGACTGCTACAGTAGTAGGTGTTTAGCAGCCTTCACACGGTCTCTCACCCTTCAGATTAATAACCTCACCTAGGGGAGAAGCATCCTATGCACTTTCCTCGCACTCTGTGTGCTGCCCCATCAAACAGGATCATCATTTCAAAGATGCCATGGGAATTCCCCAGCCAGTGGGCAGCAGCCAGCATCTGCTTCTGTATTATGTATTTCTAGGTTCTCACCATGGTGCTGGCTGTGAGTCATGCAAATCTTATGTCAGGCAAAGCAAAAATGGCTACACCATGCATAGACTTTATCATTCAAATAGAAAGTGAGATTTTTCAGTGACAGTTTACTCTTTTTAAGAAGTCACCAATTTCTCTGCAACTCCGCTTTTATTTTTCACCGTAATTCTAACTGGCTGTAATCTCTTTGAGTGGAAAGTTTTGTACAAAAGATACTACACTAACGTATTCTTATCCATTTATTGTCTTCAGTTTCTAATTACAAGCTGGTAAATGCTGCAGTTCCCATACCACACACCACCTCTGCCAGTTATACTGGAGCTACCAGGAGCTCTGATAATGGCCGATCTAAGGGTTTCTACCCAGAATCGAAATCCTCCTCTCTGCTTTTCTCTCCCCATTCCCTTGTTGCTGAGGTCCATGCCTCATTGCTTAATCTACATCCAGCCAATTGTTACAAAAGCTAAAGAGAAAAGCTTGAGGCTCAGCTCTGATATTCAAGTTCACTGCTTAATGAAGACGAGATACCACCAGTCATAAGGTACTGTTGTTAGTAGTAAGGAATATGTAGGGCAAACAGCTCAGATTACTTAAATGTTCCCCATAATGGGATAAAATTTGAGACTGCATTTTTTTTGCTTCTAGTTTCTCCTTAAGCTCCTATATTGCTAGAGAACATGAGGTGTCTTTTCTATTTCAGATGTTTTCTCTGATGAGTCTAAGTACTTTATATCTGAAATCTTTTCAGAGAGACAATCCAAGCAGATTTGTGCAAAGTGATAAATGCAAATGAATGCTTCAGATCTAACCTTCTGGTTTGACTGCACACCTGCCCAATTCCAGCAGCTTGTAAAACCCAATGTTTACTTGGTCTTTCTGTCCATTATGGGTGCATTTTATTTTGCAAGGGAGAAGTTTCCTGCTTCAGAGTATAGACCCAGTTGTGCTACATCACCATACTTACTTGCTGCTCTTGCTGTGTAGGGTCATACGCTTTCTCTTGTCAGTCCCAGCAAGGAACCATGAAGATCCTGACCTAATCTGGCACCATGAACTAGATCCAGAGTAATTCTGCATTACCATGTTTTCACTCAGAGCAGGTACCTTGATGGCAGCAACCCTAGGTGCAAGTCAGAAGTGACCAGTGGCCCTGCAACAAAATAGGTTGCTTTCATCTGACGGCTTTCCTCTGCTCCTTATCTTTCATTCCTATGCATAGACAGCACATAGAACAGTTCTTTCTTAAAAAAAACCCCTATCTCTGAACTAAAATCTACAACGATATGCTCATATAGAGATCCCAGTTCCATTTGCAAATCCAGTAAACCTGAGGAACGAGTCAAACTGAAACCTGCCTGTGGGTGCAAAGTAAGTTCTCAGCATATGAGAATTAGGGCCGCTGCTGCTGAAATCTTCACACAGCTCAGGTTGCTTAACTACATGCAAATCATTTGCTTGGAAATGTATGAGACGTATCACTGGGGTGCATCTGCCTGACGATCCCTCTCCATCACTGTGTTCTGGAAAGGACTGCACAGCTCCTGCTTTGGCCAAGCTGGCTCTGGCTCTTCACCTCCCAAACTTCAAGTTTCACTAAAGCACCTCTAAACCCACAACAAGGTAAGTGCCATGGTGGGGGAAGTCCTTAGGGATTTAAAGAAGCAGTGTAAAGATACCTAATCTTCACCTAGCTAACTGTAGCTTATCTGAAACCTGGCCATGTCTGCTATCTTCTGCCTCGACATCATTTAATTCAGTTTTAACAATGAAGCTCTTCATTCTGACAAAGAGCAAAGGCAAATGTCATTGCAGCCCACTTGGAATACTCTGATGGGTAAACAGCTTTAATTTACCAGCCAGCAAACCAAGTTTACTTATGAAGTTTAGAAGATCATTTCAGGCACAAAGGACCTGGAAATATAATGAAAGACAAATAGGTCCTTTAGGAGGATAACATAAGAGAACTGCAGAGGGTATAATTCATCCTCCTTTCCATTTAGCAATGCTGCTGCTGCTGGGTATAACTGGGCAATTTGCTGAGTGTGGGCAACAAAACCCTGGAAAGGACAGTCTGTAGGTTGTACTTCTCCCGGCTGGAGATTTCTGTGTAGAAAATGCCTGGTAAAATCTTATTCACTCCGAAGACAGATAAATCATAATAATTGTTCTTTAGAGTCTGAGATAAATGCAGTCTCTGGCAAGGGTAAAAGATTTGACAGAGCCCAAACGAGGGTTTGAACTCCACAGGGGACAAGAAAGCCTCTCTCTCTCTCCTTCAGTCAGAGGCTGAATGCTGGTTGTGCTAGAAAACAAGAAATCTCTCCAATCTCAGCACTAGCAGACTCCTAATGGAAGAAAATAAACAACCTTGATAGATTCTAAACTAGTTGTTCATCTTCTGACACAGAACCTCAGACATTCAGCAGATATGTCTCAAGGTCTAAGGAACTAGTGGATTGCCTTGTGGCTTAAAATTAGCAAAGTTTCTTATTAAACCAGCTATTCACATCCCTTGTGCTAGGAAATACTCCTAGCCATTCAATTTCCAGTCCTCCATTCAAGGAGTGTCAACAAATAAAAAGAAAATTTAAAAAACCCTGCAATTTAGGAATTAGAATAACTGTACTTGTCTCCTGTTGTATCCTCTAATTTAATTCTCCTCTATAAGTTTTACAGTAAATGTGGGATTTTCTGGAATGCTTCAGATTCCAACTTTAGATCCAAAGGTCTCTTGGGTAGGGGGCATATTTACATTTGTAGGAAAGCAACAGATTTGTGCAACTACAAAAATACCATGAAGAAATCTCTAACAGGATTGCATGCACTGAACTGGTTTAGGTTATGGCTGTGGGCTTCTTGTCTAATTCACAAAGAAATTAGATGCCTCGTATTGTGCGACATTAATAATTTGTTTAGAAGTAAACATATATATTTAAAGATAAGATCTTCCCAATTAGGCCAAGTGCAAGGTTCTGCACATGGGTCAGGGCAATCCCAAGCACAAATACAGGTTGAGCGAAGAATGGATTGAGAGCAGCCCTGAGGAGAAGGGCTTGGGGTGTTGGTTGATGAGAAGCTCAACATGACCCGGTAATGTGTGCTTGCAGCCCAGAAAGCCAATGACATCCTGGGCTGCTTCAAAAGCAGTGTGGCCAGCAGGTCGAGGGAGGTGATTCTGCCCCTCTGCTCCACTCTGGTGAGTCCCCACCTGGAGTACTGTGTCCAGCTCTGGGGCCCCCAACATTAGAAGGACACAGACCTGTTGGAGCGGGTCCAGAGGAGGGCCATGAAGATGATCAGAGGGCTGGAGCATCTCTCCTATGAAGACAGGCTGAGAGAGTTGGGGTTGTTTAGGATGGAGAAGGGAAGACTCCAGTGAGACCTACAGCCCCTTCCAGGACTTAAAGGACCTACAACAAAGATGGAGAGGGACTCTTTATGAGGGAGTGTAGTGATAGGATGAGGGGTAACAGTTTTAAACTGAAAGAGGGTAGATTTAGATTAGATGTTAGGAAGAAGTTCTTTACTGTGAGGGTGGTGAGACACTGGCACAGGTTGCCCAGAGAAGCTGTGGATGCCCCATCCCTGGAGGTGTTCAAGGCCATGCTGGATGGGGCTTTGAGCAACTTAGTCTAGTGGAAGATGTCCCTGCCCACAGCAGGGGGGTTGGAACGAGATGTTCTTTAAGGTCCCTTCCAATCCAAAAATTATATGATTAATTAAAATTTGCTAAATTAACTCGCACATGAGTGAACTTGATCCATGTTTCTGTATTCCATCTCCTGCTAGGGGAAGGTCTGACAGCTCACAGCTGCTCTGCTCCCGATGCTTGCAGAGAGCAGCGTGGCCAAGGGAAAGGCAGGACCAGAACATCAGGGTGCTGTGCACACCCACAGTGACACCTGCAAGGGGCTGTGAGGGGGCTGATGAGCTTTGTGCCTAGGGGAACACAGCCCAGAACATCCAACTTCTGCGATAACATTTTGGAAATAAAGTCAGAGGTGATTGGCTGTAAGTAACGAGGCTACCATGCTCATTCCTTGGATAAGGGCTGCTTCTGCTCCAGCTGACACAGATGGAGGGTCGACTGGGCTCTAGTTCTCATGTTAGTGGCTTGCAGTTCCCAGCATTTACTGAATCAGCCACTGGAGCTTAAATGAGTGCTTGTTGTGCTAAGGTCTGTACATAAGGAGCATATGCAGGCAGCAGAGGAGGGATAAAAATGACCCTCTTGTACAAACAAGGCACTCACACACAATCATGAGCCAGGTTTACAAAGATGTTGAAGCAGCTAAAGGTGCAAGCAGGTACCTAGGGCTACTTGCACAAGAGCCTAAGCACGTTTTTGTATATCTGGTCTTTGGTAACCTGCCAAACTATCCCAAAAAGGACAATGGACTCAAATTTCCTGTTTCTGGCTTCACAGGAGTGCATTTTCTCAAAGCTCCTTCCCTTTGTCAGATTTTCCCTTCTGAGCACACCTTTCAGAGTCAATTTTCAATAGTTCCCCGTGCCCTTTGATACCTCGAAGTATTTATTCAATTCACAAGTGTGTGAGGTGCCACGGTTCTACGAGTTTCCCTTGCAAATTTGATCTTGCAAAAAACAAAGCCGAAAGACTTAGCGGAACTCCAGAGGTGTCAGTGTTTAGTACTCTCACATGTCCAGAAATTCTGTTGTAATTTCCTTCTAAGTAGTCTGGGGTTAATGGGACTGAAGAGAATGATAGGAAGGAAAGAAATAATTATATATTCTCTTTTTTCTCAACATGTCCCAAATGTCACCTCTGACCTGGCTTTCTATTTCTGGCATGGACTAAACTCCCTCTATTTATTTAGCAGCCTACACACCATTACAGTAACATAGCAACAGTACTTTCAGTTGTGAATTTGAAAAAACAAAAAGAAAAAAAAAGAACATATTTTTCATAAGAAAACTGTTAAAGCATTGCGGGTCTAGTAACACTTCAATAAATGCTTCTATTTTTCCCTTTACAAGCCAGTATTACTAGGTTTCCAGTCTGCAAACCCAATGCGATGGGATGCACAGGGGAACCAAAGCAGTGTCACTGTCACGAAGCCTGTTCTCCCTGTGCCAACCAGACTGTCCCCTAACCTTTCTGTTTGTTTGTCTTAATGATGTTTCAGCTTGAATATTTCTCAGGCTCAGCACAGACAAAAGCGGGAGTTTAGGGAGGACACTGAAATAATGATGGGATTTATCTGGTGTTTTTCCCTCGCTTTTCAAAACTAATTCACCATTATTTTATAATCCATAGCTCAAGGGTGATATGACGCTCAGAGTTATCTGCCAAAAAGGAACAGTTTAGAAAGCACATGGTGAAGTTGGAGTACCAGTCCCGTTTTCAGCTGACTGTTCAAATCCCACTGTTTTACAGGGAAAGTTAGCCAGTGAAGACCTGTAAAAACAGCCGTGGAGTCAGAGGAGTACCCAGGGAAAATATTTTGCAAATCCTATGTCGGTGGGAGCAATGTGCCTAACTAGCTCAAAAAGGCAATTCCCTCAGTTGCTTCTTATTTTTAAACCTAAGGCCTCAGTGAGAACTCAATCATTTTCTTAAGATGGGTTCAAAATGTTGAACTTATTAAAAATAAAACTTCTTAAGCTTGCAAAGCTTCCACTATAAATATTAGTAAACAATACAGATGTAGTAGCTGGAATAGCAGTGAGCACTTCACAAACCAGCATATGACTTCTCGTGAAACTGTTTCTTCATTACTACTGTAAACCCAGCTGGCACCTCTTCAGATGCTTTTTTCTCATCTCATAGTGATTTTATCAGCACACGGTCACCTCTAGATGCCGGTGGCTTTTCTACAGAATCAGCAACACATCTTGGAAGCACAGTTTTACAGCAGGCATACATGTTCAGCTTTCCCAGCGTTTATAAATCCAATACTTCTGTAAACTTAGTGGCTGTACTGCACAGTTTGTAAAGTCTGCAAGTAAAACATAGTTCACGCTTGTTCGGAACTATTGGCTTCTCCTTGGCACGACCAGTTCATGTCGGCTTGAAAAAATGGCTTCACAACTGTAAAATCCTTGAACTTCTACAAACAGTTTGCAAGTCTGGTATGTAAAAACAGATTGTTCACAAACTATGCACTCTGCTGAGAGATTACAACCGTTGCAAATCTAGAAAGGGTCTGTTATGGCCATTATTCTGCCCAAAAGCAATATAGATACATAACCCACAGTCCCTGAAACGTGGGAGTCATAGGATGAATAATATTTGTCACTAACAGGGCTCACAGAAACTACTGTCTTTTAAAAAGCATTATCAAAAATTAGTTAAAAACTTTCAGATGACAGTCTAAATTCCACTGAAATTAACACCTTCATTTATGTAATTTTAAATTCACATTTATAATGACAATTTATTGCCTTTCTGTAAAATGCTGTATGGGAAAGGATATTAAATGACTGAAACGCACTGTTCAAGGCTTTTGTGGAAAGCTACAAAGCAGTTTTGGCTGCAAGGGTCAGGTGGAGTTTCTGGCATCAGAAGAGAAGGGGATAACAAAATCTCTGAGAATAGTCGTCTCATTCTAACAATTACAAAGCTACTAATGAGTTAGCCTGAGAAAGGGAGTATTTTTCTACCATGAAGACTATACATCAGTTTTGGTTTATTTTTAGCAAATATCAAGTTGCAGCAGATTTTAAAGCTGAGTTTTGCATAGCTATATGTTTGTTGTTGTGTTGTGTTTTTTTTTTCTGATGCAACACAAACTGAAGCAAGTCAAGGATACTGTAAAGCAGAAAAAATAAAAAGTTGAAGTATTGCATTTTATTCAACAATTAAATGAGAGAGGGGAAAATCTATTTTATTTGGCTGGATGTAATGTTTTGACATGCAAATTTCCTTTCAAATATGGCATTTTTTCCTTGTCTTATCACATTACTAATTCATTTCCAACTCAAATGAAAAGGACAAGAAAGCAAATAAAACAACTGTTTCTCTACTGAGTGACATTATAGGTGTAAACTTGTCCTTTTCCCTAAAAACCTATGAAATTGGTATAATACACATTCCTAGATTTTTAATGTATTATTGGTAGAAGTGATGTGTTTAGCCATATTATAGTTTTCATGCTACAACAAAGGGTTCACCAAAGTACTACTTGTAATGATTTTTCCCCTAAGATATGTTTGATTGCATCACTAGTTTAATTACCACTTAAATTAACATTTTCTTCTCTATTTCAAACTAGCATGTTTTTAAGTCTCTATTTTTGAATGCAAAGACCTGATAACTTGTGGGTTTCTGTTTTGAATAGAAACCAATGGCTGGACATTCCTGTGCACTGAAAACATGTAGTCAAAGATTAAACTGGGGCTTCAAGGCTATTATGACTCCACCCAAATAAATAGTCCAAGGGAAATTATTCTGCTTAACATTCTGATACACAGGTTGCCAAGAACAGCAGTGGTTTTTAGAAATTATTTTTTTCTTAGAAGTCAGCCTATCTCATTAAACATTGCATTTAACCTACCAAAACATGGTTAAAATGGAAGAAAATGGTCTAGAAGAAACCTTTCACTTAACCTACCAAAACAAGTTAAGTGGTGGAAATGGTCTAATTTGCACTTAGCTAATTACAAATGTTTAATGCCAATGATGGAAACTCCTCCCTAAAATAAATTTTCTGCTGTTATTTTACCAGTGAGATCAATTTACTCAGGATTTCACAGAGAAGGGAACACATAGTCTGCAGCACAGGAGCTTCTATATGAAAGGCTTCATTTTCTCAAAATTGAGTTATTCCTTAATAAACAAACCAGACAGACTATCCACTGGATTTTAAAATGAAGTAACATCAGGAAAAATATAAGTACAAAACTTACAACTAGAACCATCTAAAAGGCTCTGACAACTTTCTCCATCACATGGGACTCCTACTCCCACTCGGCCTATAAACTAGTGTTACAAAACCTGTGCAGATTGGTTAAATAAACTCAAGTTACTTCAATGAGAGTTTGGGATGTTAATTCTAGCAGGGTATGAAAGGTGGCCATAACTCTCCGCTCAGAGGGGACAGAGCTCAAGAGGTCAGGCTTTGTAGGAAGCATTTTGGAATTAAAAGGCTTATGGACAAAAATTAAGTTCAGCTTTCTCTTTGATAGTTATTTTTTGGGAAACTGCCCCCAAATCCCAAACCAGCAGCAGAAGTGCTTGACCTCACACAGCACTTGGAGGTTTCTTTTAGGCGAGGGTGGCAGTGTCCTCTGCCTCTGATACCAGCTGCTCTGCATCCCACCCACCCGTAGCAGCGGTGGGGGACGCTTGTTTCTATTACTTGAGTAAACTCTTCCATAATTCTACGTTACTTTTTCTTTTTAGTGGCCAGTAACTTCTCATTTGTTCTCCTGATAAATACCAGAACTTCAGCTAAAAATGGAGAAGTCGTCTAGCTTCTCTTACTTTGTAAAATCCTGTCAGTGGGGTGCTGTGGTCGAGTTTTGGCAGATCCCCCCAGCAGTCAGAGCTGTCCGTCTGCTGGCTGCTCTGCCTGTCTGCCCCTTGCGCAGAGACAGCAGGAATGGACATTGCTTTACTAGCTTTTTGCATCTGGTGCATTAATTTACACCTCGATTTGTCTTCCCAGGCCAGACACTCCAAGAAGATGTGCAGTAAGAAGTGCATGGCTAATTTTTCTAACACAGGATCCATTTTGGACTCTTATTCTAGAGATGCTGACAAGGAATTTTGATTTTCAATAATGTTTGAAGAATCCAGTCACTCAAGCAAAGTAGGAAACTTGCCTTTTTTTGAGCAAGTGGTCTTCCCTCATCAATTTGTATAGTACTGAAAATTAAAAATAGCTCTTCAGCTGGGGTACAGCTGTGCAGCATTGACTTAAACGGAGCTGCACTGACTCACAACAAGCAAGCATCTGTACATAGCCCTTTACTATTGCAAACCACAAAACTTAACACTAATGGTAAGTAAATACTGGCGTAGCATTCACAGGAGCCGGCAGGCAAGCTGGCTAGCCACCGCTACTGCTCCCCACAGGTGTGACAAACTGCAGGACAGCGATTTGAGGACAGGTTGAAATTAGTTGCCTGTTTAAAATCCTTTCTCCTTCTCAGCACATGAACGTGTGTCTCAATGGCATTAATCTCTTAGTTCATGAGATGTCCTCTGTGCATTCTTTCTTGTCTTTTTTCCCCTCATACTGACTTTTTGCACTGGCTATAGTAATTCCTTTGATTTCTAGGGCATGAAACCATTCTCCCTTCTCTCCAATAAACAGAAAACAAATATTAGCAGTCAGTGAGCAGATATATTTCCATATGAAAAGTAGCAGAAGCTGTCTGTTCAAGGCTGACATTACAGAATTGAGGTATGTGAACAACACTATCCTGAGCCTTATGATTTTTTTAAAAAAAATTTAACAGACATAAACACTTTTTTCCCTTGTAGCTCGGAATGCCTAATCCAAATCCCTAGTTAGATGTATTCAGCACTAATACAAGGCACAGTAAAACCCATCAAACCTGAAGCAGATTCTCCCATGACATCTAGTTTCCTACTGAGGCTGGTGGTACTCATGATCCACTAATACCAATATAAAAACTCTCCAGTGAGGCCAGGTTTTCCTCCCATGGGGCTGTGTGTCAAACTGTGCCTGAAATTTAGCATTTTCAGTCTAGAGCACGATGGACTTCACCTCTACCACCGCCACTTCCTAGTTTTTGGTAGTGGCTTCTTCCTCTCCCGCCCCTGCCCCATACCCAGCTCCCTGGGAGCTCTGGGGGCTCCCCAATACCCCTCAGGCCTACAAGCCCCCACCAGTAAGAATAGCTGGAACCAAGGAGGGAAATGAGAGTGGCACAGCTTTCAGGTAACAGTTGGGGGACAAAGAACTGCAACACACAGAGAATGCTCTCTTGGGAGACTCCTTGCACAACTGCCTCTTTAGGTAGGCTGACGTGGTTGATTCTTGGGTCAAGTATCAGATAGAGGGAAAAGCACTGTACATGCTGTTAAAACACTATTAGAGTATTTGCCTGCTGAAGTAAAGCTCCCTGTGCTTTCTAATGAATTTTCTGCATTTAGCATTAAGCTCTCTGTTTTTACAGAAAGTTACACTTGGGTAATTAATCTCATGTTCGTTTCCTGCACATGTAAGCGAGCAGCCTTTGTTAGGGAATGATAAGACACTTCTAAGAATAGTGCTACTAAGAGCATCAGCTTTGTAAGACATTACAGGAAAAATACAGACTCTTAACACCTGCTTTTCACTTTTCAAAGTTTTGAAAATAATGTTCTGTTTACCTTGAGCCAATTTCTGACTTGTTTATGCACAGAAAACCTAATTGCTTTCATCAGAGGACAAACATAAATGAAGGTATACTTTGGTCTTTAGGCTCCAATCTCGCAAATATGTATTTGTTTAATTTTATAAACACTGTAAATATTCCCATATGTAAATATAAATATGTGGCATCAGTGGGACCCTCTGCAGCCCCCATCTCACAATCTGAATTCATCCCTTTTTCTGGTCTCTTAACTACAGATTCCACTGAAATTAATTGGATTTTCTTAGTGATTATAATAGATTGGGGATTAAGAATTTATCTGTGTGTAAAACAAGAGACCCTGAAGCCAGATGCTGAACTCAGGAAAATGCGAACTGGGAGACAAGCCCGTGAGAGCAACTGAGTCACTCCAGTGTACGAGAGATCCCACTGAGCAGCAGAGCAAGCCTGCATTTGAAGCTCCATGGAAGCTTCAGCTCAGAGCATGGGTTTTGCCAGCTGAACACAAAGGGTGGTGTAAAGCTTGGGGATTTATGTATGTTGTCAGTTCAGAACCAGAGCCAACACCATTCTCCTGTAAGCGGTTGACACTTGACACCTATTGAAGTCAGTTTAAACAGTCATTGTTTTAAAGCTTGTGTTGTTTTTAAGCAGTCACTGTGGTTCAGCCCGAGCTATCTACCACCCCGGTGCAAGATGCACAAGCTACCATGCTGGTGAAACTATATAAAAAGTGGGAAAAAATAGTTTACAGTGGGTAAGAGACAATTTCCATTTGGTTTGTTGCATCCACTGTGTAACCAGCCATATGAGAAAGGACACTAATCTTTGCTGTACTTGCAGCAGATTTCTTTCTGCTTTATTTTGGACAAAGGAGCAGTTTATCCTCCTAACCAGAAAACAAAGCCTAATCTGCAGAGATCTGGCTAATCTAGTGGTTGATGTTTGAAGAATAACACAGTCCCAATTTCCCTAGGTTTGTAGTGCAAAATCTGAGCAGAGCAGACTGCAACTAGTCTTGTTAGCTGATCAGAGCCCCTGTTGTGACTATTATCTTGACTGTATAATGGGGGCTTTCAAATCCCAGCTTTATCACATTCTGTTTTCTCTACTTTGCCCTTTTATGAATATTGAGTCATCAAAAATAGCTTCACTGACAGAGTTACTAATGATACCAGCTGGGTGAATCAGTGGCTCTTACATTGTCTAGTGCCTAGTATATAGTGCTATTAGTACTCTTATTACAAATATAACAAAAATTAGATATCTGTATTTTATTTGCAGCTCCCTTGAGACACATCATAGTGGTTATTTTAGAATTGGAAAATGCTAACTAAACAAAGCAAATATTCAGACATTTCAATGCAATACTGTGATCTAAAGGAAGAAACTCTGGCTTACAATAAGTTAAAAGTAAATTCTAACATCAGCTAATTATCCTTTCTCCTAGTTTTTAGTGCAAAGAAAAAACACACAACCAAGTTATAGCTACCACATTCTTCACGAGACAGTTATGCCTCATATTACTAGAAAAAGCTCACATCAGCAGTCCAGAAAAAATGCTGATAAACAGAAGTGAATACGACAAATGATGTAAGCTACGTATATGGCTCGGGAGTGTGACATACATATGGTGGCATCCTTCTAGTACAGTGCAGTGCTCTGGGGTAAGTTAGGTTAGAAGTGCACGACTCAAATGAGTATTACCGATTCCAAAAGTGTAACAACAGTAACAACATGCCTTATGAAGAACCATCACAAATGAGTATGCAAAATGGCCCACGATGGGCTTACATTTTTAATGCCGTTCGAAACAATTTTTAAAGGGTCATTTATTTCTACCCGGAATGCCTTCCTCGCAGCCCTGCAATGATACAGTTTCCTATGTTTGCAACACACACCCTT
>JAOXNO010000063.1:12524727-12564052 GCA_028565335.1 Limnodromus scolopaceus | reverse complement strand
CAGCCCCGCAGCACCCCGCGGGGAGCCCGGCCCCGCGCCCCGCCCGGCGCCGCAGGGATGCGGCGGCCCCGGAGAGCGGGGGGTGCGAGCACCCCTCGGGAGGGCTGCCGCGGCCCCGGTGAAGTCGGGGATCAGCGGGAGGTTGGCCCCGGGGGCGGGAGAAGGGCTCTTGGCCTGGCGATGGAGGCACGGGCAGCTGCGGTGTCAGCCCGCACATCTGCTGTCCTCTGTCCCCACTGAAACGTCCACTACAGCTTCAACCGTCTGCCCGGACCGTTACTTCCAAACTTCTCCATTTTGTGTATTTAAAGGTTTTTCGGTCCCCTGTATGAAATTACTATGAATAAACTTGAGTTTTCTGGTCGCATCATTGCAGATTTTTTAGAAACAGACTTTTTCAGAAGCAACTTTGGGGAGACAGGTTGCCATTCCACTGTCACAATTGAAAAATATGACCACGGAGTGCATAACATCACTGATATCCTTGGAGTTAGTGTCTCTCTCCAGGGTGGGAAACTCCTGGCTTGCCAAGGACAGGGCAGCTTGTATTCATTTCTAAGAAGTTGCTCGTAACTTTGACTTAGATTTCAAGTGGACGCAGTGATTCTTCACTGGGTTTTATGAGTCTGTAATTTCTGAGGCGTCTCATATGGCTCTGCCTAGGCACAGCACATGCGGTGGAGCCTGACGCTGCAACGTGGGGTGGGCAGTATGGGGCCTGGGTGAGAGTTTCACATTATCACAGAATTTTTCACAGCTGTGCTGGAGCTCTTCGGCAGGACAGGCTGACAATGGCTTGCAGTGTCACTGCTGGAATCTGACAAACCGGAAACCAGGCTTGGGTTTTTTTCAAGATTTAAGTAAAAATGTTGTGGCAATATGTATTTGATATGATATGTACTATAAATCGTATATAATATATAAATATATACCCTATATACATTTACATAACAATATAAATAAATCTGTATAAACTCCTCGCATCTCTGTTGCTAGTGTTTTACATTATCACTGGTCTTAAAAGAATCTCACCATAGATGAAAGCTGTCATGGATAAACTATAAGCACTTTATTTCAAATGTGCTCTGAGTTCTCTAGATAGGTTTTTGTTTGAGGGTGACTTTCATGCAGCCTTCCAATATTATTTAATTCCCAAGCTGACATGCTACTACCACCTTCACTCAGTTCCACGTATCCTTTATCCACAGTGATGTTTTAACAACTTCACATGTTAAATAACAGATCTGTGAACAAGGCTTTGTAACACTTCTCCTTGGAGAGATGCATCCAGCCATGGAACTTAGGAAAGTCACACTTTCCTTCCACATGTGACTTGACTGTGTCATTCTGACAGATTAGATAGCCTTAAACCTGAAGGCTTTAAACATTAGTCTGCCAAAATAAAATCAATTGTGATATACTTCATGTGTCATCCCTACAGTGTTATAACAATACCCATGTTTTACTGGATCACTTTCAGGCAGATGAGTTCCCCTGACAGGTTTCTTGTGCAGCTGCATAACCACTTGCAACAAGGCATCAGAGGAGATGGGGAGGGGGCAGGACAGGGTGGCAGGGAACCTGGATGGACAGATGGATCTAAACACTGATCACCAAACCACAGCCTTAAAGAGAGCTCCGGCTCCATTTTTGCTTGCACTCAGTGATAATGCTGCTTAAATCACCAGTAGCCCCCATCTCCTAAGCCACTTGTCCCTGACCTTCTGCCATCTCCTCCATTACACAGGCACAGAATATTGTGTGGATACAGGGTGAATTGAATCAGAAAACTGACTGTCTGGAAAAGAATGAGTCAAAAAAAAGAGATTATTTTCCAGCTGGACCAGGACTAGTTTTCTGATTTGATAAATGCTGTGGCCTACTATACACTCATACCTGACCAACAGAGGGGGTGATGCAGGGGCAGTAATAAGAAATCAGCATTTGCCTAAATTGGCACTTCTGCCAAAAAAAAAATGCCTGCTGAGTGGTAGCCATGGTGATAGGGAGGGGTATGTCGATTCTGTTCCCTGCTAGATGTGTCGCTCCACTGTCAGACGGCTTCTGTCCTCACTGCTGGAACAGCTCAGTTGTTTGTGAAGCACCTGCCGAACTACTTGCACGTTGCAGCTCAGCATATTCAGAACAAATAAAATCTGTGCCAGTTTACTTATGGTGCCAGTAGCCTCAGGGGAAATACAGGAAGCCAGAAATCATAATTAAGCAGAGCATGTGGGGGTTAACATATTTGTTATGAAAGCTGCTGTGCCTTCTTGGTATTTGTGCTCCAAACATTAAAAGAGCAAATAAAGTTATTTTCTTACCCTAATGGTTTTCATTGTGCTTATAATGTGTCACTCACCTATGTGTTTGACAACAGCAGGCTTAAAAATGAATGGTATGTAGCCCTGATGGAAGAAGTGGGATTTCACTTTTGTCCTGCTCCATGCACAAATTTTTCAACCACTTTTAAATTATAAAATTCTTTACTTAAATCTGTCATCATGATGGTGAACGACAGGGTCTTTGTTTCAAAAATCTTACAGCTGAAGACTTAGGTAGAGAGTGAGCTGAGGCTGGAAACAGAATGGAAAGTGAAGGGAAAGAAGAGCAAAGAAAAATTGATTTTGGCTGAACATTTCTGCAAAACCCTTTGGGTGTTCTATTTTAGTACCTGCTTTTGCATTTATCCATTAGCATTTAGTTTCGGACTTCAAGTATGTTTTGAATATATAGGCTGAAATCACTGGCAAAACCCAATTAAAATAGTGTAAAAATAAAAGTTATTTTCTTAATAGTACTGCAATGTTGAAAGGCTTGAAAGTGTACATATGTACATATGTTTGCTTAGGTTTATTTGTCTCACTTTTTAAGCTTTTATGTTATACATATTGCATAATTGAAAGGGATTGGTGTTTGCTTGCTAACAGTAACATCAAGCCAGTGGCGCCTGCCTCTCCAAATCTGCTGTAGGGAGAGCTATGGGAATGTTCTTAAAAATGACTGACCACTGAAAAAACCCAAAGGGAAATGACTTGCAGTTAGGATAAAATTCTCTTTCTTTCCATATGAGATCAGAGACAGTCTTAGCAAATCTTCAAAGACTGGCAAGAAAGCATTTTTTTCTTGATGTGACACTTCCTAGAATAAAGTCATAAGCTGAGAAGCCTTCATGGTTATGAACTGTAGACATAATTACAGAGAAAGTAAAGATAAATAAAATGTAAAACATAACATTGAAACCCTAGAAGGTAAAATCATTCTCTATTCTACACAAATTGTACAGGTCTCTCATGTTCTGATATGTCTTAATCAAACTTCAAGAATCTCTCTTTATTTGGATCATGTCACAGAGTGTTTGTCCTCACCAGACTAACCTCATATGTGCCACTAGCAAAGATCAGAGTAAGCATGATCAGTTTAACCCTGAATGGCAACCCACATCAGCCAAATACCTAAGAGGAATTCTCTGCTCATCATGAAAGTCTGCTCCTCTCCCTTCCTAACTTAGGCTACTGATGTTTCAGAGAAAAACAACACAACTATTAATAAAACAGAAAAGAACAAACATGCTAACTGAGGATGGGAAGCATCAGGAGGATTTATTTTGTTCACAAATTTATAGGTGTCAAAGCAGGAAGAGACACCGGGGTTATCTAGACTGGCATTCCCGCAAGCATATGTTTTTCTCAGAATCTAGCCCCACATTTAATTTACAAAGCCCTGCAGGGGCTGTGAAGATTGAGGTGCATGCAAGAGACAGCCCGAGCCCTGGGAGAACAGCCCTTTTCTCTCATCTAGTGACTGAGCCCTGTTTACATATGGAGCTCGCACCACACTTACTCAGCAAAATGCTAACATGCCTCTGCAGCATTCCCACAGCAAGCAGAAAAGCCCAGTACCACAAAAAGACATGACACAGTATATATGTTCCAGCTGTTCCTGACAGTTACCACTCTGCTCCCCCCTGCAGACAAATATTTCACTCTCTTCCCATTCACAAGGACAAATTCAGCAAAGTCACAGGGGATAATTCAACCTCTTCCTTCCAGTAGCCTGTCCTCACCATACAAATCAGGTCTCATAGAGAAAAGCACACAGATCATCAGAGCAAGAGCTGTTGCTTAAACAATTAACTACAAAAATTGGAGCCTGACCACTGGCACAGAACGATGCCAACCCTGTCTGCACTATACTGCTTAGCTGACGAATATATTCTGCCTGAACCAGGCTGTGTCCTTGGTCACCCAGAGGCTCTCAGTGTCAGCAGGACCCAACGGTCAGATACCTGCTTTCGAAGCAGGAGCCACTGTGGAAATAAAAAAAGAAAACAGACAGTTGAACGTTGCTGTGGTTTTGCTCCAGGAAGTATATGAACTATGTAAGCTGCATGTGGGTATGGCCTTTATTGTTATGGACAGGCCAGAATCTAATTTTACCAAAAACACTCATGACACACAGGGAGAACTCTGTCACTCCATTTCAGAAAACAGACCAACGCCCTCTGGCACTGATCTCCTCTGGGAAACAGCAGCAGACATCCAGCATCTCATAGGAAAGTCTCCCGTTCAGGAAAGTAACTGGTGAAAGAGCTGGCATTTTGCTGAATAGTCTATCTACTTGCAAATGTACTGCCTTTTTCTAAAGTGAGGGTGGTAACAAGCAGAGCCCCACTTTGGTACAAACCTCTGGCCTGGCACTTTTGCCAGAAGGTAGGTTTCTTTCTTCCCTGTCATCAGGGAAGCACACATTAAAAATTGCGCTTTTGCTACTTTTCAGTTTCTCTTTGTGGACTAGTAAACAATCTTGTGATGTCTACACAGCTGGTCAAGCAAGTAGTGGCTGTTACTCTCCACATACATATCAGTGTTAACCCTTTTCCAAGGATTTCCTTGGATAAAATTTCCTTGGGGTAATTTTATCAATGCCCCCCCAAGGTCAGCAAATAATCTTTGAGGCTGAGGGAGGAAGTACAGAAGTAGAGAAGATGGCTTTTTTCTAAAGAGCCAAAATTTCTTTTCTAATTGTCTTAATTATTTTTAAATGGTAAGGAAAATCTACTTCCTTTTTCATATATAAAAATGATGAATACTGCTCAGCCCACATGTGAGAGGGTCTACTGATTAACTTTATATGGCAATTTAGAGGAATTTACTTGTGCACAGCTGATGGATTTCAGTGATATGACAGTCAAATCTGTAACACCCAGAAATCCAAAATAATCTATTTGACATCAATATTATAACATGTCTCTTCCAAATCAGAAATAGCAAATTATTTTTAAATTTTAATTTTAATCTCCTGAAAGTGAAGATTTGCTGAAACCAGTTTACACCAAACTATCTGGAGCAGCCTGAAGTTTGGATGTGAAGCTTAAAGAAAGGTCTCAGGAAGGCCTGCAGAAACAGATGGAAAAAGAAGTCTGTAGTTTTATGTTTAAGTGAAAAAAATCTACCTAGTTATTTTCAGACTCACAAATGTGGAGAGCTTGTCATGAAGTGCAGGATGGGTCTTGGCTTCCCTAAAAAATTCTTACTGAAACCAGAGAACACTCCAGAGTGATGAGAAAATGAACACAGGAAAATTAATGGGGGACTGTCTGCCTCTGTTCTCTATGTTGCCCCAAGCCACGTTATTGAGAGTTATAGGAACCCTACATCTTCATTGAGATTTGTGAGAAATTTTCATGCAGATGGCAAAAAAGTGGGTGAAACAGACATCCTCCCCTTCTAGGTAATTGAAGGAAAAATGAAGTACTACTTTAATTATGATTGAGTAGAGGGTATTACAGCAAACAGACTAGATTTCTGAACTATGTGTGTAAAAGGTTGCCCCGTGTGAAGAATGTAAATGCAGGAAAAGAAGAATTGTTTTGATGGCAGCTGTGTGTTTGAGACTGTTACAAAAAAGGAAGAATCATTACAGGATGAGGAAGAAAGAAGGCCCAGGCAGCCAGGGAAGCAAAATAGCAAAAAAACTGGGGAGTGAGGGGAAAGGCAAAAAGAGGTTCTATATAGACTAGGGTATACTAAAACCAGCTACTCTAGTTTAACAGGTCCTTCAGCAGAAATGGATAGTAGTCTGGAAAATATAACAGGTTCAGTCTAGTTTTCCACAGTGAGTGGATGCTGGCAAGTAAAAATGGACAAAACTGACAGGATTTAAAGTATTTGCACAGCAGGATTAAAGCCTGTGGCAACTGTAATGATGGCTTTTGGCTTATGCAATGCATCTGCCATGTTTGCAAGACTAAGGAGGCAGTACTTTACAGTGTCCTGCACTTTTCCTGTATTTAAAGGAAATCCTGGTCCATGCTAAAACCTTTGAACAAGAACTGTTACATTTACAAATAGTCTGTGATGAGTTTAGGGATAATAGTGTGAAATCAAACCCACAGAAACAGGCTTTTGCTTAAGACAGAGATAATTTATTTCGGGCAGAGAATTTGTGAAGAAAGAATTTCAACCATCATCAAAAGAGAGCTAAAGGCTATACTGCAGTTGCCTGCTTCCTGGATACTTATAAATATTCAAAATTTTGTAAGATTCTGTCTCTTTTATGGGCAAGTTATTTACAGGTTTTCAATATTGCATTACCACTGCATAGGCTAGAGGAGAAAAGGATGCCATTGCAGTGAGCAGCAAAGTATGCTTCAGATTTATTTCAGCTGGAAAAACCTCTTTTGACAGCTTTTTCTTTGATCTAAAATCACTTTTAAAATGCCATTCACATTCAACAAAACTAGGCTCTTCTAGTCAGGGGGTCTCTTCACTCAACACTTCTGGTTTTGGCAAAGTTATAGCTTATTACATCAGGAATTGTTGTGTGACATCCAGAGGAATCCCCGATCATTGCTAGATCTGCATGACATGATTGTAGGTGGGCAAAATCTGGACTTCACCACAGAATACACAATTGTAACATTGTTGATTAAAGTCTGCTTTATGGTAGCTTAAACTGATACAAATTAGTGTGGCAGCAATCCCACCTTCCATCTTGCCATGTATCTGTTTCCTTACTGTATTGGCACTGGCCCTTGTGTGTGTGGGCAGTTGCCTTGTTTTGCTGTGCTGATCTGAGAGAAAACTAGTAACTCTCTTTGTTGGGCTCAATTTTTGCTTTTTAGAACCTTGAACTAACCCACTGTTCACGTGCAGAAACACCAGTAACAGCGCAAGGGGTCAGAAACACAGAAACATGGTGTGGGGGGAAGGAGGTACTATGTTCAATTTCGAAGTTGCTAAGGACTACAGGTATCCATATAGGCAATTAAGGTATCGTTGCAGTAAGTTCCTGATGAGGCTCAGTAAATGAACACATTCTAATGTGATCACATAAACCTGGCTCAGCACATCCATGAAGAGATGACAGTCTTCTCACTTTCATAATTTACCAGACTGTTCCTGGCTCTCCCACTGAGAAAATCAATACACAGCCAAAAAAAAAAAAAGTGGATACCAAGTGAAAAAATGTTTAGCAAAAAACCTGTATGGTTGGGAAATGCAGCCATATTAGAAGCCTTTGCTGTATCACAGGAAAGCTTTGGTTGCTAAAACCTGGAACTGAAAATGCAATATTGCATACAACATGGGAAAAATACCAATGACTCTTTGGACAGCTATCGGCTCTTTGAACGACATACAAAGGAGATATTAGCTATTTTGTTACAGTTTTCAATGCTGAACCAGGTCTTGTATTTCCAAACCCCAGTGGCAACTCCAGAGACTGTTGGGTAAAATGAAAACTTGATACAGAAAACTGACGCATGAATATGAAGCCTGCACCAAAAAAACCAACCCAAACTCATCAACAAAACCCCCCCAAGCCTCCAAAAGCCCCTTCTTTCTTTAAGAATACTTAATGTCAAGACTATTAGAGTGCATTGCTTGCATGTGCTTGTGCCTGTAATCAAGGCAGAATCAGGTAATCACTTATTTGTAGCTATGAACTACATCATACAGGAGCTGGATTGCTCTCATCTGCTCAACTGCCACAAAGCTCTGCAGCAGTTGACATCCTCTGAAATGACATCTTCAGCAAAACTTGGGTTACAAAGGAATGACACATAAACCAAGAGCTCATTTTAGAAGTAGTTTCTATATTGTAAGCTGTAGAGGAGGAGGCCTCAGTTTCTTTCTAATCCTACAAGGAAGGAAAAAATCTGGAATCCTGAAGTAGATAAACTTTGGAAGGGAACCTATGAAATAAGGATTGGAATGAAACAGGGCTGCACAGGTAAGTGCAAGAATGCATGTAATTGTGCCACTGGACATAACCAAAGTCACCTGTAGGGACATAACCAGTGACATACGAACAGAGGCAGCATTTCAGAATTCCCAGCAACAGAACACATAATAACAGAAACTGGCAGAGACAGTTCCTCTGCCAAACAAGCCACTCCAGCCAGGCAGCAGAATTCACAGGAACAATATTTGGAAAACAGCTTCTCCGTACAATGTTCTCCTTTAGCTTAGGCCAAATGTGGAAGCAGCTAAATAGTTAAGACAACTTAAACAATACGAGACATATGTTAAACCACAGGCCACAGGTAAAACTGCGCAGGAGATGTGTGGCAGCAGGTTTTCACCTTGTGAGTTGACTTGAAAACCAAGAGACAGAGATAGTGGTGGTAGATGAAATTTGATTATATGCCAGGATCTGAACTTAGTCCAGGTTTACTCAAATCCCAGCAGCCAGCTGTTGCTGGAAGGGAGGCCTTGCTCTCCTTCCTGCCCCTAGCTATCAACTCCACCCACCGCTTTCCTTGTATCACTTCTGGCATTTTTATGACCTGTCTTCAAGTCTGTTTAGAGCATTAAACCAGTAGGAAAATTATAAAAAGACGGGAAATAGGTTTCTGCTGGGGTGAGCCTTGCAGATGTTGCTCACCTTACGTTAGGGTGAACGGCACTGCTTGCAAGGGACAGTACAGAGCAAGACCCCACCTGGAAAAGGGTAGCGAGACCACCATTTTCAGACTGCTGTTAGATTGGCTGTGTTATAAACTACATTTTAGAAGAGATGAAAGAAGCAGAAACAGCATGAAACAAGACAAAGGAGACACAAGGAAACCCCTGACACATTCATAGGAGCCTGCATGAACACCACAAAGAGCCTATGGAGGGCTCTTTGAGAGCAGTACTGGCTGGAAGATGCTTGAAATACAGACAAGGAAAATAATGCCTATTTTCTACTATGTTAAGACATGTATGATTTTGGAAGCAGCCTGAGTGCACTAACAGGCTTTAATAATCCTGTCCAGCCACACCTGGGGCCTTTACTCACACTCCCTGCCCACAGGCCCAGGAGTCCTGTTTGGGCTCAGCCCTGGACCTTCAGTCCCTGCATGAGTTGTGCTGCAGAAGGACCAGTCTTCAGTTCAGTTTAATGTTGGACCTGCCTGCTGATCACCAGACTATGCCTGATCCTAGTTGCCCTCATCAGATGTGACTCTGACCTGTGGATTGGCCAGACCTTGGATATATGTTTCGTTACCACAAACTCACCTGGTGATCTGGACTGCTGGTGGAGCCTTAAGGGGGCTCCTGGCCCCCACAGGCAGGGAGGGTGGCCAGGGTCTATGAGTATCCCTGGGCCTTGAGCACTTGGTTCCTCAGCCCTGTCATCAATTTAACCTTTTAACCAAGGCAACTGTGAAACTCTGAACCAGTTAACAATTGAGATGAAAAGAGAAGTATTATTACTTATTTCTTGTTCATTTGAAAGAACTTGTTTGTTTCCGAGCTACAAAACTGTTTATTGCTTACAGCTAACATCTTTTACACAGTTCTGGTTTAAGTTCATCACTAGTACATTTAAGCTAGAAATGAGTAGCGTAGCACATGTGGATTTTGGACTACGGCATTTAATGGAGAGCCTCCTGAATGCTCACAAGGGAGTGAACAGATCCCAAAGTAACCAGAGATTACTACCTAGCCAAGGTGCTTCTTAACAAGATACTTTTGCTGATCTGGGGGAAGGTACTGAATGGACATGACACAGTTCTAGAAGAAATGAAACAACAGCAAATAAAAGACGGTTTACAAATCTAATTTTTTTTTTCCTATACTTGATCAAATCAGTTTCAAGACTGAGCAGCATTCATATTAAATAGTACATAGGCTCCCGGATCACCTTGAAGTCATGACTCCCGCAGCCGGCCTCTGGTGAGCACAGGTCGGTGTTGCCATCTGGTGGCATCCGACAGCAGTACTGTCACTTGTAAATTGGATGTTCAGGTCCACAGCCAATATTTAAGACACTTTTTATTATTTAAGCTGTTCTTATCCATAGAATAATTTTTTACTGCTAAGAGCAGATAACTATCCACACAGAGCATTCACACGGTTCTATTGTGCATACACACACTAAGTTACTTGGTTTGTGCAGCAGTTGGGAGTCCAACCTCACCTGCTTACTAAGGTGCTCAGAAAGTCTTTGAAGGGCTTCTCTTTTTTCAGCAGGTGTATACATAGCCCTGTCAGCTTCATTTGTATTTAGCAGCCATTGCCATCGCTTTCTCGTTGTGGTCTGCGTGACACAATGTGTTGACACTTGTGTGTACTGGTGGCCTTGTATGGATTTGGCAGACTCTTAGTCTGATAAGAGTTTATCTGAGTTTATCTTTCCTTGTGAATTCAACAGGTCTACTGGTCTCCAAAGCTTATCAGTTCTTGGGGGATTTTCACACGCTGTCTCTCAGCATGTACAATTTCTTTCCTTAGCCTGCTTTTTGGTAACATTTCTCCATCAACACCTGTAGGTAGGTACCAATACAACTCATTCACATAAACTCACACAAAAGGGGCTTTTGTAATAACTTGGCCTATAAAGTCATTCCACAGAATACTAAGATTTATTTTAAAAGGTTACTCAAACCAAATATATTTGTGCTAGAGAAATTAAGACCACTACAATTAGTCTCCTGTTTGGGAAAGGTTGAGTAGCCATGGTTCAAGATTTCAAAAATCTTAAAGTCTTACCTGGATAGTAGTAAAAATGCCTCTGGATCCGTATCTCATCAACTCTTTACATATTTCAGCAGTCTCTGAAACATAAAAGCAATTAACAGTGAGCCTAAGTATAAGCAATTTATTTTTGTGTCTGACAAGAAAGCATAATTCTCACCATACAATATGTCAAGTGCCATCTTTCTGAGTTGGACAGAGGGTGCTTTCCTAATTGCTGATGATTGTGTCTGGCAGAGCTAGTACCTAAACCTACAACTTTAACATGACAGGTAGCTCCCTGCCTCCCAATCACAGGAAAAAAATTGGAGAAATTTTGTAGAATTTTGCAAATACATTAGGAAAGATATGAATACAAAAAATAGTATATGAAGTACAAAACCCCACTTCATTCCTTTTTTTTTATAATTAACTACATTATCACATGATAATACTGTTGTATGACTAAGTAATTTTTTTCAGCCAATGGCCTGTGGATCCACAGGAGTATACAACATAGGCTAAGAGAAGCAACTAAGAACATCTGTGCAAAGTGCCAAATGCAAATGTTAAGCACACAAGCAAAAAATATCCAAAGGGGATCTTTTATGAAAGCAGCAGCTTGATTGTTTTGTACAGCATGTAATGTTCCTGTGAATTTCAAGTAAAAAGCAAGCTGTGACAAACACTTGAGAGGGTTTTGCATAAACAGAAGCTACAAGCATTTGAAACTGGAATAGGAAAGTCAAATATTAAAAATGGTTAGTGAGCTATTTTCTGTAAAGGCTAAGAACAAAGACATCATAGACTGGAATTTTCCCACCTTAGAGACTTTTTGCATAGCTAACGGTAAGCTTCATTTTCTAGATAGCCCTGCTTGGAAAAGCTATTTGGAGTACTCTTTCAAAACCAGTCATGTCACTCTTCTCAACTGTGCTATGAAAAACGTAATTCCCAAAGCTTTTAAAAATAAATTGTGTGGAAGGGGTACTGCAGACATTGTGGGCCTTGCTTTGTTGCAAACTATGCAACAGACGCAGAAAGGTGCCAAATAATTTGGAACAGCACTGTTACTGTTTTGCAGCTGTTTGACAACATGGACAAGGGGAGTTTAGAGCTTATATCTTCTATGTTGGACCATAACGTAGGTTCTGAATTTCAGAGTAATCAGGCAGTCATGGAAACAGTTCAGACATACAGTTACTCTTCACAAAATGGCATCTTATTGGAGTCAATGTATGGACAGAAAAGAGGTCTCCGAGGTCTTTCTAAATGCAGTGTATGTGAGCTGCAAAAACCCATTTGCTGAGCTTAGCTGTTGAGTTATGCAAAAAGATTGTGATAGCAGCTATTGAACTTTTTACTGGAATGCAAAAGCTTTTATTGCTCATTCTGCCTACAAGGCTAGAGTTTCATCTATTCCTCTGGGCAAAATGCCTTTGTAGGTAATCACTTGGTAAAATGGCTGGTTTGGAGCTCTCAATTTTTTAAGTCTGCCATCTCAAGGCTTGTTCTGGAATCCTCTACCAGTATTATCAAAGTTACAGCTCAGCAGCTGAAAATCTGAATGTCTTGCAAGGACAGTCAGCAATGTGCCCATTGACAGTAACTACATTGAGTGGTTTCATTTGTGTAATTTTCAATATGAAATACACAAAGACTGCTGAATTTCAAGTGGCTTAAGAAAAAAATAAGTTTTCCAATAAACTACTCTTGCTTTGGGAGCTCCACTGGTACCTTTTAGCCCTGCAGATGTTAAAAAAGGTGATTTTCTTTCTCAAATACAGCCTGGGGCATTTCATAGAATCATCTAGGCTGGAAGGGATCTTTAAGATGATCGAGTTCAATTGTTAACCTAACACTGCCAAGTTACCACTAAACCAAGTCCCTAAGCACTACATCTGCCTGTCTTTCAAAAACCTCCACAGGTGGTGACTCAACCACTTCCCTGGGAAGCCAGTTCCAATGTTTGACAGACCCTCTCAGTGAAGAAATTTTTCTTAATTTCCCTGGTACTCTCCCCTGGTACAACTTGAGGCCACTTCCTCTTGTCCTATTGCTTGTTATTTGGGAGAAGAGACGGACCCCCACCTCGCTACAACTCCCTGAAAGGAAGTGAGTAAGTGAGCCATAAGGTCTCCCCTCAGACTCCCTTTTCTCCAGACTAAAGAATGCCAGTTCCCTCAGCCGCTCATCAGACTCCTGCTCTAGACCCCTCAACCAGCTTCACTGCCCTTCTCTGGCCTTACTACAGAACCTCAATGTCTTTTCTGTAGTGAGGCGCCCAAAACTGGACACACTATTTGAGGTGGGGCCTCATCAGTGCCAAAAACTGTAAGCAGAAAGTCTTCTACCCCCATACCATTGCGCTCCACAGTCTGGCTCCTGCAGCACTTTATCCTTTTGTCAGCCCTCCATGCTTCCTAGCCCACATCCACTACCCACCTATGCCAGGGCCACAGGGATTCCTGTCTGGGAAGACAAGGGAAGGAGAGAGCATCCTGCCCCTCGCAGAGGAAGCACAGGCTAGCTGCTGTCTGGAGATTATGAAGATGGCAAAGCAGGACACGAAATGTACATCAGCAATGGCACACGGCCCCCTGCCCCCTCCCCTCTCACAGAAATATCGCGAGATCCGCCCGGGAGGGGTGGGGCCGCGCGCTGTTTGGGGCGGTGGGGCCGCCCCCCCCCCCCTCCCATCCCGGTGGCTTCGGTACCCGCCACGCACAAAATGGACACCGGGACCGACCCCGGCGATGTCACCGCCCGCCCGGATGGCGAGTTGCCTTCCACCTCTGCCGCGGCAGCCTCTGCGCAGGAGCCCGGCGCTGAGGAGGTACCGCTCCGGGGAGGGGTGGGAGGGAGCGCACCCGGCCCCGCCGCCTCAGGCCGCGCTGTCCCAGCCCTGAGGCGGCCGCGGTCTGTGAGGGCCCGGCCGGGCTAGAGCCGAGGAGCCGGCCTGTGCAGTCCTGCGTGGCTCCCTCCGTAGTAGCCCCCCGCCCTGTTGTTTTCCTTCCACTGTCCCTAGGAGAAGCTGTCCCGGAGCGGGATGAGGGCGGTGGGAGCCGGGAGGGGCGAGGGCCCTGAGGGGGGGGTGTTGCCTCGGAGAGCTGTCGGCTGAACCGGGCTGTCTCAGCCCTTGGGGCTTTAGCCTTCCCTCTGCCCGGCTGAGAGGCAGCCGTAATGCAGAATAAATCCCTCAAGAGAGCATGTATGGCTGCCAGCCGCCTCCCTTCAATTTTTTGGGAGAAAAAAAAAAAAAAAGACTTACAGGCTAAGAAACAAGGAATGTAGAAAGTGACGTGTTTGGGTATCCTTGGAAACTGGACAAGATTTAACCAGAAGAATGACTATTATAAAAACTTAGGAAGAATGGTGACAGTGTGTTGTATACTTACGATATTGGAGAAAGCTGCAGAAATGTTGATATTAATGCAATCAGATTTTTAATTCCAATTGATGAATGTCTGTTTTTGCATGAAAAGCATGCTTGATTCTGTATTTCATTACTTATAGCTGTTTGTATGCATGAGATACAGTACAGTGTAATTCTCACTGTTACCTCGTTATTCAGGGGAAAAAGTTTCTGTATTGGATGTAACTTACTCTGCAAAATTTTACACGTGTCAACTAATAAAAAGTTGGTACTGGATGTTTAGAGAATACTTGCCTGGAGAAATAATTTGAAAGCAGTGACTGGTTTCAAATATTATTAACGTTGTGTAACTGTGCAATACTGGTCAATATGTTTCTTAAGGAAAAAAAAGAGGTTTTGCTGTTTGAGTTTTTATTCAGATGTGGAATTTCACTTCACATTGGGCTACAGGTCTGTTACGTAGCTACACAGTTAGTTATACAAACTGCATAATAAGGGCATATAATGCAACCTGTTGTGCTGTGTTCCCCTCTCACTGTTTTACTTTGCTATAAATAGTCTTCTTGTAGTAGTACCAAAACAGTGTTTAACTTAATGGCTATTTGGAGTGTATTTCCATTTTGTATATGTGAGTTAAACACAAAAGGCGTCCTTCTAATTATTCTTAATGCATTTGTTTAAAGTTCTCAATAGCATAGGTTACAAGAGTAAAGTCAACTAAAGCAGCAGCAGTTCTTATTCCCAGTCATTTATTTAGATGTTCATGTGACCTACTCAATTTAGGACTAACTATTGCACTTACTAGATTGAAATCTCTCGCAGCCTGAAGTTACTAGCTCTGCTGAGACTGTTAGTAGAGATTTCAAGGGGAAGTGTTCAGGATCTTTGTTCTTGAGGTCTGTTATTTTTGAAACTGCTGCATGGTCGCATTTCTTGTAAGGTGTTCAAATGACAACAGTTTTCAGGGGCCTCTCTTACATAGGGTTTAATCTTTAATGGAGAACTTTTCTAGGGTAGAGGCAGATTGTTGGCAGGTAGCTCCCTGAGTTAAAAATGAAAGTACTTTTTTTGCTGGTTGTTTGCACTGAGGCTTCTACTGATCCTCCTGTTTCCTGTTATCAGCCTGCTAAGCGATGAAGATGCATTGTGTAAAGTTTCTACGGTAAAACTCTCACAGACTTGATGAAATATTTTGTGGTTCTGTGTTGTATTAGGTACATGGTCTAGTTGGTAGTAAGAGAAAAGTATTACTCATACCAAAATTTAATAATTGGCAAAGTCTAGATTTTTATAACTCGGAATGTTATGCAGAAAGAGGTTTGGATATGACGTTTGTCCCTACTACCCATGTAGCTTCACTAGCACAGAACAGTATTTTAGTGAAACTGCAGCATGTTCTTTTCCCTTGTAAGTTGTGAGGACGAGAAAGGGTACTGGCATGCGTCTTAAGTTGCTTGTCTCTTTCATCAGCTTTTGGCAGTCTCCTGTTTGTTATTTCTAATATTTTGGGGCCATCAGTGTTCAACAAACATTGCAGTGAGGGGGGGTGGTGGTGTTTTGTCTTAAAAGGTAAGGTGTAGGATGTGATTTTTATAGTGCTGTGGCTGCTTTATATGTCAGTTCATTTATTTAAGTCAGAGTGCGCTATTCACACCTATTTCTGAATACATTTGATTTGTGTGCCACTGTAAGTTTTCTTCTTCTGGGGAAATCTAGGTAACAACAGACCTGTCATTAAAGCCAACTGCCTTGGGGCTTAGAAAGATAATACTGCATTACATTTTACTTCGAAAACTTGCAGTTAAAAGGGATTATTGTAATACTGAGTTTTTCTGCTTTTTCCAGAAAAAATTTCATATTTACCTGAGGCAGAAAGACAGCTCTTTTCCAGTAGCACATATCTATGTAATTTATTTGTAGGAGAAGTGAGGGAGACATCTGAAATGGCCTACTGTCAATTTTGTTTTCTTCTAAGGAGGGTATTTTGTCACTTAAATAAGAAGGATTGGCCTTGATGTTAGCACTGGCAGCCTCTCTTACTGGAGAGTATGTTATATAGTAATATAATGGAGGTTTGAATATACAGATGTTCATGACCTGATCTTTTGCATGTTGGTGTAACAGTCCCTTCCTAACCTTATTTTCAGAGATGAGCTGATTACCTATATGATTGAAGAGGCTGTAAGTGAATAGAAGATTTCTAATGCTATTTCCAACATAATCATTTGGCCTTGCAAAGCTGAATTCTTGCATTTATAAAGTCATTAAATTGTCAAACAACTTCATTATACCACCTAGTACTGTTCATCTTTGGAGAGAATTATGCCTTTGGGCCAAAACTTGAAAAAGTGATCTCTGACTTTAGAAAATATTCCTTCCATTTTCATGATTGTGCTTAAAGTTACAGAGTAAGTTGGCATATCCATTTATCAGTAACAGTTCTGAAACAAGTATAATATTGCTTGACAGACTTTTACACATTAAGTCCCATTTTAGCCTGGTTTTACTACTTGACTTTGAAGAGTTTAGATTAATTATTTCATTTTCATGCATTTGTAGTAGGCTGATACTTAAAGCACTTGTCAGATTAAGACTGCTCTGTTACATTTTATACAGATATGCACTTTGGCAGATCCTTTCAGATTATCCAGTGCCAGGCCTTTTTTTTTTTTTTTTTTTTTAATATGTAAAACAATGTAGCATTTGAAGTTGTGGAAACAAGTTTGAGCTTCTGAATTGAAGACAGAAATGAATCTCATAAACTACTGAAGCCAGCCTTTTCTGTTACAATTTCATAAATTTCTTTCATTTATAGTAAATGAAATAGTTCTTTGTTAACTGTTTAACAGTGGTTGCTGCAGGGATTGATTTGGTTGTTTAATTTGTGTCACTTTCTATGTATATTGCTAAGTGTAGTTAAACCTCTAATTCCAGATAAACTCTGAGTATTCATCTAGAAGTGAAAACAAAACAAAACCCAACCAAGATGCAAGTGCCAGAACTTACAGTTAGGAATTTTACAGTTAGAAATCACATTTAATTTTTTAAAATCTCTTTTCAAGATATTAAATTTAAATTTTGCATTTAAAGCAAGATCCCTGTGAAATATTGAACTCATCGGCTTTCAGTGCTTTCTTTCAATGCTTTCAACTTGGATCCTATTTGTAGACATAAACATAAGGATGAGACAAATCTTCAACTTAAATTTTGCCTGGTCGTATCTTCTCTTCAGTTTCATCATGGATATCAGGTTTGGCTTTGGGTGAAATAATATGATGAATGCAGTCTCTTGATTTTGAGATAAGCATGCTACTTTAAAAAAAATAATTATCTTGCAGTGTGTAGGTCAGTTCAGTTTGATATCTTTTTGCTTTAGTAAATGAGGAAGCTGATATTTATAAAGTGTTTAAAATTTGAATTCCAGAAAAATGATCCCCCGTTTCAACTCAAACTTCCTCCAAAGGCAGCTAGACCTGAAAAAGAGGTTGACCCAGAATACGAAGAGAAGATGGTAAGCGTTTTCACAACAAAACATGGATTTGGTTTTATCCCGTATGAGCATAAACACCCATGTATTTACTCCATCATTTAGATTTTTTTTTCTAAAGGTTTTACTTGATATTTACAGTTTATTTGGTTTTCAGGTTATTTTACACAAATAGTCCAATAATTAATCCAAGGGAAAAATAATAGTATTTTTTTACAGATCTTTGTAAAGTTGTTTATTTGCTGGTAAGTGGTGTGCTATTAAAAGAAATGCATTGCCCTCTTGTGGCAAGATCATGCATTGCACGTCAGGTTGATTTCTATTGCTCTTTTCTTTGGTTTGTGTTACTGCTGTTGTAGCACTTTTACTTGCATGTAAGTTACCTGCAGAAAAGCTTTCTGTTGTTTGTATATTTCTTATAAAGGTTATGGTACAGAACTACAATTTCATTTCTCTAGTTTATTTCAAGATGTATAAATCAGATCACGTGAAAATTGCTCTCACTGGTTTTAAGCATCTCATGATGCTTAAAAATGTCATAGAGAAACTGGATAACGATTGCGTTGCTAGATAGTGTTTGTCTTTTATCACATTTTTCTTAGAAATTATGCAACGTACTGTCTTTTAAATATAGAGAAGGACACATTTTGCTGGTTTTATATAATGAAGCACATATGCCTCATTGTGCCTCAGCAATGTGCAATGAAGCACATATGCCTCAGCAAAACTGAAATGATTTAAGTTTGAAATAGGACAGCAAAATTCACAAACTTCAGTGAAAGCAGTATTGAGCTGGTGCATCCTTTACTTTAATCATACTTCTGAAAGCAGAGCTACCACATTGTTTTCTTGGATCAAATCCTGGTAGCCTTGAAGCTGATAGAAATTTTGCCACTGACTGGAGCAAGTTTAAGATTTCATCCCTTGCTATAAGTCAGAACCTTTGTTTTTTCTTTAGCTTTTGTAGACAGTCCTTCAAAGCATCCCGTCAAAGTTGCTGGTGTGCCATGCAGACTTTAGCAATCCATACAAATAAACTGGTTTTGGGTTGTTTTACTAATCTTTGAATTTTGAATGGGGTTGAGTTGCTGGGGTAAGGTTATCAAGTCCTGCCATATCTTCCAGATTGCTATGGTATTCATGAAGGATCATTTGAATCACAGTACAATTGGGTGCAATTCATGCTTAATTGTAAGCTGAAGCAGCTCAAGAGCTATTTTGTGATACTTGTAGCCCTCCAAGTTGACTAATAGTAGGCAGATGGTTTTGTCAGTCTTCCCTGATATAAATTGTTCTCACAAGTGTCTGAATTCTGTTTCTTGATAAAAATACATTTTTTTAATGAAGAAAAGTTATTGATTTTTTTTTTTTTTAATTCTCTCCCTGCTTTGGAAACTAGAAAGCAGATCGAGCAAAAAGGTTTGAATTCCTCCTGAAGCAGACAGAACTTTTTGCACATTTTATTCAGCCTGCAGCACAAAAATCACCAACTTCTCCATTGAAAGTCAAGCTGGGACGGCCACGGATGAAGAAAGATGAAAAGCAGAGTTTGATTTCAGCTGGGGAGTATGTATTATTTTTATTTCCAACTTCTTACACTTTCAAACAAATTATGCATTTTAACATGTCTAGTTAGTTAGTAGCATAGTGATTGTGCTTTAAGTAAGTCCAGAACTTTTCCTGTTAATGGTGTTACCATAATTTCTTTAAAAGTTGGTTGGTATATACATGCTGATCCATCAACATTAGAATGACCTTGGATCAGGAATGCTCTTTTAAAGTAAATTCCCCAATTGATATGTGTTGTCAGAGTATAGTTATGACTCTGGAGGAGAGGGTTTCATATCAGACTTCCTAATTAAAGCTGTAATGAACCATAAAGAATAACTTTATTAATAGGATATGATTTTGGTCAGGGTACTAGAACACACATGTTGTAGATCAATGATTGTTTCTGTTTGTCACTTTTGTGACAAAAAAATGTGATAATTTGTCACTTTTGATTTTTATAGTCACTGTTTTGAAACTGTTTCATATAAACACTAATCTTGGGTTCTTTCTTTAGTTATCGTCACAGGCGCACAGAACAAGAAGAAGATGAAGAGCTGTTGTCAGAGAGTCGAAAAACGTCTAATGTGTGTATTCGATTTGAGGAGTCGCCTTCATGTAAGTACTGTATTGACAGTTTTCTGATAGCTTTGATGTCATTAAAATCTGAGCAGATCACAATTAAAATTAAAATTTTCTACTTAGAGTTAGTATTTTTCTACTTAGAGGAATCTTACATTTACAGATGTGAAAGGAGGAACACTAAGAGATTATCAGGTTAGAGGTTTGAACTGGATGATCTCATTGTATGAAAATGGTGTTAATGGCATTCTGGCAGATGAAATGGTAAGCAGTAATCTTTTGGAATTTTTGTGGTAATTATTGAGCAAAATTCAACATTAAAGTGCATATAGTATTTAATGTATATGCAGTAGTGTGCATCGTTCTTCAACAGAATTTTCCACAACTGGAATTGTAATACAATGAAAGAAACTGTACTGTAAACATTTGTTGTGTAGTTTGCTTTAAACAACTTAAGTGGCACAACTATATCTTGGGAAAATTGTTTGAAATTTTCTGTATGGTGTTCCATTTCAGCAGGTTTCTTCCCCACCCCCCCTTCTTTGTCAATACAGGGTCTTGGTAAGACTCTGCAAACAATAGCATTATTAGGCTACCTGAAGCATTACCGTAACATTCCTGGGCCACACATGGTCCTGGTTCCAAAATCAACTTTGCATAACTGGATGAATGAATTCAAGCGCTGGGTTCCATCATTACGTGCTGTTTGCCTTATTGGAGATAAAGATGCCAGAGTAAGTGCTCTACATTTCAAAGATGTACACATTATTTGTCAAAAATTAGCATTTGGGTGTGTGGAATTCTCTCGAAGCTACTTCCTTAACTACAGTGGTTTTTTTGTAACTTTAACTGTATTAGTGTTGAAAATGCAAAATGTCATGATTGTAACTACGAGGGAAAAATGCAAATCAGTAGGTGAAATAAAAGACTCGGATCAAAGTACACCTCTATGACCTCTTTTTCTGTTGTCTTCCTCTCTGATTTTTGCATCTGTTTTTATATTTTTTTTTATCTCTTCTGTGTTTGCATTGTGACAGTGTTTATTCAATTTATTGCCCTCGCTTTGTTACCTTTCTTGATGTTTTTTGTGTGACTTGTCCTACTCTTTACTTGTGTCGTATGTCCTTGTAACTTATGTACCTTGCCTTGTAACTAGGATTTTGTTGTAGAGCTTTTCATCTTCCATAGTGAAGGCCTTAAACTAGATATAGGGTGTTTTTTCTAATTTGAGGGAGATCAATGAGCTGGATGTTCTGTGGCTACTCATATGGATTACATGGCTGCCCGTTACTGCTTGAGGGTAGAAAAGCTCTACAGAGGGATCTGGACAGGATGGATTGATAAGCAGAGACCAATTGTATGAGGTTCAGCAAGGCTAAGTGTCGAGTCCTTTACTTGGTGCCCAGGTGGCCAAGAAGGCCAATAGCATCCTGGCTTTTATCAGAAATATTGTGCCCAGCAGGACTAGGGAAGTGGTTGTCCCCCTGTACGTGGTACTGGTGAGGCCGCACCTCGAATATTGTGTTAGGTTCCGAGCCCCTCACTACAACAAAGACCTTGAGGTGCTGGAGCATGTCCAAAGAAGAGCAAAGAAGGTCTTGAGCACAAGTCTTATGAGGAGTGGTTGAGGAAACTGGAGTTGTTACAACAAGTGATAGGGCAAGAGGAAATGGCTTCAAGTTACACCAGGGGAGGTTTAGATTGGATATTAGGAAAAATTTCTTCATGGAAAGGGTTGTCAAGCATTTGAATAGGCTGCCCAGGGAAGTGGGTGAGTTGCCATCCCTGGAGGTATTTAAAAGATCTGTAGACATAGTGCTTAGGGACATGCTTTAGTGGTGGACATAGTAGTGTTGGATTGATGGTTCGACTCAATGATCTGAAGGGTCTTTTCCAACCTAAATGATTCTATGAGAGGAATCTGTGCTGGTCCTGCCAGTGAGGTGGACAGTTCCCTCTGGTGCTGTAGTTCTGAATTTGACTGTACTGCTCTTTGCAGATTGTTTTAATTTGAAGTCTGATCATATTTTTACCACCATGTGTTTATTGCTAGTTCCGTGGAATAAAATTAAGTTTGTGTTGCAGAGAAGCATGCACCTTCACTTTGTACTTTCTGTGCTTTCAGAATTTTACGTTTATATTGTCATAACTTTTCATTTCCTCATTTTCTATTTAATCTCTCTGTTCCATGGTGTCTAAAGCACTTGTGAGCTTACATTTGCATTTATAAATCAGTGCATAGTATTGTACAGAACACTCCTTTATTAGGTTGCTCTTCAAGGCTGTGGACTTGAACAGTTCTGTTGGCCCTACTAGCTGGGGTGATCTGTGTACCCTAGTAAGTAAGTTCTTGGAGACCTGAATTTGTGGCTTTTCCATAGGGTTATATTCTTTCATGTGAAAGGATTTATATGCCTAGATATGCATCCCTTACAAACTAGAGATAGGACAGAGGAGGGAGATCTTTCAGGAAGAGAGAAGATGGGAGGTGGGCTCCATGAGTTGTATTGTGGATTGTGTATTTGGACTGGTTAGTTTGGTGGGTTTTTTCCCTATTGGTAGTATGTACTATACCTGAATTACTGAAAAACTATGCTGAAGACTAAATATTTAATTTTGAGTAAGAGAAAAATCTGTGTTTTGCTTAACCCCAGCTGATGGTCTGCCTGTGCCTAAGGTACAAAGGATTGAAGGCTTTTGTTACAGTAACTTTCAGTTACCGAAAAGGTGCTTCAGAGTCGGCTTCTGTGTGCTAGCTTAGCGCATCAGTCTGTTGGCAGAGGTTGGTTTCACTGAATTTCATACAAATTGTTCATGTTTATAAATGTTTATTAATTCAATTATTCTGCTTTAGGCTGCTTTTATCCGTGACGTTATGATGCCTGGTGAATGGGATGTTTGTGTTACATCATATGAAATGGTAATTAAAGAGAAATCAGTCTTCAAAAAATTTAACTGGAGGTACCTGGTAATTGATGAAGCCCACAGAATAAAGAATGAGAAGTCTAAGGTAAACTCAAAATTATGTGATACTTTGAAGATAGTTTGACACAAAAGATTCCATCCGATTGTAGCAGATTGTTAAGTGTTGCATGTGGTATTTTTTTTTTAAAATAAGCCATAAGCTGTTGTGTGGTAAACATGAATTTGATAGGTAGCTCACTGTCTTTAAATTTAGTTGACATTGTTCCAGGTTTCAGAAACTGATGAAAATTCATTATGCTTAAATGTACATAATGATGATGACTATTTGTTGTATTTCTAGCTGTCAGAGATTGTACGTGAGTTCAAGACAACAAATCGATTGCTGCTTACAGGAACTCCTTTACAGAATAACCTCCACGAGCTGTGGGCATTACTCAATTTTCTTTTACCCGATGTCTTCAATTCTGCAGATGTAAGTTGAGATTTGGAAGTACAGTCTTGTTCTTATTATTTTGATTCCCAGGCTGCTTTCTGCAGAAGAGAAGAAAGACCAGCCTAGTAAGAGACATGATGTGGAAGACCTGGATTCAGTAGAAACTCTGTGGTTTACCTAACTGTAGACTAGTTTCTTTGCTCTACCTTGTTAAAACGGATTAAAGCAGATTCTGTTAGTGCAGATGAGGCCTCAGGCCAGTAATAGCAAATGTAATAACCTAAATAGTTTAAGAATTATGCAAAATGGAAGAAAATTTGGAAAAGCAACACAGAATGAAGAATATGAAGCATCCAAATAGGTGTAAGCTTTTTTCACTTCAAACTTGAGACGTCTTTCTTGTCTTTTGCTGTTAACGTTTTCTTGTACTTGTATTCCTTGCTTCCACAGGTTTTGCTCTGTTCATGTCATTTACTTAAGGATTCTGGTTTCTCTTTCTTTTTTCACCTTATTGCCCCATCATGACACAAGCACTAAGGGGAAGAACTTGAATGCTGCAGTGATGAGCATGGAAAACCATTGTAAATGAAGCAGAGTAATAGTATTTTTTTCTGTGGAGTTACTGAGTTGACTTGAATGTTATAACATGCTGGGGAGCTGATGCAGAATTGCATACTGATTTTTCTTTCACTCATAGAAGTCATTTGTTTCAAGACTTATGCCACTCTCAGCTGGAGTGAAAGAAAGTCAATATGTGTCTGTTAAAACTACAGATGATAAACTGTTCATAACAATTTTTCTTTTTCTCACCACAGGATTTTGACTCGTGGTTTGACACTAAAAATTGTCTCGGTGATCAGAAACTTGTAGAAAGACTTCATGCTGTAAGTAATTAAAGCTGTAATCACATGTCATTGTTAGCATACACAGGGTTAAAAAGAAAAACATGTTATTTCCTCCTTCATCTTGAAGTTGAGAAGCTGAATATAAAGGTATTTAGTTACAGAAATTCCCAGCAGAATTTTCATTAATTAAATATTGGAACTTACTGTTATAGATACTGCTTTTTGTAATATTACTGTTTGAAGCAGACAAAATCTGTACATAAAATATGCAAATGAAGAATTTTGAGGTCTCTTTGAAACCGTTTATTATTGTGAGTAGTATACTGATAACACGTCATGCTAGCCTGAATAAAGGCATGCTTTTACCTTTGTTTTACTGTGCGTGAGATAAAAGACGTTTTTCATTATACAGTAACAAAACAAATCAGAAGGAAATACAACATGCATTTCTTATCTTTGAAATGTTGGTGTATTTTGTGTATGCTGCTAGTGGAAATGAAACAGAGCTTATGTTTCAAGGTAATAAATACATTTTTATAAGCTTATGGGTTTGGTCCTTGCTTAGGGTAACAACTGGGCTGAATAATGGCAGTTTTCATGTAGTGTTATGTATTTATGTGTAAACTTTAGCCTATTAGTGGGACAGCTTCGTTTTGGAGGTTTAGCTGAATCTTTCTGAAGGAGTCACCATGACAGCAATGGATACTAATTAGTTCTGAATAATACCACATATTTGAATCTGATATTTTTGTGTTTGAGACAATCAGTGTTACAAACTTATCTGTGGAAAAACTCTTAAATTGCGTAGGTTTTGAAGCCATTTTTGTTACGTCGCATAAAAGCTGAAGTAGAAAAGAGTTTGCCTCCAAAGAAGGAAGTAAAAATTTATCTCGGGCTCAGCAAAATGCAAAGGGAATGGTGAGTTATTTACATCAAAGTAAGATTCTTTTCTGATGAAGAACACTACAGCTCTTCACACTGACTTTTTTCTTGAGTTGCATGTTAAGACAGTCAGATGGAGAAGCCTATTTATAGCTGTCTTTGGGGCTTTTTTTTTTTTAATTTATTTTAAAGATGCACGAGTTACAAAGAGCTAAGGAAGGGTATTGGAAAGGGTTGGGAGGAAGAAAGCAGAAACTTCTTTTCCTTCCTTAATTTTATTTGAAAGAGCGTATGCCTGCTAAGTTCTTCCTTTCATCTGAGTATCTATACACCAATAAAAGTCTGAGCTGAAATTAAAATAAAACCTTGAGGAGCCACATAGCCAGAAGAGAAGTGAGAAAAGGAGCCCAGGTAGCAGCTTCAGTCGAATAAATTATATCTTTAATCCACTTTGTAGTCCTAAAATGGAAGTGTGAGGTAACCCATTAAATGACAGATGATTTCCACTCACAAATTTCCTTTCGTGTTTAGGTATGCATTTATAAATCCTTATTATCAGTCAGACATTTTTGCCAAGTTTCATCCCAATAATATAGCTCATTATTATATAAACACAGCGAACTCCTTCATCTAGAACTAAGTTATTGCAGGTTTTCATTCATGTTTTATATATCAAATGAAAATGGAGAATTGTTCAAAATTGCCTGTAAATCTTCAGGTATACAAGGATCCTGATGAAAGATATTGATATCCTGAATTCAGCTGGGAAAATGGATAAGATGCGTCTGCTGAATATTCTGATGCAGCTGCGGAAATGCTGTAACCATCCTTACTTATTTGATGGTGCTGAGCCGGGCCCTCCTTACACCACTGACACACATCTCATCACTAACAGTGGTAAAATGTTAGTTCTGGATAAACTGCTAGCGAAACTCAGAGAGCAAGGTGAGTACCGTTTATGAACAGCAGTGATCTGAATGCTTGTAAGTAAAATTGCCCTTCGAAAATTGCATAGATTCATTCTTGTCTTTCCTCCAGTGAATGCATTCATTACTTTCAGTGAGGTTTTTGTTGAGAATAATTTTTCTGTAGATTTTAACACATGGAGGGAAGGAAGTCTTGCAGGAACGATGAGGAAGACTAGTGATATGGAGAAGTGGAAAGAAAGGAAGAGCAGAGCCTCCCTTCTGCTGTCTTTAAGAAAATTTGTTATGATAGGATTAGTTTGTCTGGGCACATCAGTTGTCAGCCACTTACCTTACCATGGTGTTCTGTCTTCTGTCTCTTTATCTGTGTATTTCTTCTGTATAAACTATCAAATAACCTGTCTTGAGGAGAACTTAAATCGATACCAGAAAAGTAACTTCAGAAGACTTATTTGAGTTGGTTAGGTGTAGGACAGAATATTTCATGTGAATTCTTACTCATGCTCTATAGTAGGCTCTGTTAAAACCAATGACAAAACCTGTGCTCTGTTAGGTTCCAGAGTTCTACTTTTTAGTCAGATGACTCGCCTACTGGATATTTTGGAAGACTATTGCATGTGGCGTGGATATGAGTACTGCCGACTTGATGGACAGACACCACATGAAGAAAGAGAGGTGAGAAAGTTGTATATAAACAAGAAATTTCTTTGTTTTGCATATTACATTATAAAGAAATTATAATTCTTATGTATAAGAGTAGTTAGATTATTGCTTAAAGTAAAGCAAAAATGGTACAATATTTAAAAGCTGCTAAAGCTATATGTTTTTCATAACCAAAGTACACAATAAGTTAGGTTTCATTTGTTGCTCAATGAAATGAAAAATGTAGTATTTTGTGGTCTCAGAATGGATTTTTTCACCTATGCAAACCTACGGTTTCTTACTTATATAACAAGTTGGTTTTGGTATGAAAATTCTGTAAATTCCAAAGAAACTTCATTGGAAGCTTATTTGAAAACTGATACTTTAATGACACTTTTTTTTTTTTTTCCTTTTAGGAAGCAATAGACACATTTAATGCTCCCAACAGCAGTAAATTCATTTTCATGCTGAGTACCAGAGCTGGAGGTCTTGGAATTAATTTGGCAACTGCTGATGTGGTTATTCTCTATGATTCAGATTGGAATCCTCAAGTAGATTTGCAAGCTATGGTGAGTTAACTCCCTAATACACATTCATTTGTTAAAGTTGTCATTGTGTTTCCAGAACTTGAGGTTTTGTTATTTTTCTTTGATTTTGTATTTAGTATCAAGATTCCATAAAAAGGGCGTGAACAGAATTGTGGAAGAAGCTGCAGATTTTTCCCTGTAAACATCTGTCTTAATCTTATTCAATTATGAAATAATTACTTCTGTCAAAATACTGTAGCAATATTGTTTATGCATAGAATTATTTTTAATTCTGTCTTTTCAGAAGATGACAGTAAATGAATAACAGTGGGCTGTTTCCAAAATAATAGCAACTAATTAAAAGCATGCAGCTCTATATTCCTTCCTTTTGGGAAGCTTATGCTTTTGCAACCTACCTTGTTTCTGCATAAGTGTAAAATCATTCGGTGGTGATGCCGTGGAAAAAACCCAACCCTTATCTTACGTTAAACATACTAAAATCCTCGCTTTCTGAGCGCCGAGTATCAAAAGATCAAGTCTCTAATTTGTTTCATGTGGAATGGAACTCACGTGATCCTTCTTGCATGATTGGGTGGTGGGCTATTTGTTCTTTGGTTTGTGTTTTTTAATGCACTGAAACACATCAAATATTTACTGTGAATAACTCATCCTTTCTATGTGCATGCTGACTGCCAATAGTAGACTGACTTCCTGGAAACTAATGAGTGTGATTTATGAGCTTTAGTAGGTTTTACAAGAAGAAATGAATATTGTGCAGGACAGTAATGGTTTTAACGACTCATGTTTAAAGGACAGTCAGAAAATCCTGGTACCAACAGCTTGAAGGCCAGTTTAACTTTTTTTATTTAAGAGGACAAAATAATATTTTAATTCATATTTTCTAGCAAGAATAAACATGTTTTGTTACAAATAAGTATAATATGTTAGCTATATAACCTCATTTGCTGTGTATTGTACTTGTACTATGCAAGCTGCATATCGATGCTTTAATGTAGGTTGGGACAACTACAGCATTGAAGCTGTGGCTGTGTGGACTTTGTCCGTGGAATGAATATGCTCAAGCCAGGGATGCCAAAGTTTCAATACCTATGTCAAGTGAGAGAATTAGTTTGAAAGCAGGGCAGACATATGTATGCATATACTGTTGTATCTCCACTTCCCAATTGTAATCTAGACAGATGTTCAGTTATCTTCATTTACAATGAGGTAGATGCACTTATTGCTATAGAATGACCCAAACTTGGAAGGTGTAATAGTCAGATACAAGTAAATACTACTTTTACATTTTTGTGTGCTTCTGAATAAGTAAGGAACCAAGAAATAGCTCTGGTTTCCAACTGCTGTTTCTGCAAGCTACCTGTCTATTGCTTGTGAGTTTTTGTTGCTGAACACTCATTGATTTATGTTTGTTAGGATCGTGCGCATCGTATTGGTCAAAAGAAACCAGTACGGGTGTTTCGACTAATCACTGATAATACTGTTGAAGAGAGGATTGTAGAAAGAGCTGAAATAAAACTGAGACTGGACTCTATAGTTATACAACAAGGTATCAAGTGCTGTATATGTTTGTCTGCAACAGAATTGTTCAGTCCCTTAAAATATGGGTTAAATAACTGTACAAATGTACAGTATGAGAGAAAACAGGCCTTGTGTATAATAGCAGTACGCTAAATCAACCTAAGAAACTATAATGCGTAAGTTATTAATTTGTTCAGTTGAAATTTTTGAAAAAAACTGTTTTCCTAAATAACGTGGGTGTAAACTTATACTAAGACTCTAAATGAGGAAAGCAAGCTACAGCTGAATAGATGTTACTTGGCTGTTATGATATGTTAAAAACAAAAAAAAAAAAAAGAAATGTTCCATGACAGATAAAAGTAACTATATAGATGTGCTTCTTGCCACATACGAATTTAAAGAACATTAAGACTGCTTTGTGTGTCTTTGTTTAGAAGCTCTTGTAAGAATAGTTTGCCAAAAACTATGGTTCTCAAGCTAAGTTTTGAAGGTTGGTTGTATTTCCAAAAGGGTGGGCTACTGAAAAGATGCTGATCAAAATTTTGATGGTCTGTGAAAAGATGAGATAGGATAAGTTAAACTTTGGGGCTGAAATTAGAATTTTAGGGAAAAATCTTCAGAGATTTGGGTTGAACTCAGTGAAGTGGATGTTGAAAAAAATCTTAAGTACTACTTAACGGTTATTACAGAATACTTTGTCATTTTTCATCTTGAAATAAGATTTTGGTCTTAAAAGTTCAGCTGACTTTGTAAGAATAAAATCTAAACCATAAATTTTGGCTTATCAGAATGTGAAACATTCTTTGTTTGGCTTGATCCAAAGTTGGTTGGTTTTTTTTTTTTAGTTTTCCCTAAAGTTCCTGATTTCTGTTTATTTTCCGCTTAAGTGAAACGTAATTTTTTTCTGCATTGTTCTTCTGTTTTTCCTTTCTTGTTCTGCCAGTGAACCAAAAAAAAATCCACTGTTTGCATGGTCCTACTAGAACTCTTGTATTATAATTCTCAACATGTTTCTTCTAATTTTAGGAAGACTTATAGACCAACAGTCTAACAAACTGGCAAAAGATGAAATGCTGCAGATGATCCGGCATGGAGCCACACATGTTTTTGCTTCCAAAGATAGTGAGCTGACAGAAGAAGATATAACGACTATTTTAGAAAGAGGTGAAAAAAAGGTCAGAGAACAGTTTTGGATAGAGTTTGAAATGTGTCAAACATTAAATGTATATGCACAAAATAGAAATCAAATCTGATTATGCCCAAGTATTACTTTACTACTTGTAAATATTTAAAACTTATGAAAATTTTGAAGGAGTAGAATTAGTGAGTTACAGTTATTTTCAAAGCTCAGACTGTATGCACCGTATCTTGAGGACTGACTGTGGGCTTTTAGAAAGATGTATATTTTATGCTAACAAGTCTTAATAGACACAAAAACTTTATGGAACTTTATTAGGGAATAAGTAGCTCTGTGGAAAAATTAACTACCATTTCAGCTCCAAAGAGCTGGGCATAAATTTCATTTCAATTTAAAAGTTAAATCATACATTTGTAGGGCTACATCCCAACATAATAAATTTAGTTTAATGGAAAGTCTAGGAGTCGGATTGTTCAAAACAGAAAAGCACTATGGCTGTCTCTCCTTACAAGAAAAATGTAAGTAGAAGTTTAAAGCAGAAAGACGTTGAGAATGTTTTAATAATGATGAAAGGTGGGTGGGTTTGGCTTTTTTTTTTCCCAGAAAAAACAAAACAGCTTGACTGAGCCTAAAAGTATCTTCCTGTATTTTAGACAGCTGAAATGAATGAAAGATTGCAGAAAATGGGTGAAAGCTCCTTACGAAATTTCACTATGGACACAGAGATGAGTTTATACAACTTTGAAGGTGAAGATTATAGAGAAAAGCAAAAGGTAATTTTTGTTGAAGTCTTTAAGACTTTAGGTTAGAGGTGCAAACATAAAGGTCATACTAGAAATGTTATGGTTACAAAGGTTATTTTAGAGAAGTAAGAAGCCACTGAAAAATCCACATATTCTGAATGTTTGTTGAATAAGCTTTCAGCTCCACTGTTTTTCTTCATAGTAAAATCTGATAGTGCTGCTCAGCTTTTATCCTTTCTGAAGCTAAAATACCATGTTGCATCCTACTATACTGCTGCAGTCAGTATTATTTTACTGCCACAAAACCCAGAGGAAAAAACAGGCCTGGTAATGGTTTTATATGTGGAACTTAGATCTCTTTTGCCGTGAAGGTTTTAGTCACAAGCATTAACGAGAACTGTTTGTACAACAATTTACGTAAGTGTAGAAGGATCATTCAAACAAAGAGATATTGGGATCCCACAACGTTACCTCTGTGTGTCTGTGTTTTCTGTGGGATGTATAGTCAAGATACCTTTTAAGATCTTATCTGGAATCAGATATGTGAACTCTTATTTGTTTACAAAATGCTCTTCTAACTCAAGTTTCTTATCAATTTTGAAGACACATTTAGAAAAATAAAATATTTAATGAGAATAGAGAGGAGTGTGTGTGTATATACATAAGATTCTTTTTGCGTGTTGATAATTTCATTACGAGAAGCCAGCTGAATACAGCATAGTCTCAAAACATGCTTTAGTATGTTTAATTCAAGTAATTCAGTTAAGATTAATTTGCTGCTAATGGATGTTTTTTTGCCAATGTTGTAGCCTCGTTAGGGGTTATTGATTGTGATATTTAGAGGAGAAGCAGTTAATTCATATCACAAGATATTACAGAATTCAGAGCCCAAGTCCCCAGTCCTTCCATTGTGTTTTGGTAGATAGAATCATAACCTTACTTAGGTGTCTGGAGTAATTAGAATACTGTAAATTGATCTATCCATGCCACTGCACTCCCTTACTTGTGTATTATCTTTTATATGTTTAAATACATATTATCGTCAGCCAGAATTTCTAGCTTATTTTTGAGCTCTGTTGTAGTATTCATTGTTAAGCAGAACCATTAGATAATTTTTAGCAGAACCATTAGATAATTTTTTTTTTTTAGATATTTTTATGTTCCTGTTTTGCAGTGCCACATTAGTTATTATTTTTGTGACTTTAGGAAAGCATACATGTACCCTAATACCTTTTTATTCTATTCTGCATGTAGTTGAGCATGATGGAATGGATAGAGCCTCCAAAACGAGAACGCAAAGCTAATTATGCAGTTGATGCTTATTTTAGAGAAGCCCTACGTGTTAGTGAACCAAAAGTCCCAAAGGTAAGATGTTGGCAAGTATGGAGGGGTTTTTTTATGTTGTTTGCTTTTCTCCTTTCCCATGTGGCATCCCCTGCTCTCACTCTATACTGGTAATAAAATGAATGTATTTACAAAGTGATAGGTTGCCACCACTGCTGAATTATGGCAGTTTAATTGTACAGAAATCAAGCTTATAATGAAGTTATGTATTGTGTATTTTTGAAGGCTCCACGACCTCCAAAACAACCAAATATTCAGGATTTCCAGTTTTTCCCACCACGGTTATTTGAACTTCTGGAAAAAGAAATTCTGTATTATCGTAAGACTATAGGATATAAGGTAATGCTTTTTTTTTTTTCCCTTTTCAAATTTGTGAAATGTATTTGTCTTCCTCTTTGCCGATTTACTGCAACCTTGACAATAGCTAAACGAAGTAAATGTGACTGGCAACTGAAAAAAAATGGCTTTCTGGTCTTATTTTTTTGCAAAGTGCTTCTCATTGTGAAGGAAGATGGCTTAAAACCTCTATTCTTGTTTCTGTTCCACTGTGGAACAGAAAAAGTAATCTAGAATACCTTCCTTCGTTAAAAATACTGTATCTGTGTAGCTTTGTGTTTTGTAGTGGGTTTCTAACAATAAAATAGGAAAAAAAAAAGCTCTGATGCTTCATATACTTCTCAAAAACAAAACTGTGATATATGGTCTAAGGTGAGAAAGTTATTTTTGGCTAATGTAAGATCACCTTCCAGGGCATGATTTATTTTTCATTATAGCTTTTGTGTATTTTGTGCAGAAAGTAACTTAAGGTAATATTGAAGTTGACTTTGTGTTGATAATGGTGGTAAGCAAAATGACATCAATTTTCCTTGCATTTTGCTAGGATATAAGATGTTTAAAGCTGTGGAGAACTCTGAATGTATTACTACTACAAGAAGAAAACCAGTTAACAGACTTATCTTTTTTTTCCCTACTATGCCTTAGCTGAATTTCTCCCTCTTCCCTGCTGATGTTATGGGAGAAGCAGTGAACACTGTTTCTGTTTTGATGTTGATTTTCATTACTTGTGCTGGTATCGGCTGAGCAAATCAAACGGATCCCCTACTTCCAGACATGTAACTTTAAAAAGCCCTGTGTTTCACAGCAGGTTGCAGCAAGAAGAAATCATGTGTAAAATGTGTTGAGGAACATAAACTTGTCATACAAAGCAATGGGTAGGAAGTTGTTGTTTCAAGAGAGTAGAATTAATATTAACAAAATATATTTTGAAGAAGAAGCAGAAGGTGTCTTAGAATCTAGTTTGAAGCAAAAAGAATTTTATGTGGATGGTAGAATAGAATTAAGATAAGAATTAAAGGAGGTATAATTAGCATGTGGAAAGAAATTACACAATTAATGCTCCAGCAAATAAGAATGAGAGAATTGCCAGTGTTGATAATATGTATGTAAAAAGAGAAGTGTTTCAGTCCTGCTAATGAAATCTATCAGACTGGATAGGTTGAACAGGAATACTTGTTATCTTAAAAACTTAGTGTGACTGTTTGCCGGTGGTGAAAGCGATTAATATGATTAAGTTTGTTCTGCTTTGAACTAGAAGTATAACTTTCCATCTGAAGACTGTTCAATATTCAAATTGAAGACTGCCATAGGCAGTATCGTATCAGAGTGTGTCGAATACGTAGAGACCGAGCTTTATAGAATCATAGAATTTATGTGTCAATCTGAACTTAAACCACCAAAGCCAAGAAGATTTCTTAGCCAGATGTTAAAACCGGATCTTAATTTTCTTTGGCTTTTGCTGTAGGAATATGTAAGGTCTACAAAGTCTTTACTGGATACTGGCTTCTGGCTTGTTTGCTCTTGTGTGGTATGGAATTGCAATTAAATTAAGTACAATTTAAAGATCACAAATACTAAATTGGTGTGGAGAAGGAAAGATAAAATGTTGCTAGGTCTTGTTTACGTAATGTTGTCTATCTGGTCCTTACTTTGGCAGTGTGTATAGCTTTATAGTAAACCAGGTAGTATTTTGCTGTAGTTCTAAACCATTATGAACCGTTGGATGTAAGAGAGCAGATCTGTAACTAATGAAAAGTGCCACTGAAATCAGTCAACTATGACAGCTTACAGTAGGTGAGGCTCTGCCACTCACAATATCCCTAAGTCATTGTGAGGAGAAGCGGTGGCTACAGGACATATTGCAAATTGCCAATTCCAACATACATTTGGCAAAATACAGGTTTTGGGAGGAAGAGTTTAAGCAATAAGATTCAAATCCAGGTAAAAAACATTTAGTAACTGTTGTACAGATCAGTGCTTTAATATTTAATAGTTGGAAAAACGTATTTTACCATTTACATGTATTCTACAGTGTTTTTCAATGAAGCTTCTTAAAGTGAATAGGACACTTTTGTTACTTAAAAGTGAAGATAAACTTTGTTTAGAGCTTGTGAGACAAAAAGGAACAGACGTAGATAAATGACAGTATTTGATACATCACCTTGTCTTGGAGGATAGTATTTCCAATTTTGCAACAGTTCTGTAGATACTGATAAAAATATTATGGTACTTATTTTAAAAAAAGTGTTTATTTTGGTTTGGTTTTCTTCAGGGTAGCCAAGTTGGGGGGTGGTGGTTTCTTTTGTTGTTTGGGTGGTGGGGTTTTTTTGTTCTGTGACAACAAATGCTTAGTGGGTGTGGACTAGATCAGTCCTGTGAGATCTCACATGTGCTTGTAAATTCTAAACCAAGGTTGACAGAAAAGTGTACAGTCTCTTTGATAGCGTTGCTGCACTGTTTATTGATACCCCTGATTTTCAGGTCCCCAGGAATCCTGACCTCCCGAATGCAGCTCAGGTACAAAAAGAGGAACAAAAGAAGATAGATGAGTCTATGCCTCTGAATACTGAGGAAACTGAAGAGAAAGAAAAGCTTCTAACACAGGTAAAATAAAAACAGCTAAAGTATTTAATAATTTTTTTTTTTTACTAGTATGGAATATGAATACTGATAATGACAAATATGCAAAGGAAAGCTACAGTGCTGTTACAGAAATTTGAAAGCACACAGCATGTAATGGTACTATTTGGTTTTGCTCTGAGGGACCTTTCCTGTCCTTGAACAAGTTTACATTTTAGTCATCTACTATTTCTTTGAAAGTTTGCAATGTTTCTGAGGCAAGGACTTGTACAGCAGATGCTCTACCTGTCAGTACATGCAAAAATCCAATCCCTGGGTTTCTTGTATGTACATCTACCTTGCATGTTTTTTTTATCAATGAAGGTTTGAATCAGAGGACAAGCCTCTATCAACATACGCTGTATTTACACAGATGTAGAAGACATCATGTCACTTCCACTAATTTTGTCCCAGTTATGTTGTTAGGCATGTTGCTTTTATACTGGGACTGCATCCCTGTCACTGTCTTGTTTCTTCACTTTTTGAACTGTTATCCTGCTGAGTAGGCTTCTTAAAAGCTAATTATTAAGGATAAAAGTGTGTCTCAAAAAGTAACAGGATTTTCTGATTTGGAAAATTTTCTGTAAGAGAATTGGGCATAATGTACCTTGAGAAGAAACTTGCAAGGTCACAATTTGACTATTAATTTCACCTGTTTATAGCAGAGGAAATATTTGAGTTGGTGCTGATATGCATGCTGGTACTGCTGCTAATGTTTAAAAAGAAATATTTGTATTGTGTATATTAGACTTCTTGTAAAGATGCTATCTAATTGTAGAGTGAGCTTATTCAGCTGGAGAACTGGCAGAGTTCCTTGTAAATGTATTTCTATGATGAAGGAAACTCAGTGCTCTGCAAATTGCTCTTCAGGCACATCACTTGTTTGTTTGTTCATTCTTGGATGATGTTTTTGTGCACTGCATTTCACTTAACTGTTGTTCAGTTTTGGATTAATTTCTACGGTGTATATAACAAATTTTCCATTTGATAGTGCTATAGAGTTTCCGTTTGACTGCGTCTTTTTGGAATAGAGATTGCTTCTTGACATAGGCTTTCATCCAACTGTTTGTCAGGTTCAAGGTTTGTAAATGTCCGAAGTAGGAGCTCTTGCTTTAGATACTTGTGCTACTCTAAGAACTTGTAATGGTGCTTATATTGGTGCATCCTATACTGCTAAGACATTTGTTGCTTGTATCTGCTGAAGGGTGACTTCAATAAAATTACAGTAACCTGTCATTGAGCTTGTTTCTTTGATGAAATACCTCATATAAACGTTTAAAAAGAAAGAAGAGTAAAAAGCTCTTACTAATGCATGGGGACTCATGCACAAAAATAACTCTTTAGACTTTTAATGATTCAGTAATAAACCCTGGATAATACAAGTTTATGGAAATCCTGAAAGACCATTAACCACTGTAATTATGTGACATTGCAGAGGCATTGCCAATTGGAGCAAATGATACATACGACAAAATTTTGCAAAATGTTTTGCTTCTACCTAGTAATGCTTTCTTTATCTTTCTCTGCTTACAGGGTTTTACAAACTGGAATAAAAGAGATTTTAATCAGTTTATTAAAGCTAATGAGAAATATGGTCGTGATGATATAGACAATATTGCCCGTGAGGTGGAGGGAAAGTCACCTGAGGAGGTCATTGAGTATTCAGGTTTGTGATATTTTGAAATGTATTTCTTAATCATGTGATATCATCATCATTTTTGCTACATGTTCTTTTAAAATTGCAAGATATGGAATTTGGATGTGTGTAAGAATAATAATTTTTTTTATTAAAATAACATGCTAGTTCTTTCTAGAAGACTTAATTCTGTTAAAAAGGTTGAATTTGCAGCCTAAATATGTCTTCAGCTGCCTTTATCCCTCCTTAGTCAAAATTTAGAACTTGGTATAGTTATTTTACGCTGACAACATGGTCTTGTGGAATCATGAAGTTGCCTAAGAGCGGAAACATGATTTGTTATGTTGTGAGTATATATGCTATTTTAGCTAGTACACTGTATCTTTGTCTTTTGTACTTATACAATGCTGCTTTATTTGTACAGAATTCTTCCCATTCCATCCTTGTATTTAATTTTACTCAACTTCTTCATAAAATTGAATTTTGTAATGTTTTTCTATAGCTTAAAGAGGAAGAGCTCCACAAGAGTTCCCTTCAAAGTGTTGAATTTATTTTGGGTTTGCTAAAAGATGTCACTGGAGAGGCCACAAACTGCTAGTTTTTGTAACAGACAGACCAAGTAGTCTCTGTTGACCTTAGAATAGTTAGTGACAACTGAAATATGAATGTTTCGCTGCTGCAGTTCTAACCTGTTTCACCATTGTTATGAAAAGCTGTCTTTGAAAGGATAGGTTTTTTCTTTTTCCAGTTTTACATTACTACCGTTAAATAAGTACGTTGAATGTAAACTTTGTTACAGTTGTTACTAAACCTTTGCTTATAGTTAAATTCTAAACATATTGGATAAAGCGTATATGTGAGTTTATTTCTTGGCTAGCATAGTAGAAATGAGAGTAGAAGCAAACCTTAAAGATCTAATGGACCCACAAACTGCATTTCTCTTTTTTTGCTGGAGTGACTCAACTAAGTGAAGTAGTAAGAGTAGAGGAAATTATTTTTATTTTACAAATTATGTTTTGCATTTTTAGCTGTTTTCTGGGAACGTTGTAATGAACTACAGGACATTGAGAGGATTATGGCTCAAATTGAACGAGGAGAGGCAAGAATTCAACGGAGGATCAGTATCAAGAAAGCCCTCGATGCCAAAGTAATTGTTGCAAGTTTTTTGTTTTCTGCAGCTCACTTCTTCCAAACTCCTTCAGAAAAAGAATACCTGGAGTTGGGAATTCTGTCTTTTTATATAGCGTATATATATTATACCATATATCAGTAATCTGCACTAATACTTAATAAATTCTTCATGTAATATTGTATGTTTAATAGTCCTTATATTTGTTTTGCATTCAGATTGCAAGATATAAGGCACCTTTTCATCAGTTGCGTATTCAGTATGGAACAAACAAAGGGAAAAATTACACAGAAGAGGAAGACAGATTTTTGATATGCATGTTACACAAGATGGGCTTTGACAAAGAAAACGTGTATGAGGAACTCAGGCAGTGTGTGCGCAATGCTCCTCAGTTCAGATTTGATTGGTTTATCAAGTCTAGAACTGCAATGGTAGGTATCAGTTACATGGACTAAGTCATAATATGAAGTATCTTGTTCCCTTTTTTGTTTTTAAGCACCATCACATAACATTTGGGATTTGTACCAGAATATTGGAGTCTAGAAAACAAGTGCTGAAAAAGTAACTTTGGATCTTATTCTCATTTCTAGTTTTTAATAAAATAACTTTTTTTTCCTTAGTACAGCAAAAAACACAATACAGTTGAAACAAACAGATTAGAAAACCTGCCTCACTGAAGTCTCACGTTACCCAAAGGGATTAATAAAGTGGTAGACTGTCCTTACAAATATCCTTGTTTCTCTTATTGCATATTAAAAGTTTCACCAAACAATGTCTCTCAAAAATATGACTGCTTTTCAGAATTGCACAATAATAAAGACTGAAAACATCTGTATTATATATTGGTAGGAAAGAACGCCTTTTGTAATATTGGTACTTAATTTCTAAAAGCATGAGGAAATTTAGTGATTCATGTAAGAGTTAATCATTGAAGCAATTGGTTTAAAATGCACTTTGTAGTTGTGAATAACGATTATCATGTGTAAGGGCTTAAATTTTTTTAGTTATACTTTTTTGATGACTTTGTTCATACTTAGAGAATATAATAATACAAGTTTGATAGCAAGTCGACTGGTACGCTGAATTGTAGCTGTATTTTTCTTTTCCTTTCTGTGTCTGAAGAGCAGAGCCATTCTCTAATTTAGTCATTAAGTGGGAAGTGATAACACTAACATAAGGTTTGGTGGTTGCAAATAATAACCTTGTAGGTACCAACCTCAGAATATAGGACTCTTAATGATAGAAAGCTGTTAGCTTTGCCCTGGAATTTTTGCTCAGATCTCCCGTGGTTCAGTTCCTTTTTCTCATGAGTAAAATTTAAGTATGTGCACCTTATGTAAGAAACATACACGTGCATTTTCATGTGAATGTATTTATATGGGGAAAAATATACTTGCAAATGTTTTTTAATACCAGAAATAACTTCATCTTACTCACTTGCTGAGTGAGAGCTGGTGCACTTTTTTGTGTGCTTGAATACAAAACCCTACTGGTCATGGCTAATAAAAAAGATGGAGCACACTGTCCCTTATACAGCAGCGTAGATGCTCCCTGTTGTCTTGTAAGCAAACTTCTAATTAAATGCTGTGCTGCAGTCATGTAACTTAAATGTCATTTCATATACAAATCCGGATTTTTTTAGTAATTTTAGTAGTTTAACAATTGCAGAACTACTGTGTGTTATTGTTTACTGTCTTCATTTCCTGGCCTCAGGATTTGTTT
>JAOXNO010000063.1:12467209-12524627 GCA_028565335.1 Limnodromus scolopaceus | reverse complement strand
TTTTAGTAGTTTAACAATTGCAGAACTACTGTGTGTTATTGTTTACTGTCTTCATTTCCTGGCCTCAGGATTTGTTTATAAAAATGTTCTTTCAGAGTTCTGGGTACTGTGCTAAGAATAAATAAAACATAAAGTAAAATATTTAAAATGTGTATTTGAACAGGTGGGAATATTTGCTTTTCCCAGTGCTACTTATAATTATGCAATACGATTTCTACTTGATATTTCAGCAATTAAAGTGTTTCTGGATAGTGCAGCAGTTACCCCTTAATTAAAAAGAATTATAAGCTTTACTGCCCAAAACGTCTGTTGAAGAAATACTGTATTTTAAAATTATGCCCATGAAGAGAGAGAAACATCCAATATTTAGTCTATTATGAAGTTTCTTTTAAGTTGTCTATGGAGGAATGCATTCAAGTAAATCATAGAAATGGATACTAGAAATTAAAAATGTTTAATTTAATTAAAAATTTAATATTGGTTGATGTATAGTTAAGTCAGGGGTAAAGTTAAATACTTGATTTAAATCTTCTCACAGATCCTTATGTTCAGTATAATTTTCTTCTTAAAGGGGATAGGAATCATTTGCTAAAGTGCTGAAATAAGTTCTGTAGTGTCTCATGCTGAAATTGAGCCACTGGGAACATAGTGAATCTTTTGGCTTCTATTTTCTCTTAAAATTCTATCCATTAATATTTTTATTTTCAGTTTTGCTGCTATTACACAATTGAAAAAGAATAATATAAAAAAAAAGATAAAGTAATCTTTCACTTTCAATGTGCATTTAATTTTTTAAAATGTTTTAAATTATCATGATATGTATCACCATATTTAGTAGTTTAAAACTGCCAATCACTGATCTGTTTTATGTATTCAAATAACCAGACATTTGTGGAAGTATTGTTTTCGATGGGTCCATTTTTTACGAGGTAATTTTTATGAAGAAATGTGCTGGAATGTCATTCGATACCAAGCATAATGAACTATGTATATATACAAATCTTTATAAAGGGGTAAATAGTAAGTTCAGTGAAAGCGGATAAAAATTCTTCAGTATTCTTTGAATACAGAAATACACATGTGATCTCAAAATCCCCCTTTATTACAATCAGACTGATATGAAACAAGATAGAAAGAGCAGTGTAATTCTGAAAACAGGTTTTTTGAGAAAACTGTGTTCTGCTAACCACTAGGTGTCTCTTGAATTCCATATAAACAGCTAATTTATCTTCCATCATCTAACTTCTGTTTCTTCTCGTTCTGAAGATTTCTCTTTGGAAAACAAAAATTCTGCTTCATTTATTTATTCCAAAACCAGATTGTTTACGCAAATTGTAAGTTTTTGTCAAGGTTGAGGGTGCTTACAATCTGTAATCTTTTTTTTTTTTTTTTTTTGACTGGGGACAGAGGTTTAAATTTTTAAGTCGAGTTGTTGTTGTTCTTTTATTTCTGTCCATGCAGGAAGAATGCAAAATATCATGGCAGTAGTGAATCATGTATCTGTTTTCTGAAGTCATAAATTATGCATATTCTCTATTACCTTTCTGCAAACCCTACACAGTATAAGACAAATGACTCCTTTGTAAATACAGAAATATACAGGCCTGTTGACAGAGCTTAGGGCTACTTTCATTCCCAAGTCAGCATCTCTGCCTTCAGTCACGCAGAAGGTGATGGTTCAGTGCTCCCATCTTATTTATTGCAATACTAGTCTTTATAGCTATGAAGGAGTGAGCAAAGTACATCTTATCTCTTTCCATCCTAAAGAGAAAAGTATCAGGTCACACTGAATAAAATCTCATCTCTGAAGGTGTAAGGCATTTTAAACTCTTAAGTGTATTTTTGTAATAATAAATAGAATAGATCAGTCCATATTGAAATTTCAGTAGCTCAGTGCAGGATTTATCATGCAGATTCTTTCTGCTGGTAGGTGTAGGAGTAACCTGTGAGTATGTCACATTTTGCTGTCAACTGCTTCTTTGATTCTCCAGAGGAAATTGGTTTTGAATCCATCCTCAGTGCACAGCATGTTCTGGAGTAGTAGTCCATCTAGAAAGCCTAACCGTGAACATGTATTCTTTTATGAATGTATGTATTTATCCAAGCAATTTTCCTCAGGAAAGAGGAGGATTTTTCTTCATGCCTTAGGCAAATAGATCAAGATTATTTCTTAGTACTTTCTGATTAATTGCTTCTCTTGAATTTAACACAAACCAGTTTCTCATATACAAGAAAAGATCTACCTGATTGTTACTAAGGAGCAGTTTGTCATCACTCTGTACCTCCACTCCTATATTGAGTGAAATATACACAAAATTAAACAATGTAAAATGCTTCTGACATATTGGCAATCATCTTTCTGTCTTGTTATCATCTCTGTTAATCTATAGAGTGTAGGTTTTGGGGACAGAGACTGTCTTTGGGGATGCAGTATATGTTGGAACGGCTTGTACTCAGGTTTACTCAGACTTGTAGCCTTTTTATCTAAAACCTGTTGTGTGGGTAGAATTTGAGGGTTTTTGTTGATTGAAGTTGAGAGTATTTTAGCTCCAGCCAGGACTGTTGCATTCCAGGGCACAAGCACGGCATCCTGATTCCTGGTTGAAGCTGTACTGGTGGAGTGGATGTAGTAGAAATGACTCATTGTAATACCCTGTTTGCAAAGCTACATACATGAGGCTGGAACATTGCCAGGAGGGATTTGTAAAGAAAAATGTCATGAAGAAATTTTTTTGCAGTAAAAAAAATTTGTGTGGTGGCAGGATTCTCTGTGTCCATTTTGAATTATACAGCTTTCACCCAAGGCCATGGAGCACCCTTTGTAGAGGAGTCTGAGGAAAATGTAGAAAGAATGTGATTGAGCCTGAAGGTATTAACGTCTCAAAGATGAGTCATATGCTTCAGTGTTTCAGAATGTTCAGGATCAAGAAAGCGTGCAGGCTGCATCATTTTCCATCATGTAACATGATGGCTGAGGCAATATACAGGTTACAGATGCTGAGAAAATAGAGACTGATTCCTGGGCAAAAAGGTCACCTGTTCCCTTCATTGCAAATAGACCCGTTATAGCTTAAGATTTATGCTAGTCGGTAATTCTAGGGTAGATTGTGGTTCAAAAATTGCTTCATGGAATTTAATAGAGATAAGACATGGTTTTCCTCAGAAGAAAGCTTCCTGCTTTGAGTTGGCAAGAAAAGCCTATGGAATCACTGTTCTCAATGTACATAGAACATACTGAATAATTACAAAGTGAGTACTATTATGTATTTGGTAAAACTGAGGGGTTTTTTTTGAGATGGGATACGAGCAAATGCCCAAGTCAAATGAGTTCTATTAGCCAAGCCAACTATTAACTGCAATGCAGAAACTTTTAGAGTTGTATTGGAAGTTATTTTTTAATGTATAAATGACCTTATGGCATTTCATCTTGATCCATTTGAAAGCAAATGGCTTGGAAGTCTTGATGCTAAAAGCATTTAGAGCCTGCTACCTTTTGGCAGCTATGTGACTAAAAATACAACAGTGAGTTCATGATTTAAGACTGGATAGATTTTTGTCAGTTTGGAGTACTACAGTGTCTTACCACAAAAAAACTAGTCTGTGCCACAGAAGAATATAGCTTTGATTCCTTGTCTCTCTGCTTTAAAGATATACTTGAAGACTTATTTTCTTAAAATCTGGCATAATATGCTGGCAGGTTATAATTTGCTTCATCTAAACAAGATGAAAGATCAGATCAATCTTTTGGGATGTTACTTTGGAAGATACAGACAATCCTGAAAACTCTGTGTCAGGAAGCTGAATATTTCAGTAAATCTCTCTGTTTATAAAGAAGATTACACTAAGGTGAAGACAGATGAACAATAACTAAGCTAACCTTATTAGTACATGAATATTGAAAGTTTTTGGAAAACTTAAATGTTTTGGAATTCAGTAATTTTGAGCATTTATGTAATGAGAGAATATAATGTAATGTAAATGAGAGAATTTGTGTGATTTATTATTTGGAGAATTTGATGTTTTCTGTTTCCTTAGGAGTTTCAGAGACGCTGCAATACTCTCATATCACTAATAGAAAAAGAAAATATGGAAATTGAGGAAAAAGAAAGAGCTGAAAAGAAGAAACGAGGAGCAAAAGTTACAGCAGTATGTTTAGCAGCACTTACTTCAAGTGGGGCAGAATTCAATTATATTTTGTTAAAAAATGAAAAAGAATTGTAGCCACTGATTGGTTTAGTATAATCCATTAGTTGAGAGATTAAACAGAAATATTTGTCTATTCACAGCTCTCCTAGATTTGATGGAGATATTCCCAACTCATAGTATTTTGGGGTTTGGTGTTTTTTTTATGAGAAGAGTCTGTTGTTTAAGTAGCACAGGAAAATTCTTTTTAAGAAAATTTAACACTGCCCTCTCTCCACCTACATATTTACATCATGAGTTTACTTTAATTTAATCTCATCTTGTAATTCCTCCCCTACATAGTAATTCCTGAAAGAAGAAATGATAAGAACTGCTTTTTTTGTTTTGAGGAGTTTAGAATAAGTTGTGTATGAGTCAAGGTCCCGATCTTTTCCCCCAGTTCGTGGTATATATGATGTATGTAACCATGTAATGATTTCAAAAGGATTAACAGGGTAGGAGAATTAAGTGTCCAAATATGGGATTTTTGTTTGTCCTTCATTATATCTTACAAAGCCAAATTGAAATATATAATACATTAGGGTCACTTACCTTCTTTTTGAATAATTAGTTCTCTAGTTCCTTTTTTTTCAATACATTTTTTTTTATAATGCCATCATTTCATTGAATTCATAAAATAATTTTTTCTTTTTTTAGTCACAGAAGAGAAAAGCAGATTTGGCTGCTGAGAACTCTGGAAAGAAAGATGCTAAGAAAGTGAAGTCATGAACGTGAAAACTGAATGCTGAATGTAAAACTGCCACTTTCTTCTCTCCATCTACAAGTATTAATTGCCAACTTCTTTGTATTCATGGTACTCTCCCCAGATCCCATGGTTTAATTTTGCAAATTTTGTATACTTTACAATGTCTTTCCTTACCTAAAATGTGTAGCTTTATATCTTATGCATTCCAGTATTTTTGTGTACTGTATTTTGTGAGTTTCATGTCTTTGGCAAAATTCACCAGTCCTTGTTGGTTTTTTTTGAAGCTTGTGCTGAGGTTTTAGCTTTTATATGTTTTATATGCTGCTGCTTTGAAAGAAAACTTAGATTCTATAGCTGTATTATTGTTGTTTCATATTTTAAATTTATATGGCTGTTGGAAAATAAACTGACTTAATTATTTGAAGAGAAATATACTTCACCTTTGTTTTCCCCTACCCTCTTTCCCTTTTTTGCATAGCTACATTTAGAGTGAATGTTAAGGTTTGTATAATTGTGCCTTCATCATCGATCAGATTTTTTTTTTTTTTTCAGAGGAGTACTTAGATAGGATCAGGAGCATGACAGAACAAAAAAATCTAATTAGACTGACATCCTTGTTTGCTGTCAGCATTAAATTGATGTTTTTCTCTGAAGTGTTCAGAAGGAAAGCCAGCAAATACTTATACTTTTTTTTTTCTTTTTTCTTCTTTATCACTAGTTTCTGCTGGGCTTTGTACATGCTTAAACACAGGGTGAGGTGTTTTTCAGAATGACCTCTAGATGAAAACTTTTCTGTGCCTAATAAACTGAAGTAGTCAACTAACTGCTTCTTTTTTCAAGTAACAAACAAAATAACTCATCTTTTGATTGGTAGGCTGCTCAGCTATGCTGCCTTGTGCTAAAAGATCTTTGTTGCTCTAATTATCTCTGCTAACTTTCTACTTTTACCTTTGATTCAATATGTCAGTCAGAAGCAATGGGGATATGTTATGGAGTGCTCCTTTTTAGTATTTCTGTTTTAATGAAGGGATGAAAGTGTAGGATATATGATTTTTTGACTTTGCAAGAATGGCCTTTATTAAGCAGGTTCATAGTTTCTGCTCACCTTGGAGTCTCTGCCTTTCCTGGATCAGTAGAACAGTGAGTGTGACATCTAATGTTTTACTTTAATCTTCTGTCTCTGATCTGGTGTTTAGTATGGACCTTGCTACAGTGAGGCATGCCCTCATAATGTCAAGCCTAGATTAATGCAGTGTGCTTTACATGGCTCTTCCCTTGAAGACTACTTGTAAATTTCTTCTAGTGCAGTTTGCTTCCTTCTGTGGTTTGAGGTGTTTTGAGGTGAAAAAAACCCTTTAAACTCTTTGTATTTCATGCTTTGCATTGGCTATTTTCTGTATTTGTAAAATTCATGAGTTCATAAAAACTTCTTGAATCTTAGGACGCAGTTCTGCCCATATTCTTTTATGTCACTTAAAATATATTGGAATGTCTTTGAAGTTTTCTGGATTAATCTCGGTAAGCTTGATGAGTAATTTCCAGCCTTTCTTGACAGTCTGTTTAAGGTTTGGGGAAAAATGGGTGTGATGACTTGGTTGAGCATTTTGAAAGATTAATAATTTGATTTCATATTTTGGAATGGAGCTTTTGTTTGGGGAACAAGTTATTAAATTTTTAACTGGGCTTTTGCTTTTTTAAAAAAAGGTATTCATCTGTTGAGAGCTACATCTAATAATGATGGGGCACAACTTTCAGACAGAAGGTTAGTGATGGGTGTCAATGCATGCTTTTAAATGAGTATGCAATCCAGATGGATAGGTGTGCTCAGAAATGAAGGTTGTCTTTCCAAATGCTATTTTGGTATTGGAGTTGTTGACATCCTGCTTTATCCTTGGGAGAAGGACATCTTGTGTAATTATGGGCTGGAAAAAGGCTGCACAGCTACATACATATATAATCACAAATCCCTGGAGTAATGCTATTAATAGAGAGAGGAAGATGCCTTATTTACATGTGCTTTTTGGCTCCAGTGTCACTCAGTAAGTTTATGGCCTGAAACTGTAAAAACAACAAAAAAAAAAAAAAGGGAAATAAAGGCTGGAAGAGCCAATTGAATTTTTATTGAATTACATGGTTAGGTCTAGACTTATTCCATTGCTCCTATTTGGCATTGGGTGAATACTTTAATTTTTTAAGTCTTGAAATAAGTGTATTCTGGTTTTGTTATTGTAGATTAGCTTTGTTTGCCTTATGTGTTTTTTGTGTATCCAGTTCTTCTGTGTATGGAAAGTCTTAAAATGGTAATATCTCAACTTGTTCTTTTATGCAGATTTCTTGGTTTGAGTTAGCATGTGAGTTAATGTTCGCTTTTCTCCTCCTTCAATGACATGATATACTAGCTATACAGCAAAAGATCATGCAATTGTTCTTCCAGATACTATCCTCTTGATCAGACAGCTTCTCTGAAGAATGATAGATGCTACCAGGAGCTACCTGTTATCTCTTACAGTCTGTAGTTCCTAGTTAAACTGAATGTGCTGTTGAACAACAGTCCTTGAGAGCACTTGTACACTATACACTAGTTCCTCAGCATATTGAGTCTTCCCATCCATCATGTCCCACAGTGATAACTAAAGAAAATTGCTAACAGCTGCTGGTCAGGATTAAAGTAAAAAGGGTCTTTCTCTTCCTTTCTCATTCTTCTAGTTGCAGATATACACACAGTATGTGCCTACCAGTATCTAAATGATATGCTGCTGTGACTCAGAATTAGATGGGCTGAAATAAAGGTATCTTTCTACTTTTAACTATTGTTTTCTTAGGTGAGGAATACTGATTGTAAGAAATTTGTAAGTGCTAAATGTAATGTGATACAGGACTTCTGAAAAAGTCTGGGCCTTTAGGCAATTTGATAGTTGGCAAAAAATTATACGATATAAAGTTTTGAAAATGATTTATTGCTTCCATTTGAGTAGGCTTGAAGAAAGAAAAAGAAGAAAAAGTAGTCATCTAACACCCTTCACAGATCAGGCAGCGCATATAAAGTCCTGGGAGAGGTCACAATAGTTGTTGTGTTCTTTTTCTTTTCACATATTCATTGCTTTCAAATTTATCAGTCCTTTTATTTTTGAGTTTTGACTTTTATTTTCATAGAAGTCACACAACTGATGATCTTCATTATATTTAGTTGCAATTTATTATAATAACATAGAGAACGAATGAAGTTTTCTCCCTGATGGTAATATTAGATCATCTTTAGATACTGTTTGCGTAAGTAGTATTACTATACTAAAATATCGAGAAGGATGTTTTTCTTGTAGATTAGGGTTGCTTTTTTGATGTAGTGCTAATGCTGCTTATGGGTGAAAAAAGCCCCAGCTTTCACTCTGTCAGATCATAAGCAAGGGGTACAGTATACGGAAATTAATTGGAATCTTTCTAAATGCCTGATGGAAGTAACTTATGTTACGCAGCGCCTGCAGTTCCTGCTGTGCACTGCTGGGATACAGGCACTTTCTGTGCGTGCCTCTTGGCTGGGTTCAGTGGAGGAATTAAGTACTTCCAGTGAAAGTACTTCCAAAGCAAAAACTGTGGGCCTTACTGGTTCAAAAAGCATATGTAATTTTGCAGTCAGCAGTGGTTTGTGTGAATGTAAAATGATGTGGTTGGTGCATACATTGGCACAGGCGAAGTTGGAAGGGATTGATCAGTGACTGTCATTCTGATCTGGTTAAGATAGCTTGACAGCTGTTACATTTTACTGAAGTTTATGTAGTCTGTGTAGTTCTTCAAGCATGTATGTTAAATGCTTTGGTGCGTCACAGTTTTAATGTTTGATACGTTTTTTTCTGAAAGAGTTAAAGATGAGCTTGTTTTGCATATTTTGAAATGTAATGTACTCTTTAATTGCATTTGCATGGTATTCATCCTTTCATAAGCGCCTTAATAGGAGTGATATTTGCTGCCTCAAAGGTATGTCTACGTTGTGTTGTTGAAAGATAACTTCTGATCTTTTTCAAATTGAGATTCGTTTCTTAAGTTGTACATATATGAAAATAAAAATTAATATGAACCTGATGTCTTCTGGTAATTATACTTCTGGTACAGATGGACCCATGCACTTGGATACTGTTCAGAATAGCTTGATTTGTCTTTGTTGCTCTTATACCTTTCATACATTCAGCTACCATAGCTTGACAGTTAAGGGGGGGAGGGTGTGGCTGTTCCACATGTACTTTCAAACTTCATAATTTCCTGTAATCTAAAATAAAATACTAGTAGCGTCTGTATTTTTGTGACAGCCTTGCCTGTGTTGTCACTTAATACGTACAGTATGATATGATGTATGTTGGTCATGTATTAAAGTGTATTACTCTTTTTCTGTTATTCCATACCTCTGGTGTGTTACTAAAATTAAAGACTTCAGAGCTTAAGTTTAGGAGACAGAATGGTAGAGACCTGGAATTTTGTCATTGCAGCTGTTGATCACTGGTAGATGTGCTAGATATTCTGCTCAGAGTTGCATGCTTTACATGAATGCTCAGTTTCCCACTTTTTTTCTCAGGAAAACCCCCTAGAAATAAAGGAGAGATTTTAAGGAGCTCTGGAAGACCAGTTTGTCCTGGCACTGGCTGGTAGCAATTCTATCTGCTTCACTGTGGCTTTTGATAGACTTCACTCTTTTTCAGGTGAGGCACCTAGGCCAGGAAGAAAGAGCTGGGAATAGAGATGTGGATGGCCTAACCTTGTCCTCAGTAGCAGGCCATAACAAGTGTTGGGTTCACTATATTTTTTCCAGATATTTTTTCCCTAGTGCCAGGCTAAGCATGATTCTGTAGCCGGTTTCTACTTCTTACATATTCTCTGTGGTGGTCTACCAGCACTAAAAGTCTACTGTTTTCAAGATTTTCTTGGAAGCAGTACATGCCAACTCTGCTGGAGCAGGTGATCTGTTCAAACAGCAGAACTTCTAATGAGAGCAGTGATCCTGTCTGCGGAGCTACTCGGTAGCTGTGGAGTTTACAGTGGTGTTTGGTATTTTCAGGTGATGCTTGTTTTTGCTGTATGCGTTCAGTGGTTTGGGGAAGGTCAGGCTATAGACACCTTTTTCAGGGAACAGGCCTTTTCATTTCTACATTGCAGTTCCTTATCATAAGAAAACAGGCTGAAAAGTTATCTTCATTTATCTTCTCATTTATTAATTAGGTGGACAGTGCCAAAGGCCACAATATCTTTAATTCCACTCAGCAGTTTGGTAAATGGCATTCATTATGTGTCTTCTTTTTCTAGCTTAACAGGTGGATATTCTTCAGGAGACAACAGTGAGGGTTTAGAGTTCAGTAAGAAGGCTTCTGTTATTTCTCTTTCCTTAGAACTGCTGCTTCCACACTTTTTTAAAATGGCCTTTGGATTTTCTAGATGTATTGATTCTCATGTCTTTATTGCTTCGGGGGTTTTTTTTGTGGGTTTTGGTTGGGTTTTTTCATTTGTTTGGGTTTTTTAGATTTTATTTTGTTACTTGTGCTTAGGAAAATAAAAAAGTATATTGACTACTGAGTATTTCAAATTATTAAAATAAGCTTAACGGCAATAGTCCTTGGGCTCATAAAATTGTAGTTGAGATTTTGTGAAGATAGTGCTAACTGTTGCAGAATAAATTTCTGGAATTTGAATTTATGAATTTCATGGAACCTTTACTAAATTCCAAGGATATATCCATGCTGTTAGCAGTCAGTCCTCACTTCTAAATAAATATAATAAAGCATTTTGTTCAAGTAGTAACTCATTACAGTTTAGGGTTGTTGAAGAAATTAGCTGTTATAAATTTTTTTTAATCATCATTCACGTTGAGGAACTGGCTATAAAATATTATCATCTTACAGTAAAGTCAACAATACAGTAAATAGCCTTATTGGTAAACCATAAACTTTTGTTTCACATTTATCTGTGTAAATAATTCCTTTTGTATAGATGGATAAAATGTTGACAACTTTGCTAATTACTCCTTTTTTTTTCTGCCTGAAATATATTTTCATTGACTAGTGCTTTGTTAATGAATGCATGTTTCATGGTAGTAGGATAACAGCATAGAAAAACAGAAGTTAATTTTCAGCTCTTCACTGATACTGAGTCTTAGCTTTTATTTATTCAAAATATCTGAATATGTATTGTGAGGGAAGTGCTCTTACCCTCTTCTCAGAAAAAAATAGCTGGTCATTAGAGATTTTGAGACCCCTTTTATAGACAAACACTTTCCTAGTTGAGTACTTTAGTATCAGCTAATTGTGGGCCTAACTCATTGCATCAGTAAATGTATTAATATCTTTGATTCAGCACTATCAAACTAGAGCACTGATTACCTGATTCAGGTGATGCCTTCTTGGAGACACTTGTCACTCTCCCGTAGGGAATCTGTGGGACCTCTCCGGACATTGAGTTGGGCCAGTCCTGGAGCTTGGTACCAGGCTGTGCCACTGCATGAGGAATTGTGCTGACAAGGCTGGAAAACAGAGAAGAGAGAAGGATATGCAAGTTATCACTGTAACCTGCTGGAAATACCAGTTGGTATTTGGATAGTAGGGTGCTGAAGTCCCTGTAAGGAGAAGAAAGATGCACAGGTATGTGTGATGCACTTAATAAAAGAGCAGCAACCCTGATGCTTGAGAAGGAGGACTTTGCTTCTAGGCCTTATTTCGAATCCTGCTGGGTCAGTTGACATCATGGATATTTTCATGAGGACACTCCTTGGAAACCTGTCCAAATTAACAGATTGGGTGTCTTGGCGCAATTCCCAGTTATTGTGCAAACGCTGCTCTCGCAGCAGGCTCCTCTTCTGACATTTGAAACGCAGAGGGAAAAGGTTGAATCTTACAAACAATCATCCACACCAGGCTGGGGTGAGAGCTGTGCTGGGAAACTCTTGTGTGTAATTAACTGGAGATTGATGGCTAAATCTATCTATTTTTATTGGTAGTAAACCAAAATTTAAAGTAAAGCCACTAATTGGCTGTTGGGTGAGTGGAGCTGCCACTGAAGGCAGTGGAGCTGTGCGCGTGTCTTGGGACAGAGCGTAGCTTGTGAAGGCAGCATTAAGCTTTTCTCCTCTCTTGCTTTCCCTATTTGCAGCACTTCCGTGCTTTTTTTTTTTTATCTGTTTAGACTCCAGATGTCAGTGGTGGATCTGAAAGGAGGAAATCTGGGGATGGAGCTGCTCCCTTTGCCTGTGGATGAGACCACTGGTGTGGCAATGCTGAGGCACTCTCTGCGATTCCTTACATTTTTGTCTCGATAGGGCTATAGTCCAGCTGTCTCCTTTGAGTTTGCCAGTCCTTATCAAACATTCCTGAAAAGTTTTTGGCTGGTGGGATAGTTACCGCATGAGAGGTGATTTGGGTAGGTATTCCTGTCCAAAAATTGCATTATGTTCAGCTTAAAAGACCGCTATCAAAGTTTAAACTGAGTTATTAGCTGATGTGGCACTTCTGAGCAAGAACTGTGCTGACTCCATATTCACATGCATTCAGATGCTGCTTGAAGGCAGGCCCCTCTGCGTCACAAAAAGCAGTATTACTTTGTGCTACACGATTTTGCTTCAGTGACTTGCTATTAAAATTACGTTGCTGGAATTTTAGATAAATAAATAAATACTGCCCTTTCAAAACAAAATGTTTCAGCGTTACTTTATAACTTCTGTAGGTACATATCTCTGAAATAATTTTACTTATTTATGTTACAAAGTGATTTTAGTACATGCTGAAATTTACCTTTCCATGATTCACGTTGCTTGAATGCACATGTGGAAGAGGTACAAAAAATTTCTTTTGCTTAAACATCAGCCTTAGAGACTCATCACTTTCTTTCCATATTCAAAAAGAAATTTAATTTTAGCTTTTTGTGGTAGTCATTGAAAATTAAGTGCTCCATGTACTGCATCGTATTCTATGGGCCTGAAGACTTTCTGTTGGAAACAAAAGGAAAATCAATTTCAACAAATTCAGTTGTTGCCTTCTTATTAGGTTACAGTACTCAATGTAAATTAATGTTTTGAATTTGTGTCATCGATCAGTAGGTGCAATTATTGATTTGGGATGTATGAGCTAAAAAGTGCATAAGTAAGTTTTTGTCTTTGTTTTTATAACATGAAAACATGTCAAAGCTTATTGAGCTGCAAGTTACTTTGTGGTGAACCTGAGGCGGAATCAGAAATACAAGAATAATGTTAGTCTATTTATTTCTTAGATGCTGATAGGATTTTCTTAAAATGCTGACTGACAGGCATCCCATTTTAGTAGTTTATTTAGAAATCTGGGGTGTAAGGGTTTGCTCTCTAATCACATGTCCTGATGTCCATCCGATCTTCTGTGGGACTGGTTAAAAAGTGGGAAATTATCTTGTGTACAATCCTTTTAATTGTGGTTTTGTGCCTTTTGTGTAAATTTGCTCAATGACAGGTGCTGGTAGAGCCATGACCATGCTGTGCTGATTCAGTAGTTCAGGGCTGGTTTCAGGCTCCCGTTCACCTTACAGGCAATGATATCTAGACTTGATATGGGCTGAAGGATACAACAATTTCCACAAACCCTTAAAATGCTGTAGCTGTGAAACTGGGAAAGTCAGGTAGTGGTGGAGGCTGTTTAAGGTAAGCTATTGACCTCACTCTGAAGTGCAGGTACTTTTTCTGCTGATGGTGTTGGAGAGCCCATCACAAGTATGAGGGTATCCTTAGCATTACCTGGGGCTCCTACCAGGTGGAGACAATGACCCTTATGTGCCAACAGGTGAGTGTGGCTCTTTCTTTCCATGGGTTCTTACAAATAGCGGCTCTGAAGATTGAGAAAGAAATCAGCCAAAACCAGCTGAAAAACAACGCAGTTGCATAATCATTTTTTTCTGTTATTAAAAGCACCAAGTCCTGGACCCTGTGATAGTGTTTTATTTAAATAATAGAGAGGATTTGAATTGGAAAGACAGGTGTAATGGTTTTATGAGGAAACTGCATTTCTGGCAAAAGGTAGAACACAGACATCAATTTGATTGCGGTAAGGTGGTTTATGGTATTCTCTGCATTGCTAATTTCATTATTTTCCTACTGCAGAGCTACCTCCAACCCTAATGGTCTTTCTGTATTGACCAGTTGCTTTGTCTTTAAAGCTAACAATGTTGATTCTCCTTTTCTGATATGTGTACTAAATATGTCTCCTAAGAACTCTCTAGAGTCTGATGTTACCTGAAGCAGGGTGTTGCTGACTATTTTCATACTGATCCCTGTAGTTCTGCATCAGATGTTTTGCTGCATGTTGCCCACCGTTTCACTGTTACCATTTGCAGAGACCCATGAGCATTTGCACTTTGTGTACAAAGTAAGGACTGTTTGAGGCATACCTTAATCTTAAGTGCAGAGGCAGAAAATAGGGATTATGGGCAATAATTCACTGTAAACAGGAGCACAATGCTAGTGAGTTGTAGTAGATGGAAAAAAATGAATCAGTAAATAGCATCTTCTACATGGCTATTTTCTGAGATACAAAACTCTTTGGAAAACTACGTATGGTGGTATTCAAGTGGCCTGAAGTCCACCTGATCTATTTAATATTTACCTTTAGCTCTCTCCGTGTATCTGCCTTTGGAAGCACATAGGCTGACTGCATAACTCTTCAGAAATCAGCATCTTTTCTGCAGAAAGTTCTCACAGAGGAGTGTTGAATGTAGTCTGCCTTCACACGGTCAGAAAGCCTTCATCAGTGGAGGAAACTAAAGTAATATGGAGCTAAAACAGCTATTAACCCACATAGAAATTATTCCTAGCTTTTGCTGGATTGGAATTAAAACATTGCACTCTAAGTTATTCCAAGAGTTTTGAGTGAATGTGGTATTTCTGTTGGAGATCAGAGGATTCACATCCATCACAGCAGTAGTAACTGCAGGTTGTATGTACTAGGGTCTGTGTGAAGACTGTAGTTTTTGTCTCTGTCTTACATAGATAGAAATAGATACAGGTTTCTTGGCAAAGAGTCAGTGGTATCAGAAGAAAAAGTGTTATGTGAGCTGATCTATAAAAACTTGGTAGGTGTTTTACCTGTTGAAGCAAAGTTGTGGAGGTATCTCTTAGGTTTGTTTTATTTTCCAAACAGAAAAGTGAACATTCTCTTCCAGCTTACTAGTCACTAAATAGTCGTCAAAAAGAACACAGTTAACTTTTCTGGTATTTTTTTTTTCTCTAGAAGGCTTTTGGTACTACTCAGCTGCCTCCATCTCCTTCACTGTACTGTTTTGTGGCTAGGACTGTCTTTTGCTCCTTTTGTGCAGTGTCTACTGCCCTTGGCCAGGATCTGGACTGGTTCCTGGACCGTATTTCAGAAAGCCCCAAAACCTAAACAGTAATTCTGTATTGCAAGCACTGCTCTTTTAATGGACGTGTTCTGTCTGTTGTTTTTATTTGGAGACAGAATTTTGTCCTCAGGGTACTGCTCTACCTCAAACATATTTTTTTTTTTGCTGTCAAAAGCAGAAATGTTGATAAAATTAAGTGGAGTTTGTCAAGGGGCTTCACACATATTCCCAGGATGCCTTTGTTTTGCATATTCATATACCTTGGATTATGCAAAGGAGCTAATGTTTATGCCTGTTTAGCTCTTTGATCTGTTGTGCAGAATCTTTTCTACCAACCCACAGAAATTATTGTAGCCTACAACACAAACCTGTAACTCTTTAATTTCAAACAGTAGCTGCTTATGTTCCTGGCTATGGGGCAGCCAGATTTCTGGTTGAATTCTCTGTACTGCACAAAAACCAGGTGTCACCTCTCCTCCTCAATAGTAACACCTGGCAATCATTTATTCTTGATTTCATCAGAATGAAATAAAAATCAGTGTTTTGGAATGAAAGGGATTCTTAAAACCCAGGACCCCCTGGGGTAGTCCTTGGCCGCTGTCTTTATTATCCTACTGCTGCCAGTGGTGGTTGCGTGCAGTCTCCTGCCACTGGAGCTACTCTTAACTGACTTGAGAGTATTGAGCAGAGCTCCACAATGAACCCAAGACTTAATTTTACTTTTAAATCTGATGTCACAGTCTAGCCTATTTTGCTTATGCTCAGTGCTGATAGACTTGAACCTAGGTTCCCTGAAATTGTGGATACAGATGGATATCAGCTGTGGATTGGATTTTCTGTTCTTTCCAATAGCTCCTTTGATCAAATTCAGCAGAATTTCTTTGGTGGTAGCTGTAGAGCTTACTTTGTCTAGATATATCTCAAGATTGATGTAGAACTTAAAGTTCCTTTTCCAAGTGTGAGGTCTCATGTACACCAGAGTTGGGTAAGATTACATAAAAACAACAGAAAACACCTGTGTTCACGTGATAGGTTTATGAAGTCATGACAATAGCAGTAAAGTCGAAGACTGGAATCAGTGTAATTGCAACTTGTTGGAGTGCTTGTAAGGGCTTGGTTGTGCCTGCAGGATTTGTATGGTCTTTGTGCTCAGGCCAGGCTGGAGAGCAGTGAATAGCAGTGCAGGACCGTGAACTGGGATGCTGCCATGTGTTTCTGGCTCTCCTCTGTGACTGCAACAAACTCCTTCCTCTGAGCCTGCCTCCTCTTTCTCTCCCCTGCTAAGGTCTGCGTATGCTGTGTGTTTCCTTTAGGGTTAGGATGGATATTTATCTCCATGTCACAGCAGCGCTGAGCAAACTGGGCTACGATTTTGGCTAGGGTCTCTAGATGCTGCTGTAATATTAATAAGAGCCTTGTAATAAGATTCAGTGTTTACAGTTCTTCCCAATTCATGTCTGTTCTGAGTAGCTCACAGTATTGGGGCCTTAGCTACATATAAAAATAAGAATTGATTTGCTTCCTGTTCAATAAATGACATGCCAGTGGAATGACTGATGAATAAGAAATCATGAGTGTCACTGGCACGCATGGGAATCCTCACTCCCTTAAATTTTTTTCTAGCTGAGTTTAACTTTCCTTTGGGAATTATAGTTTCACTAATTTAACAAAACTGCCCCATAAATAACTCATCATTTTTTATAAATGTTGGTTAAAGAAATCTCTGTTGAAGTACTAGGAAATGACACTTGTAGAAGAAACACTGCTGCAAATAATGGGAAAATTGTGGATGTGTTTTATACCTCTTCTGAAAATCAAAAGGTCTCATAAATACAGTCTGTAAAAATGTCTGTGGAAGAGTTAACATAACTGTACAAGCAATAAGCCTGACCTTTCAGTGTAATTTATTTTAGATTTGCTCAATCCTTTTTTATTAAAACTAGCACATCTGAAGCAGAATTAAATCCTATTATACCGGCTCTGTGATTGTATCAATTTTTCTCTGCCATGGCACTCTTTATTAAAAGTTACTTTGTTTCATATTGGCTAATGCAATCAGGGGAGTAAATGAGGTTTGTGGTTTTTGGTAGAGAGCGAAGCATGTGGTTTCTATCCTTGATAGCAGTGTAAATTACTATGAGGTACAGCCGAGTTCCAACCTTACAACCATCCATTCAGTGTGCTCTCGCTGGCTGGTGGCACAACACAGGTCCCCATCCTGTCCCAGTGTTGGCACTAGTCCATGGCTGGGTTACACAGAGGCAGCTGCATTGCGTGTTTGTACCTTCCTATTAGAAAAATCTTCCTATGAACTAGATACCACATCCTTAGAGAACCTATTGATATCAGATGGGTAGCTTTGAAATGAAAAATTTACTTCTCAGTTCCATGCGGCAGGTTCACCATACATCTCAACCTCACAAAAGCAAAGGTGTGCTTAAGTCAGGCTAAAACAGCACAAGAGAGTACTATCTCTTGGTTACTCAGCTTGAGGTCATTCTCATAGGCTGGAACTTGAGCCTATTACTCAACTTAAAATCCAAGTAAATTAAGTTTTCCCTAGTTATACAAGAGTTAAAAGCAGTGCAGACCTCTATAAAGTCTTAAATTCTGTAGTGTCTCTATTAATATGAATCTGGGATTGATGAGGAGAGTTGCTTTTGGTCTGTCAACGCTGGTATTTGCACCAGCATCAGTGCCCCAGGACCACGATGGCAGAGCCAGCTGTGCACTGATACAGAATGCTGTGTGGTGGTGAAGCTTAGTCCACTCTGAACATCCCCAGCACAGGTGTCTTCTTCATCTACTGGGTTTGATTAGATGTACTATTAGGACTTGTGGATTCTCTTCATTATTACTTCTGTGACAGAAAAATAGTTATTCTAAAGAAATACATTGTAAAGCAATCTAGCTCTTCTGTGACTGGAAAATACGTACAGTTAATGAAGAGGGAAAGAGCCTGAGTGTATCTGCCCTTAAAGGAAGTCACTTAAAGCTAAACATCAGTCTGAAGCACTTGGCACAATGTGGTGCGCAGACATGAGCTAAGAATATTTCTACCTCTGTTTTTGTGGCTGCTATGACTGGAGGTCCATCAGTTCCCAGAAATAGAACTGGCAGTCTGGTGTCCACATGTTAGCACTGCGGATATATATGGGAGGGATCAGCTGAGCTGTTCACATTCATAGCAGGTTTGCAGTTCTGTTTTGCACCTATTCTTAGCACTGTACCTCTGAGACATGAGCAATGTTCTTACTCCTTTTGATAGCCAAAGAAATTGACATTTTATGGGTTTATAGCCATTCAAATGGGAAATGGGTGGTGGGACGAGGAATGCAGAGTTATGTAGTGCTGCATTGAGTCTCCTTATGGCAGCCCAGAAGCTCTCTAAAAGCTCTTATTCTCTTTCTAGCTCTTTACTTGGGATTATCTAATGATAATTTCTAAATATATGTTAGGCTTTCTTCCTCTTTTCCCATTATTTTGCTGGCTTGCCTTTGTTTCTGCATACTATGTAGTCTTGTGTTCCAATGCGAAATCACCAGTTACCACCAGCGGAGCAGTCTGTGTAGTGTTTCTACTCCCTGAACTGATTCAGATACACCTTTGTTCTGAAAAAGGATGTGTGCTTGTAGGTATCCACTATCTATGTTTTGTGCCTCTCTTGCCTTTTAGTGGAGCCCGTTTTTCATGCTGACTGTTGGTGTTTGCTCTGGAACCCAGTAGTTATAGAAGTACTAGTGAATTTGCTACCCTTGTGTGGATTTTACCTGGTTGTTTTTCCCCTCAATTTTTTTTTTTTTTGCAGTGCAGAGTTAGGTCAGATTGCAATAAGGGCATTTAGATGGAGCCAAGTATTTTTACAGGTTTAAAGCCTATCCAGTGCGTTTTAACTGACCAAGATCTACAGCACTTTGGAGTATTTACTGCTTCTGTTTAATGGGCTGTTTACAATTTCAGTCCCAGCATCGGGAGCCTCGCTGAGCATATGTCCATGCTTATGACATGTTTACAGAGAATAATAGGAACTGACACATTTTGCGTGCACAGGTTAATGCCCCCAAATCAGGTGCTATAAATTGTTATGGATGTGTAGCTGGGGCAAGAACCATTTCCCCATCTGCTGTTTGTTTTATATAGCATTAGGGCTAGATCTGGCAAACACGTGAGTTCATTTTTTGCTTCCTATACTCATTGCAGGCAAAGTGCGATATTGTCTTTCTCTTCCCCCAGTCTATGCAGACGACACGGGAGATGGGAAGAGGCATGGCTGGAGCTATCCTGAAAGGATGCATTTTGTAGGAGAAAATGATCAGAATAACCTCAGAGCAGCTCTTGGTTCTTTGAGGATCACGTTGGTATCCACTGCTTGGCTTTAGGAGGCCCCAAAGCTGGGGTCATGCAGCAACCTCTCTGCCTTCCCTCTACGGTGCCTTCCCTTCCATGCAGAGCCCTGCATTCAGCACAGCTGTTCTCTGTGTCTGGCTGCAATGCTTTTATTAGTACTGTGATTTTGTGAAGGTCCTCAGATCAGCCTTTGCGAGAGCAGTAGTTTTCTCCCTAAGACAAACTGTCTCAAGTTCTGGCCTTAAAACCAGTTTTCCAATTTGGAAAATCTCAAGTAGCCTTCTGCCTTTAAACTACAGTAAGTGTGTAATCTCACAGGAGTAAAAGTGACTTAATATGCATATCAGGTACAGAATGAGGCCTTTGGGCAGTGTTATTGGCGATGTGGGACTACATAAAGGAAAAATGGCTTATTGCTTATTTCCATCTGCCCACAGCTGACCTTTCCAGGTGCAATGTGTTTCATCTGGTGCATCTGGAAGTGCTCCAGAACTGCAGTCTCCTAGGCTTTGGGACTGTACATATGTCTTTAGTGAAACCCAAATATCTGCAAATGGGAAAAAAGAAGAAACTTTTAGAGAGGAATAGCCTATTCACCACTGAATCAGATCTTAGTTTTTAACAGGTGCTGTTGGGTTATAAATGCTGCCTTGAACATTCACTTAAAACACATTTAATTCTGGTGACAAGTAATGAGCTGATAATTCCCTATGCCATGAAATCATCTGTTTTGTTATTGCAAAACTGCATTACAGCCAGCTCAAGAGCAGACTTTCCTTTATGGAAAGGAAGCTCTCAGGAAGCGTGTGGGTTCGCTGCTCACTACAGCTGCCCAGTCCTTGGCCTCACCGCTAAGACACTCAGTAGTGTTACTTGGAGTGAAGGCACAACCACAATACTCATTTCACATGGACCATTGAACAGCCATTAGACATTAAAAATTTTCAGTCCCTACCCCCAGACAGAATTTGAACCAGTGACCTGGAGGTGAAATGCGCTGCTGCAGTCCTCTGGAGCCTGCAGAGTGTTTGTGTTCATCCTGCAGAGCAATCTTTCCGTATCAAAAAAGCAAATTAATCTGTCACTGAGACTAATCCTGTTTGTCTCAGAAGTAAGCACAATTTTTCAAATGTAGAGGGGCTATTTGCAACTATTTTTACATTCTGAGTTTCAAATGTCAGGGGAAAAAAAATGCATCTATTTGGTTATGCTTTTCTCTATGAAAAGTCAATGGGGTGCTTTTGACCCAGTTGACTTTCATTTGAGTAAAAAGGTGGACAACAGTAATTCCCTGTGATAATGTAGGAGCCTTTCCTTTCCAACAGGCAATTATTTTTTTTCTTTTCTCTAATTTAGAGGTGGAACAGACAGAAAACAGTTATGCCTATAAATGCCCCACACCTCTTCACATTTTTGAAGTTTCTGGTAGTTATGCACGTGGACCCAACTGTTATTTTGATTGCTGTGGGCTTTGCTTCTCTTTCAGAATCTACTATCCGCTTTCAGGCCAGGGAAGACTTGGAGAGGCAGACAATTAGAGGCAGCTGCAAAGCTGCCAAAATCTTTTTATTATGCCTGTTTCCAGCTTTTTTAAACTGTTGGCACTACAGTCCTTACTGCAGACAGAATGTAGACAGACTGGTCTATTACATCAGTAGATTTGGTCTTACACTGGGAAGACTCCACAGATGATCTGCTTGGACACCTTGTCTAGTACAGGGTTTGTGGCTGAAGAACCTGATCTTGTGAATACAGCCCAGTTTCAATGCACATTTCTGAGTGGAATATTAGACAGTGGCTCACTGCTAAGGGAGCCCATTTTCTGATGTCTCTGGGCAGTATAGAGAAGCTGTTTGTATTCCTGTAGTTTATATCAAATGCCAGTGATGACATGGGCATAAAAATAATTAGTTAAATAAATACTCAGGTGTTGATGTTCTGGCAGGAGATAGCCAAGGGAATTATCTGTACGCAAAAGGACAATTTAAGTTGAGAGTGTCTACAGGGATAATCAATGCCGAATCTACCGTTACTATTGATTTAAACATAATTAGTTTGAATGAAGACAAAAGACTGTCATTAAAAATAATAAATTGAAGGATGGCAGCTAATTCAACAGGCAGAAGCCTCTGTCAAAGATGTTTGAGGAAGGTGTTTTGATCCTCCTGCACTGATCATGTGACTTGATGCATTGGCTGTGCCTGGTTTGCACCAGGGTTGGGTACAGACACTGTGCTATAAGAAAACTATCCTGACTCTTTCAGGACAGCATTAACCAGCCTGTTTGTTGTTTTATATTTGGAGAGCTCTGCACTGAAACAACCTTTCTCACCTGTTACTATGTCAGGGATTTCATGTGTTTCCTTTACAATTCACTTTAAGATTGGCTTTGATTTGTTTGGATCTTCTACTAGTTTTTAAAGTCTCATATAGCCACTCCTTGTCCTGAGCTTTTGTAACTGGCTCAGAACTAACCTCAATTTCTTGGTATTACCCTTTCATTGGTACATAGTTTGAAACTCTTTCCCTTTACCCAATGGACCAGGCTTTCTTTGAACTCTGTTCCCCACTTGCCCTGCAGCTTGTTTATCATCTGTAAAGTGAAGCCTAATGTAGTCATGGGTTCACCTAATCCCCTAGACAACATGTGGGCCAGGTCCAGGTTCACAGGTGATGTGTGTTACAGACTCAGCTACAGTGAAATCCAAGACTTTATTCTTTCTCGTGCTATAGCAGCTTATGTATTTAGTTGCAGAGATCTCTAGTTCATAACGTCTGCATTAGCCGCAGTGACTGGTTATGCCACTAACATTTTGCTTGTCTGCTGAGCGTCCCAGCACTGGTACCCCACTGTAGATGGCTCTTTGGGGTGCCAAGCAACCTTTCAGCTGGTAAATCAGCACCTACTCTTATTTTGCAGGGCAGGGAGCGGGGACAAAATCACCATAGTTAAAGTGTAGGAGTGTTAACTGTGGACTGATGCCCTTTGCTTACCAGGAGCTCTGATGCAGCAAGGAAGGTGCAGCCTTCCCATGTACCACCTCTCTGAAGAGACAGCTGTGGTGATTTGATGCCACTTGCGCAGCATCGTGTTATTCTCATCCTCCTCCTGATGGGCACTGCCACAAACTGAGCAGTCCAGGGAAGCAACGTAAAGGAGTTACACTTACGTGAAATTTGTGTGCATGGTGCATGTTCACAGGGGAGGAAGGAACTAAAAATATGCTGGAAAACAGAGTGGGAAACATGGGGAAGAAGTGGATGAAAACAAATCTGTTCCAAGGTGTGTGTGATCTTCCACTCTAATGATCTTTACTCTGCTTGGGGTTGTGTTTTCACCTCAATTTACCAACATTTTCTATGGTTTTCCACAATGAGTTGCTGACTGCATTTGATAGTAAATATACTGAGCCCACCACCTTCTGCTGAGCTGTGTCAGCTCTTCCTGTTTGAAGACCTGTACCTGTGCTCTGGTTTTGGTGAGTTCGGGGGACAGGACAACTATGTGCTGATTTGGGGGTTTCAGGAGTCCCACTCTAAGATCCAGCATTCAAGCAACGACTGGGGAATGGGATGCACTGTGTGGATGATCCGTTCTTTCACCAGCAGCCTATAAATGTGTCAGATGAGTAGCAGCATATTGAAAAAGTGCCTTTGAATACACTGGCAGGATAACTTTGTGCTAGAGTCTTCTGGGAACAGCACTGTGGGCTGCCAAAGCAACACAGGCACTGTGGGAAATGGTAAACAGGGATGGAATGTGGCCAGAGGCGTGGTAGTACTATTCAGCTGGACGGCCTTAGCTCTCTAGACCATCCAGCTCTGCACATGAATGGAAGCAAGTAGATTTCACCCTTTCTACTGAGGTTATTTCTTCACCTAATAGAAGGCCACCACTTGATTTCTCTCAGATCAGCAGAACTGCTTCCAGACTGCATAAATTTAACGTGGCCTTTTATTCTTTTGTGTGGCTACTTTTTCCAAGGGACACCTCTTTGTTGCTGGAGAATACCATGGAGACAGCACTGCTCCAAGCAAAGGGGAGGAGGACATGCACAGATAATCTGCCTGGGATTAAGGTAGCAAGAGACCAGAGAAGGTTGTTTAGAGTCTGGCCTAGTAAATGAATTTAATCTCTATAAACTCTTGATCAGCAGCTGGTTCCTCACACACCAAGTGTCAATGTAATTCACAGGTATCAGGGTGGATTTATGCTGATAGAGGAGCTGGCTCATATATATTTCCTTTTTAATTTCCATTTTGCTGTTTTCCATTTCTGGGAAATGAATTAAGCAGAACTGTAAGGCCACTTAGGGAAAGTGTCTGTATGAGGCTGGAGGAAAATCTAGCTGGACAAATCAGCTAGCTCAAATTGATAACTCTACTGAATTTGAATTGGGTCTTTCAAATGTCTTTTGTTTAAACAAGCTGTGGGAGTAGGCTGGAGGAATGGGGCGGAGGGAAACTGGCTTGGTCTTGTCTGCTGGCATCCCTTTTTGTACTGTGCGTGTGGCCACAACCAGGCGCTGGATGGTAGTGTTGAATTTACTGGGAAATCATCTGTCCCTGAGTGAAAAGGAAATAAGGAGTTAATGCTGCCCTCACACATGGGTCAAGGTTTTCTAAATCAGTATTAAAAGATGACCAGTGCTGGCTGTGAGGGGAAGAGACAGCGCATGAGTGGGAATTTGCTTCCTGAGGCCTGGAAGGCATTTTGATTCCTGTCAAGGCTGAAGTGGTGTCAGGAAGGCTGTGCATGGTGCTGCTGCTCTGCCTTTTCTTTATGTATTGCAGTTGGAACCCTATTCCCACAAAGCCATTACTACTGAGGGGAACAAAGAGTTAAAGATTTAAAAACCAAAGATTCTAGGAAATGCAAACAATGTGGTTTATAATATGAAAGTATAAATTAACTAAGGAGAAGAAAATAGCATGTTGAAAAAATATCAGTAAGGAGGGTGCCCATGGATGCCTGGATAGCTTTACCAACTAGTCAATTAGAGCCAATTAGCATCCTTAAACTCCTAGCACCGTGTTTAGTATGCTTGCAGTGTGTCCAATTTAGCTTGCGCTGTTTCATAGGTTTACAATTTTCTCTCTGTGTCTGAAATGATCTAGCTGGAGACACCAGGAAAGTGCCAAGCATTAAGTATATAACAATTGTAATTCTTTTGACTGAAACCTGATTTGATTCAGTTGAAAATGACTTTAGTGTATTGGATTTACGGTTCATTTAACAAGTGCTGTAGATGTCAATACATTAGTGTAAACCTGATGCAGGTAGTAATTTGGTTTCTAATGAGGTTCCCCAGCAGTATCCAACTATGAAAAATGGGACATTCTTCAGTGGAGCACAAAGTGCACCTGCCTGATCGCAGGTGTTGTCTGAGGCCCTGCCACTTAACTTCCTGGGAATGGTGTGGCATTATGCCTTGCAAAGGGCTTTAAAAATGCCTTGAACTGTTAAAAAGTAAGAAGCACAGATTGGGAAGAATAAAAGATTGCTCTCTAGTAGTTTTGTTTTAATTATAGATTTAAATTACAACTTTATCTCCTATAGTCTTAATTGTGCAGTTGTTGCAGATGCAAAATTTCAGTCAGATTTAATGGAACTGCAGCAGCTGAGATCAAAAGAAACCCTTTATTTTTATGGGCTGCATGATCAGGCCTTCTCCTTACCTACCCACTGTCTTCAAAATGTTTCACCAAATGATCCTTCTGGGGAAGGACCAGTTTAGTTGTATACTCATGGGCTATGATGTAAACAGGAGCAGTACAGAGAGGCCAGGACAGAGAAGACAGTGATGTCCCTCTGTCCCTTGACCCACCTCTTCCCTCTCTGGACGTGAGACACGTTCCAGAAAAGCAGCTGTAGAAGATGTAAACAAGGGGGAGATGTGAAACCGGGTGGAGGACAATATGGTATAGAGGACAAAGTACTTGTATGGGCATTTGCTTCACCTGAGAAGTAAGATGTAGTTTTGGAGAGGCACTTGCCCATGACATGTTTATTCTCTTAAGCTTAAGCTCTGGCCCTGGGGTGGCCTCAGCTGCATGGTCCCTCCTCAGGCACCAACACTCAGCGTTGCTGCCTTATCCAGGGAGTTTCCAGAGATGTGGGGCTCCACGCTGGTGCCTTTCCAAGTCATTGTCCCCTTATGTGGTCAACTGCTTTTGGTGGACTTTTCCCTGTGGGAAGGACCCTTCCAGGCAGCCCACAGGGCCACTGCCCTTCAGTGCAGCTTTTGTGCTCACAAAATGTTTTTAAACTTTTATATGCTGCAGCCCAGCAGGTAGCTTTTGTTTCAGCGATAAGCTGATTTCCACAGGTTGAGATGTTGTTGGTCAGTATGAGGGTATATGAGAGCCTGACCCCAGTAGACTGCGTTGGTGTGATTAAGGGTACAGAAGATATGTTCAATCCTACGTAAAGCAGCCTTGCACTGTCTCTCGATTCACTTCATGTCTCAGCTGGAAATACAACTCCTTTCTCTCCTCTATACTTCTTAATTTCCTTCCTTTGCTGTTATTTAGCTTCTAAGTGCTACGTGCTGCAGTAGATAATGGAAGAAGCTGTTCAGAATGAAATGGCGTGGCATTTTATGCCCTTTTGTAAACTATATAAAATAAAGATGAACGTCTCTGCTTGTTCCAGGCAAGGCACACCTTGTTGTGGGGTGTTAGCTCTTGTATTTTCCACTGAATCATGACTGACTCCAGACAGCAGCGAGTTGGGAGTGCTGTTCACAGTCTGTCTGCAGAGATCAGCTTGCCCACAGTCGCCCTTAAAAGTGTCTCTTTGGGGTTTATCGTCTCCAGAGGAAGGAAAAACATAGTAAACTGAATTAACTTACTGCACAGAGATGACTCTGGGGTAATGGGAGTGCTCAGTACTGCAACGCAGTCTGCAAATGCTGCTCTAGATGGGAGCCCTTAAGAAAATTATTCCAAAGTAGCTTTTAAACCAAGTGATCAAATTCTGGGTAGACTTGTTTCTTCAGAATTTTAGTGACTAAAATTTTGGTAAGCCTAATTTTCTCTTGGAAATTAATAAACCTCAACTGAATTAAGGGTGCTTTAATTCTGAGTGAGAGGATTTAATGCAGTTTAACTGAGCCTCTCAATTTGTGTTTTTAGATCTGATTAGCTTCCTTAAAAGTGCCCTGGTCTAAGCAACTCTCCAGTTTTGTGTTCCTCTGTTTCAGAGAGAGTTCGTCTTCTCCACTGTGGTGCTGACTTGGAGGGCAGCAGACAATAGCTGTGCCATACTATTCTGCAATAGACTCACATGAGCTCAAGCTTTAGGTTTGCTGGGGAGAGTAAGATGCTGGAAAACATGTTTTAAGCAATTGTTCAGTCTTAAATGTAGAATACACAGAAGCACAGAACTGCTTTGACAGCGTATGAAATACTAAGTTTAACATACCAGAACTACTTAACACATTTGGCTACTATGAAATAGCATACTTATTTCAAGATCTCCTAAGTCAGCTGAAGCCAACAGTCTGTTTTCACCCTGGCGTCTCAGTTGAACGATTGTGCTATCTAGATCTACTTCCAACAAATCAATTAAAAGCTGCTACAAAAGTCACTGGGAGACCATCATCATTACAGGGAGGGGGGGATGCGCCATATAATTCCTATGCAAATTCCTATTCCTGTGCCTAATGCCATTAACAGCTACTAGTGACATTTAACGCCATACTATGATTCATTTCGGTTAAGGAGGATGCTCTGTCTGCATTCATTTGGCTTTTATTGTTCTGGCTGGTGGAAACGATTGTAAGCTGCTAGAAGGGACTTCTCACTCTATCTTTGTCTTGAGTTGGGAGAAGGTATGGGCCAGGTTCTGATTTGTGGTGTGCTGGTGTGGATGCAGGTCAACTGTTGGTTATGTTACTACGGAAGACTAAAATTCTGGTGGGCAAGGCTTTGCTAGTGAATTCCACAAATTCTTTGGATTTTGCTTTGGAATAACTGCTGTTCCTAACAAATGTTTTATTGCCTTTCCTTCAAAAGGTGGCTTAGGCTTCTGTGGGTTTTCTAATCCTCATTATTATTTTATTTTTGCAATCTTTGTAAATGACAGCCAAATTTTAATGACTCTTCTTGATTGCTTTTCCTATAGCACCCTGATGAAATTGCAGAGACTTGTGCCATCCTGTGCATTCTCTTTTCTCCAGGAACAAATTCTTCTCAGAGTTTACAGACAGGTTGTGTATGTTAGTTTTATTATCTCATTTTGTATATTCACTTTAAATGAATCCAGCTGTAGTTAGTACTATGGTCATACCTGACTGCTAAACTAAAATAAGAAAAGCTTATCTGTTGGAAGTTCAAAAGGCAGAGTTAACATCTTAACACCTTTCTTAGCTCACCACTCCTCCTGGGATGGAAAGAGCCACAGCCCTGCAGCAGAAGACTACTCTGCCTGCCTGAGTAATGGTCTCCATGAGACTTGAAGCAAACAGCACCTTCCTACCATCTCTGCATGGTTTTGGTATGGCCACCAGATAACAGTAGCACTTGCACAATGTTTTGGAGCAGCCAGGACCTCTGCCTTTGGTGATTTCGTGTCCTCATACCTTTTTTATAGGTCTGCACTCGTCCTGTCTGTGAAGATATGACAGAGCAAAAAGTACCAGCATCTCCTAATGGTCTAAAACCAAGAGGAAGGTCAAAACAGTCACAAAATTACAACAAATAAGTTCAAGTGAAGTTATTTTTCTTGTCTTCATCTTTCTGCTTTCGTAATTCCTGTTTTCTAGGCTTTGGGGAAGCTACAAATGAGTTTAATTTTTGGGGTCTGTCTCCTTCAATGACAGTGTGGGTCTGACACGACCTCAGATTTCCAAGCACTGGAAATTTGGAATAAAGAGCCTTGTTGTTCATATCTGAGAGCTGGCAATACTGCTTCTTCCCTCATGGTCCCTTTTATCATGCAGCTTGGCAGAAATATTTTGCTTGTTATTTAAAAAAAAGTATTTGTTAAAAATTAGTATTTTTTTCTTGTAAGGGCTCATCCATCCTGGTATTACATTAGCAATTCTACTTTGTTCTTCTGTGAAGCAAGTTTCAGTTTACAGGTACATTTGCTTTCCTTCCACGGCTTAAAGAAAGTCGTCAGGAAAATCTTAAAACCTACTTAATGAAGCCTTTTAAATGCTCATCCTGCACTTTTGAGTGAAGTGCAATTTATATTTCATAAAAGTAGAAGCTGAGCTGCAAGCTGTAAGTAATTATCATATAATTAAATGTCTACTATGAAAGAAATGAAAACTCAGGCTTCTTGGGAGGCTTCCGTGACTGCTTTATGCAATCACAAATTAAATTACATTTCTTTACCTTACGAATGTTCTGGAGGTACATTAACCCAGTTTGGAGATGCACCTCTGAGACTGCTGAGCTGCTCTGAAAGGGGAAGGGAGTTGATCAAACCAGTAAATTCCATGGACCAAGAAGACGAACATGTAAATATCTGTGATGTATTCTGCAAATGTAACTATACTTTTCTTGTCTTGAAAAGTTTGCAGCTAGTAATGAGGAAATCAACCCTGACATGAGCAGTAGTTTAAGCGAACTGCTGTGGTGTTAGATTACTGACTGATGCGTGGGTCCCAGTGGACATGGGTTCTCTGCAAGACAGAAAAATATTGTCGGTTTGTTGCAAGTGGGGTGGGGGTGTTGGATATCAGGAAACCCGCACAGAGGAGTAACTCTTCATGTATTCAGACTCCCTGTGTGTTTAGCTAGGAATCCCCTTCCACCACCCAAGCAGGGCAGTGAATTCATGGATGGCACACCTGCTGGAGCTTGCAAAGAGAAACCTCAGCTCTGGATGCGAACACTTCCTTTCCTCTTGCAGGGGGCCAACTCTACTTCTCTTAATCACCGAAATAATGGCATTCAATGAAGAAAACTTCATGACAAGAAAGGAGATGAAGTAGTAACATATCAACATGTGCACTTCGTATTCTTGCTACTCATGTTGTTGGCATTTTAGGGCTGGAGGGATGTACTTGGTTCAGTTTTACCTGAATATGGGAAAAGCTGAATTATTTAAAGACAGGAAGCTCTGACTTGGAGCTGTTCTAATTTAAGGAGCTGCTGCAATAACAGTCTGTTATGGCTTTATGCAAATGATGAATGAAATATTTTCATGCGCTGATGGAATTAAAGAGCAGTCTCTGTATGACTTAGCTTAAACAACAGGAAGAGTGAATGTTTCACCATAGTTTTGCAGTGCATTGAGCTTGCATGAAACTCCTTACTACAAAAAAGATAGTTTTTAGTCCTGACTCTCTGAGAAGGTCTGGTACTGCACTGCTAAAGGGCCTTCTCTTAGGCCAAGTGTTCCTAGACCACAGGAACACCATTTTTATCTCCTCAAATGAAGATAAAACTCCTGGTGCCTCCAATGTACAGTACAGTGATAGTTAAAAATCTCAATTCACAACTGTATACAGTGGGGTGATGACAATGTAATGGTATCCTTTATGGCATGTCAAGGGGACATATAATTGGTGTTGGCTTTTCTTTTCCCTCGCACTTTTTTCCTAAGGTTAACTACTTAACCTTGACTTCAGGCTGTATTTTTTTCTCATTACATTTCTCCATTATACATTATTTGGTTTGGTTACAGTCACTAGACTTTAACTGCTCTGACATATTAATTTTTAAGGGCATAAATGACTTCATTAAAATAATGTCCTTCAGATAAGTGCACTTGGCACTGTGATTGGAAGTGGACAAAAAGAAATATGAAGCATCAGCGCCTCTACATTAATAATATATTATGGGAACCAAAAACAGTACAGTATACATTTAAAAAGCTTCTTAGTTAACTTTTAGAAGTTCGGTCTGTAGCCTACATCCTTGAATTGGTTATGTTCAATCATTTGTACAACTGTCAAGTTTTTATTTTGTAATGTGCTTTTAGTCAAAGCTTTGCTTTATGTTTGGAGTCTTCCTTCATTTATATGCAACACTGGTTTCTTAGCATCTCTGCTTATTCTGCGTTATTTCTTTGCAATAAATACCTGCTTGTTATGAATCAGAAACAAAGAGGAGCACTGTCTGTTGGATCCTGATATTAAAATTTTATTGGAGATATATTATAGTTAGAACAGGTGACGGGGAACCACAGCTGCTGTCCTGTTCCCACTTCTGGACTCCTTTCTTTGTATTTAGCACAGAGCAAGCCATGTTACATATACTCTGTAAAAAGATGGTTGTAGTCTCTGCTGGTGTGTTGTGCTCAGAGGAGTGGGGACAGCAGGGGGGTACTCCAAATCAAGCATTATTCTTTCTGTAATGGTCCTGCTGTACCTCTTGCCAAGAAGTGTATTGTAAATACTAATGCATCTTACAGCAAACCTTTGAAGTAAGATAACAGGCTGAGTGCAGTAGTTACAGTGACTTGAAACTTCAGTCCAGATCTCTTAAGTTTTCCTTTCTGGTTTCCCTTCTGCCGGAGCCTTGTTTTTGCCCTGTGCTGTCTGGGAGTGCTCCCAGAGCCCCAATGTCACCTCGCCTGCGGCTGGAGGGGGATCATGTAAAGCTGTCTTGTGGACTTCCTGCTCACCTGAGACTCCCATGGCATCTCATCAGCTTGTTTTGAGGTGACCTGAATTGAAAGTTACTTCAGATGTGTACTAGCACAACTGAAAGCTTTTAGCTGAATGATGATTTCTGCTTACCCTTCTCCAGGACTCTCATTCCTTATCTCTTGGAAGCGCTTTTAGCTTTCTTCATTGATTGGCAGGTTTGTGTAAGTAAAATGCTTTGAGATAGCAACTGCTCCAAAGGGCCTATGGACATGCGCGTGCTGGAGAGCGTGTCCTAAAATCCGGCATTAACAAGCAGTATTTTTGCCTTGCGCTGGAGGCTGAGGAGCGCCTGAGCTGAAATTACAACCTATTTGCCCTGTCTCCCCCAGAGCCTCAGAGCGCGTTGGATGAACAGAGCTGGCTGCTTTGGGGTGATGAGGCCTCGGCCACTTCCTTCATTTCTTCAAGACTAGCACTGTGAAATGAGGTATATAAATGCTGGGCTGCTGCAGATTAAAAACATTTCCTAAAAAATAAAGTTAAAATTGAAGCTGACCCAAGTTAAAAAGCAATTTTCTCAGAATGCAAAGGCATAAAGGAAAGTGCCTGAACATGATTTTAAGTGGGCCTGTGAATGTGGAAGATAGGCGGCGGGAATAAAAGGCCGCACGCGTCAGTGGGGTGCTGCAGATGGAGAGAGCCCTGGAGTCACATGCTAGGAGCAAATTTCAATTAAATGAGCATGCTTCATGTAACTATTGAATTCTGTCTGGATAAATGGATTTTAGAAGAATATATGTATTTTTTGAAACCATGAAGTCACTTGATAAGGTAGTAATAAATCTGTCAGAATTTCTACTTTGACCAAAGCTGAGCTGTAATACGGGATTCATTTCAATACCTAAAGCCATTTTGGGGGTGGGAAGAGACTTTCCTAGCTTTGGAATTAGATTTCTCTGCAATGGGTATTATGTTCTTGACCCCATATCATTGCCTTTGAGGAGCAGCAGTATTTAAAATCCACTGTAATGCAATAAGCCTGAGCTCCAGCTAAGTGTGCACTGTGCTGTTATAATGCAGCGCTGATGGTGGCCGTTGTTAAGGCATTGAACATATATGAGGTAAACACAGGGCTTTCTTCAGGAGTAATTAATAATTTAATCTCTGTGAAGTAGAGGTTGCACTTCATTTATCCCAACTATTCTTTGATTTTTCTCTTCAGCCCATTTTAGCTGGCATCTCTCCCTTTCTCCCCTCCTCACCCACGCAGGTTGCCTTTATAATAAGCTCTTTCAGCAAAGGCCAGCTTTATTTCTTTCAGATTGCACTAAGCTTTTCTTTCTTGTAAAAAATAATTGTGACTTACAGTAAAAGACATTCTCTGATTGAACGGACCACCTTTAAGAAAATGGCATGATGAAGAGCTGCAGTTCCTGCTGTGCCTTGCACGAAGTGCTACCCACTTTGCTATAACCATCATTCCTTAGGCCAGGCTGTGGAGACTTGGGCTAAAGTGTCCATATGTCTGTATATGTGCATAAAGCTGCCGAGAATCACAGACAATTAATTTGCTGTTTGCTTCTGCTCCCTGCTTTCAAACCTGCCACAAAGCCTTGGACCTGGCTGACACCAGAAGACGCTGGCGTGTACCCCTGTGTGTGCTGATGTTTTGCAATACACCAATCTAATGTCTTTATGCTGGGCAAGGTCTCTTTGAAATAGCTTGTCTAGATCTGCCCCAAACAAAGACAAACCAAATCAGCAAAGCACTTTTTTTCTTAACTGAGTATAAAATGGGGCTTTCGCTACTATAATCAGTATTTTTGATAAACAGCATTATTCACGAAGACTTGTTTTCTGAGAATTTGTATTTTGTCCTTGAATTTCTCCTGTGTATATGTAAATTTGAAGACTTTTTCCTGCATTTTGGAGATCTCTAATGGATTTTCTGATGTCTGAGAGGAAAAGTCCATGGTGCCCTCTTTCACTTGATGAAGCTATCAGTGGCTCTCACTTCACAGCCACTTGGGTTCAAACCCTTTGTGTTATTTGGGTGAAACTGGACAATGGGGATCAAAACTATTAGTGGAGGATAAGCAGGAAGACATACAGAATGATTAAATGGGACTAATTGTTGAGAATAATCATATGATTATTTTATAATCATAGAGAAATCTCATTCCAAAGTACTGGAAAACTGTATGTAGAAAGAATGTTGCTTCCTCCCTTCTGCATGCATTCCTTAACAGGAGCAATGGCAGATAACGGATCACTGGTTGTAGGGAATCCTTTCTCTGGATTTCCACTGCTGCTTTTTTTTTTTTTGTCAGTAGAGGATGGGGTTTATGAAAATCTCCTTATTACAAATACAACCCTGCTTTTTTTTAACCTTTCAGCCTCTTACTGTAGGAGAGACAAGCTGGCTGATGGACAATGACTCCAGAATTGCACCAATGACTTTGGGTGCTGTTCCAGGTGCAAAACTGGGGTGAAGCTTGAAGATTTTACAGCTGACAAAGGTTTGTAAAAGTCAGGGGCCAAAAGCAGAGGCTAACGTGGAGCGTACTGCCTGGCAGTCTACTGCTACCTTTTCTGATGTGAGCAGTTGGTCAAATATAGAGTCATGTGGGTTGCTTCCATTAGTAGAATTTGATGAAAGGACTCATTTATTTTTGATGCACTTTTTTATTTAAAAAAGAACACACAAGGCTCCATTTTATTAAGCATGGCAGGAGCTGAACAGTGGGAGACAGACATTTTCTCTCTCGCCTTTGCGTTTTTTACATCTTTTAGCAAATCTGAAAAAGCCTCTAAGTAGCTGTTGGTGTTCATCCAGGATGCATTTAGGTTTCCTTTTGCTTTCTTCCCACTACCCTGGTCTCTGCTGCCTCTCTTTCTTGGGCATAAAAGTCATTGTAAAGCAGTTACTAACAAAAATCTCTCCACCTACATGGACTTTGTGTGTGACTTTTTTTTGGTTTCTCTCTGGAGCGTTACCATTGTTTCAGATGCCTAAATCTGTATGAAATAATTTCCAAAGAATGACCCAGCACCTCAGAGGTAATAAACATTCTTTGTTGCAGAATAAATTCCCTAATATATGCCACAAATATGTTTTAATATATGTATCTCCAAACTAATATAATGCTAAAGATTATTTAATTTTTTTTTTAGCATTTTCTGTAATGTTTACTTGTTAGTAACCAAGAAATCTATTTTCAGTGCTAAGTGTGGTTGACATTTAAAGGATCTGAGTGATGTTTTACTGATGGCTTGCTTTGTGTCCTTCAGCTGAGCTTGCTGCAGCAGCTGGGAAAAAAGACGTCTCCTGGAAGGTTTGTGATTCCCCAGGAGTTTCTCCTCAGAGCCAGACATGTTTACATCCAGGCAGTCCTTTTGCCAAGGTATATCTCATATGGACAAGAGTTTGTGATGTCTCTTTGGCTGAATAACAGGGCTGAGCTGTGCTGGTGCTGGCTCAGTGGAGTCCTTGGCACCGTGACAGTGACCCCCCTCATTCTTTCCCCGGTCTGGTGTGAGGCTGTTGGTGTGTATGTGGGGAAGCACTTTCTCTGTAGATGATACAGAGCTTGGGAGCTACATGGGTTGGAGCATGGGCCTTGTTTCAGCTGTGGTGAATCGTAAGTTGCCAGAGAGCCACAAGGCTGGGCAATGAGCTGTTTTTCCCAAAGATTTAGGGGGTGATTGGAGCCCGGGGATTGGAGCTGGGCACTGTGAAGAGGGAGTAGCTGCTGTGGATGTGGATTAGGGTTTGGGGATGACAGACGGTGCTGAGGTGCCCAGGTGACCTCTGGTGAGTCAGGTCCCTTGTTGATGCCTGAGTAAACTGAGGTTTCAACACAGTTTTACTCTACTGGATAAACTGAAGGTAAATATAGTAATGCTGGTGGAGTATTGCAGGTGCCAGTGAGGGAAGGTATGAGAGTTGTGAGCTGTAACACCATGATTTACAGGGGTTGCATACCTCAACGCGTATTTCTAAAAGTGGTGATAGAACGTTCCCCTTCCCAGGCCCTTTATCCTAAGTGTGCTTTTAGTCAGTCCTAGCACAGGAGTGAGCAGTTCTCCAGTAATTCTCTTGTTCAGGCCTAAGACGTTGAAAGGTGCAAAACCAAAAGGAGCCTGGGAAGTAAACAGGAGGTACCACATAGATCAGCAGGAGAGGAAGGAGAAGAAAGTGAAGATCTGCCTGACTGCAGTGTAAGGAGTAACTGTGATGGTTAGAGAGATGAAATGCAAGGAGAGGTTGGGTTCTTGTGGTCTTTACTGATTGTTAGTTGATCCACGGGGATGACCATCAACAGGGGCTGCTGGCTGTGCTGCTGCCGAGCTCTGCAGGTGTGTCAGCCCTGCAGACCTCACTGCTGCCTCCAGCAGCATCTACCAAGAGAGCAAGCGGAGTTCTACACCCGATGCTCCTTGTCCTGCCTGGGGCACCGCTGGACACCACACCAGCTGCTTCGACCTGGATTTTGCGCACCCAGGTATTCGAGGTGCCCCCAGCCCTGTGAGTACAACCTGCACCAAGTGGCTGTCACTGGGGTTGAATTTTGATGCAAACTGTGACAGTAATTCAGAGTAACACTGGGGAGTCAAGGTAAGGAGATATGTCTCTAGTTTATTTTCTGCCTGTAACATACCAACAATTTAACAGTTCTAGCAGATTCTGATTTCAGAGCAACTGGCAAGTATATACAGCATATATCTTCAAAGTATTCTCTTCCCCAAATTTAATTTGATCTAATAATTCTTTAAATGCTCCAAACTAAATTGGCTGTGGCACTGTCAGGTTGGCTTTAAGTATTGCCTTTCCCACTCCTGGTAGCTGGAACAGTTGTGCTTTTGTTTTACAATTAATAGTTTGATGAAAACTTGTAAGGTACTGTAGGCATAAATATTTAATATCTTCCCTCCATGTTTCTTTATTGCTGAGCTTGGTGATAAGTTAGTAATTCAGACTGAAATGCAGATAAAACAGTGATGTGAACAGTTTAAATCTGCATTTTTCCAAAGCTCCTGTGGTCAAGATGACTGCATTATAGCAAGAGTATTGCTATTTAAAATTGTTTACCTCTACACTTCAGCTGAATGCTGCTGTACATGATAAATGAGCTAAATAAAGGTGCCTTTCGGGTCCCAATAACTGCACAAGAAACCTAATCATTCTCACTAACATAAAATAATTTAACAAATGGAACAGTGCCATAGCAGCCTAATAAGAAATTTCTGAATACTGCACCACATATGGCCAAAGCCTCTTCAGGAATAATTCAAGGTTTTTTTTTTTCCTTCCCCGTTTATAGAAGGTTTGTTTCATGTTTAATGTGGAATAAAACTTTGCATGCTGCATCCCATGTTTTGCTTTTTCAGAGTTATTTAATTTTTGATTTGGACTTGAAACATTATTATTTACCTTTTTCCCATGATAACTGGTACCCCTTTACTTTATGGGTAAGAAATGGCACTGTTCCTCAGGAAAAGGCAGACTTAAGCCATTAGGCTCAGATTTTCATCTCCTTAGAGAGGTAATTATGTCACTTAAACCAAATAGAACAATGCCTTTAAAGGCAGATGTTAAAGCCTCTGTCCCAATCTCTTTCTTCTCCTCTTCCCCTTCCTTCTCTGGCTTCCCCAGAAGAAAGTAATGTCTGAGCAGATGGAGATATTACTATTTAATAAGAGTAATCTTTGCACAACACTGATGGGCTTTTGCTAGCCAAGGCAGTGTCTTTGGACTTTGTTTTTTTAAGTGCTGTTATTCTTAACAGCATTACCATTTCAGGAAAAATAAGTTAATCCACTGCTTTGTTAGCATAATCTGGGTTATCTCCTGCGGAGATGCGCTTACGAGATTTTGGTCAGAGAGAATTTGTCTGGAATTTGACTACCTCTGCTGCTTGCTTAAGCCGGATAAAAATCTTGGGTTTCTGACTGGAGTACACATTGGCTGGCAGAGAACAACAAACAGAGATTTAATAAAATTTCAAATTCCTCTCCAAAGCACAGTTTAGTTGCAGGTTTTGTATATTTATCTGAAGAGTCAACTTCTGCCCTAATCCAACACTTTGATCCACTTTGTAAGCTTTTCTGTCCTGTCTTGCAGGTGCCAAGGTACCTCATGTAGCAATGCAAATATAAATAGAGCTGAGGGGAAATGCAACGTTATTAGAACCTTGGGATCCCGAAGAAACATTTATCCCAACGTTTGCTGGTTAAAACAAACAACAGAACCATCTATGAGAGTGTGACTCAATTCCAGCTGTTTGAATCCAACCATTACTTGAAATCGATGGATACTAAAATCTCCTTGGCCTCATTATGTCTTAATTGTAAAAGAGGCTGGATGTGGCTGGTGCATTTTGCACAGCCTTCTCCAGGAAGCTCCTGGCAGCCATGGAGATGAGCTGTCCCCAGCGGAAGGGTGGCAGTCAGATCCGCCGTCACCTCGCACTGCTCCAGCTTCCCGTGAGCGTACGTACAGTCACAGCTGCAACTGCTGGGTTCAGCTTCCTGGCTATGGGTGCTTAAAATCACTTTTGTGCCTTAAAAAAAGCAAGAGCTGTGTTTCATTAACGCATCATGGTGGAAGCACAGATGGTGCGTTTTAAAAACAAACCAGGAAACACTTTAAAATAAATGAGGAGCCATTATCTTCTCCTTTGGTGCCTATTGTAACCAAATGTTAATGGGGTTGGGCAGAGGCTGCGTACAGACTAGACAATTCCATCTTTGGTGTGATGGGAACACATGAAGACAAAGAGGGGATTAATCTAGCTATATCTATCCATCCCAAGCACAAATATTCCATCTCTGCAGAGGAGTCTGAGCTTTCCTGATGAGCAGCTCTGCCGGGAGGGCAGAGTTGGGCAGTGGCTATAAATCCTGACTGTGAGGAACACCAGTGAACTGACCGTGCTGCTGAAAAAGGATGTCTGGGAGTCCTTGGAGTAGGTAGGCACTACAGAAATGTTTTGAGAAGGCCAAATCAGGAATATCCTGCCATTTGGGGACTCCACGGTTCAGAACGGAGTTGATGGATATTTCTTATGCTGACATTTTCCTGTCAAAACCAAGCCTGTTTACAGGAAAAATGGTTAGTTCTAGTGAATTTCCCATTTTGAAAAAGTTTTTTTTTTCAATGTATTTTCAGTTCAAAGTGCATTTATAACTTGACATTTAAGTTACTAAAAAAATAAACCTCCAGATTTAACTGAAAATAATAAGGCCAAAGACACTCTAAGGTAGTTTTAAAACCATTGAAGCAAATTTTTTCAGTAGGACCATTTATTTTTTTCCTTAGACTTTTTTCATTCAGTAGCATTTTTAGACTTTGGGTTTCTTGTCTAGTTGATGAGTATTGACTTTTACTTTTCAATTCTCAGAATTTCTTTCAGAATGGCAGAGCAGTTTCTTCTCACCACCTCCTGCAGCTCAGCTACCTGCTGGAGGAAGTCCTCCACCTGGGCACATCTTTCGCAGGCAGTTGTGCCACCTCTTCCTGTCACAGGAGAAAGGTTGAGGCCTCTCCCCTCAGCAGCTCTTCAGTGGTATCTGTCTGGGTTTGTATTTTTTTTCGCAATTCCCAAACAAAATGCTGTTTGGAAGTAGCCTGATGCTGTGTTTGGCTCTGTGAGGGATTTAATCATGTGGCTCTACGTGAGATTGCTGCTGATTTCTGTCTGTGAATGAGTGTGGGTCAAGGCTGCTTTGCCTAATGGCTCACCTTACAAATGCAGCCAGGTGAGTGGACACTCAGGGTGAACTTTGTGCCCTTCAAGAGGCTCAGGGAACAAGCCTGAGCTTTGAATTGAGGTGGCAGTGGAAGGGAGAAGGTGGGGAGCTTGGTTTGGGTGATAGTCCAAGAGCTGTTAGCACTGATTGTATGAAAACATGCCTTTCTCTTTAGAGTCAATGTCTTGAGTATCCTAAGAAATGTAGGGAGTGTGCTTGTTAACAAGAAGTCATTTTCTGATGGCTACTTTTGTTGCTACACTGTTTTGCCTGCCCTTCTACGCTGGATCTTGACTTAAAGGTATTTGCTCTTCATATGAAGCTCTTGCTGTTCATCAGTGCATTGTCATCCTGCCTTCTGTGTGCTCCTTTCCCCAGGATGTCCCATATAACCTGCTGAAGTCAGGCTGATGGGGTTTCCCCCAGGCTGTAAACAGTTTCTTTTATTCCTATTAGATTGTTTGGAAAGTTGAAAAGCTGGAGTAATCAAAAATAATCATTGGTGTCAAAACTATTATGAATTATTAAAAGGAGCACAGCAATGGGAGCTACAGATAATTCCTCATTCTGAAAATGAGCACGTCTTATGTTATTGCTGCAGTAATTACCTAAAAATACCTAATACTTAATTACTTCCAAGGTGTCAATCTTCATAACAGTTTATTAGAAAATTCTAATGCATGGAGCAGCTGCTTCCACAAGCAAATCTATTTGTGACTGAACCTGACATTCTGCTCTAAATATTATTCCACCTTGATCAACATTATTTCTCCACATATCTCTTGTTACAGCTGTAACAGATTGGTAAGGGAGGGTTTATCCAGCTGCAGTGGGAATTGCTCTGCTCACTCATGACTTCATACTGCCAGAGCAAGGAGAAATGTTTGCAACCAATTTATAATGAGGAGGAAGCTGGAATGGGCTGGTTCATGACCCTGGACTTGGCTTCTTGGTATTTCAGCTGTACAAATGCCTGGTTGAGAGTTCAAAGGCTCCTCTTCTGGGAATTGTCAGCTGTATGAGACTGTTGGTGTGATGCAGAGAGTGAACCCTGGGGAAGCCGTGGGTATGGACAGGGCTGCTCTGTGTTGGGGTGTTAGCGGCGGTAGGGCTGTTCCTCCTGGGCAGGAGGATGCCAGTTAGAAGTACATAAAGTCTCTTAGTTACAAATGGAGAGTCCTTGTTTGTGCATTATTATGGGTCTTGATTGCCAAAAGCATACTTGGCATTTTGAACGGACAGCTTCAGTCTGGAGCACTCACAAGTTTAGCCAATGGGCAGCTCAGTGGACATAGTGAATGGAGTAGGACAGAATATTATCCAAAAGTCTAAAATCAATCTCTTGTTTTGTACAGAAGAGGTCTAAAAAGCCGCAAACTAATAAATACACAAACAAAAGCACTTGAAAGCGATAGTCTCTAATAGCAAGCTCTACCTTAACTTGATTAATATGGAATTCTATAAAGCTGTGACTTCAAACCCTGTTGTGTTTCTGCATTGCTATTTTCTGTGTTTTTCTGTCCTTTGAAAAATTTACCAGATCAGGTATTACTGAGAACTCCGAAACTGTCCCTTAATTTCAGCAACAGGAATTTCATGCCTTTGAAGCACGAAGGTTTGAGTTTTATCCTCCAACTTCTGCAATTTCTTTGGAGACCAGGACTGTGTTAAACTTATTACTTTAGACTTTGCAGTGTCCTTTGTGGTCCTTAGTACCACATCAGTGACTGAGCCACTTAATGTCCTTTTTCTTCTTCTGAGCTGTTCTTCAAATATCCCTACACCTCTGGCAAGTTAAGATTTGATCCAGGTTTTGCTGTACTGCCTGGCTTTCTCCCCCTGCCTGAATTTGGGACAGCATCAGTCCTAGCACAGCCAGAGTGGTCTGCTTTGCCAAGGGTGCAAAACAGAGTAAAACATTAAAAACAGCCTGATGAGAATGCCTATTCTTATTTCTGGTAGTTTTCCATTTATTCTGAGAGTACATAACAAATGTCTTGAGACATACAGTTTGTATTTTGAAAACCTGTATTTTTCACTTAACACTATGGATGCTTATCTGTGTAGTTACTAAATCTTCAGAGCTGCTACACTGTATTATGCATGTGTTGCGTTGTAGTTAGCAGATACCAATTTAACCAAGTGTTCTTCTAAAAAATGCATTGCAGATCTTGTATAGCAGGTGCCTTGCAGAAACGAAATCTGAGTGGTGTCAGCAAATTGAGCTGGCTGTGCAAGTGTTTCCGCGTTAGCTAGCCCTTGCGTTTGCAGAACATAACTAAACCAGCACAATAGTACCTTATTGGAGGAAAGCTAAGTTGTTTATTTGGGGTTTTTTGTTTTTTTTTTTGTTAAATATGTGTATGAATTTCAAACTGGGTCACCCTGAGAAAGAAGCTGACATCAAATGGTGGTAAACAGCTTTAATTCAGCGGTAGCGAGTGAGTATTAATAATCCCATTGACCTTCATGAAATGAGTTGTACCAGTCATACAAAGACTACTCAGGGTATGGGTATATGTATAAGGAATAAGGTCTCAGGCATTAATTTCCATCTTTTTAGGAGATTCTGTGGATTACTTCTGATGCCTGTTGGGAAGATACCACAGGAGCCAAAGCTTGTGTATGACTGTAAGGTAAACACAATTGACAGATTGGTATCACACCATGTGCTTGTGATGACTACATTAAAGTACCTTTGTTTTTGTGATTAATTCTGTCATGAGGGACCCAGACCTTTGAGCTTTTATCCTGACTGAAAACTGTAACTAGAAAGCATTCATAGGGATGGCTGCTAATAAGCAATCCTTCTGGCTCCTTGATGAGCGGAGGAGATGTGTGGAGCAGGGAAGTTGGTGACAGCTGTCATAGCCCCTGGAGCTGGGTCCTGCAGCTTTGCCTCGGGGGATGCCCCTGGAACTGAGCACCCCTTGGGACATCTCCACGAATGCCACGCCGGCAAGACCTGGCTATTCTCCATGTCACTGGGGGGTTGGTCATTTGTCTGCTTGCCAAAACCGAGGTCTCAATTACCTGTTCTGACAGCTTCTTATTAGTAGTTTCTAATACTTATTTTTTGGCAGTTGCCTCGTCATGGCTGTGACACCAGCAATCCCCTCAGTGACCATCAGGTGACTAATGTGACCATGCTGTCAGTGCTGCCCTGTACCACCCTGCTTCCCTTCACCTGTTCTATTTGCTTCTCTACATTACTGCACTCAGATGCTAACTTATTAGTCCTTTGCAATTTTTATGAATACCTATTGCTATGATACAAATGAAAATAAGAATAGTCATCAACATTGAGGTCCATGAAATAAGTAACCCGAAGAGGTGCACCTAAAGTTCTCTCTGGCTACTGACCACTGAGTCATTCTATGGTTTTTCTTCTTCCTTGAGTGGCTTTGGCAGAATTAGGCCTTAAGGCTGGTGTCAGGATTACATTTGTGACCTTCTCGTGGGTTTTAGAGCAGTTCAGATGTTACATAGACTGTGACTGCTTTTCAGAGTAGTCTAGGCAGGAGGAAAAATATCTCATCAGAGATTTCTTAGTCTCTAAAAAAAAAAAAAAAGGATCCGCACAAAAAAGGTTTGACATTGGTTTGTTTTTTTTTTTTTTTCTAATTTGGAAAAATATAAAAATAAGGAAGAAAATGAATTCAAAGCAAAGGGATATAAACAGAGAAGCTTAACGCTTAGTTTCAGCTTCCTAGAAGTTAAATAAAGAAAATGTATTGTAATGGTTCATTGGCTTGTATCTTATCTTGCAAAGGGTAGCTACCACGAGCAGGGTAGTATATTCTGCAGAAGATCCAGTTTATTCTTTCTGTTACCCTGGGTAATGAATGTTCTTCAGAAGAGAATGCAAATGTTTTTTCTTATTTCCTGTCTCTAAAATTGGGACCGAGAGTTTGTTTAAAAGGTAACAAAAGAATTAAAATGGGATGGAAAGCCTGCAATTATCTGTGATAAACAATGCATTATGTTTTGGTTTGCGGGCTGTGAGTCTGTCACTGAAATGCTCCTCATCTCATGTAATATTTTGTGCTACTGCATTTCTTTTCAATTATACAGCTCAAAGGAAAGTTTCCACTGACAAAAGCAGTGAAAGCACATTGCTTTCAGTATTAGTTTTGGGTTTTTTTTCCTTCTTTTATAGGTCTCAAGTGTCTCTTCAAATATAAGTCCAAATGACAGGAGTCCAGGAGTTTGAAAGTTATTAGAGAGATATGGATATATGCAGCTAATGAAATATGCTCGCTTACAGTATATCAAGACATGCAGAATATTGAGAAAAACTCAGCAATTTCAATATTTAATATAAACTGGAGTTAAAGTATTTTATTTTTTTTGCAAATGCAGCATATGTTAATCTATTGCTGAGCATTCATCTAGCAGATTCAATTTCCACTCATAATTTTTCATTTATTAGTTTCTCTTTCACATAAACACAGCTGTGTATTCTGATCTATGCTGTTGAGAACTGACACGGTGCAGTATATGGGGAACCCAAGTGATTTATTGTGGAGAGCCAGGGAGTAGGTTGGGGGGACTGCAGAACAATCTCAGGATAAATACTGGTTCTGATTTAAATTCATCGTTGCAAAGTTTTTACCCCAAACTTTCCACCAGTTGCTTGTATTGAAGGTGGACCAATAAGTGTTGGATAGAGGGACAGTTTGAGCAATGTTGCAGCTCAGGAATAGCGAGGAGTTTCTGCTGTGCTTGGCCCCAAATATCTAAGGTATACAAATTCAGTGGCAGTGCTGATATATTGATGAGGATCATATGATGCTGATAACAGTCCAGCTGCTGTTCCTCTCTGGCTGGCAGCAGAATACCTCTTAATTTGAGGTTTTCTGAGACTGAGGCTTTGTAATCAAGAAGCTTATAATTTTGAAGGCACAATGAGAAACAAATAATTGTTTTATTTAAAATGTAGTACTGAGTCTGCCGCTTGATGTGTGGCAGCTTGTTTTGGAGTGGTGGCTAAATTGTTTAAAAAACAAAACAAAAACCCAAACAACAAAACAAGGCTCTCCATCATCTCCAGTGGATTCCTTGCTGTAAAATATGTCTGGAAATCAATATGTATTTTATTTAAAATTTCACACTAGGCTACCCTCTTCAGGTACAATAGCTGATTTGCAAGCTGCTACTGCACAGCTGAGTAGGAAGGGCTTTTGGAGTTTAAGCCAAAACCTGTCTGAAGCTATTGAATAACTTTCCCTTGACTTGAGTGCACTGTGGTTCGACCTGCTACGAATGGCTGCGTCTCTGCTATCAAGGGTGTGCTGAGCAGAATAAAAATATCTGTTGTAGGTGTGAGGGAAATGAGTTCAGCCTTATCCCCTTGGGTTTTTTTACATCTCCCTACAGTGTACCTGTGGTCAATTCTCATCTTACCAATGATTCCACCTCTGTCCTCACTCTGCTCTTTCTTCTCTGTTGTCTGAAACAGGTAAGACGCACAGACTCATTTAATAGATTGCACTACAACTTGACCCCTCCTCTTCCCACCAAGGGGATATTTTTCCTATTGCTGGTAAATGCACTTTCATTCCTGGGTCTTGCTTGACACGTGAGCCCCATCCTTTCTCTGGCCGCTGTGATGCAGGGAGCAGGGGCGATGGCCTTCCAGGGAGCACTTAGCCACCCTGCTCCCTGCTGTCCTCGCTCCAGGCACTGCTCAGTGAAGGGAAGTTTCTGGGAAGAGATGATACAGTTTAATAGAAGAGCTAATAGAACTGGGAAGAGGGCTTGTGTCCTGATAAGCTTGTCTTTTCTTTATTTTTAATCTCTTCTGGTTAATTTAATGAAATCCAGTGTTTATCTACAAGCCTTGTCTTGATTGCATCCTTTGGCTACCATGGCAAAATGCTCCGGTGACAGTATTTTTTTCTAAAGCTATGGACAGTCATTAGAGTATGGTATATTTATTACCTGGCTATTGTGAAAGCTGTCTCACTTGTGAGCCCTTTTTTCCAGCAAAGTATCCAGCACTTGACTAACGGGGTGTTCCAGCCCTGTGCTGTTTTGTGATCATGCAGTGATGCTGAGGGAAGGATAAGTAACAAAGCAGTGCTACGTGTAGTATATGCCTGTATCCTCTGGGGATTGGCCTTTGAAGCAGAGGCAGTGACATTCTGCAGAGCTAAAGGAGGGTTTGTGGGTGCTGCTGGGTGACAGCTGCTCAGAGGTGCAGCTGTGGCAGGACCCTGTGGTGAGGTGGTTCCTTTCCCAGCACTGCCCTTAGCCCTGGGGTACCTTCCCCCAAGAGTCACAGCTTACGCAGGTTCAAGGACCTGTTCTGGTAAGCAATCTGCTCTGGCTTATTGGATGCCTGAAAAATGTATCTATCTGGCTCGGAAGATTCCTGAGCTGTGAGTTGCTGGAGGCTGGAAGAGTGTTTGAGGAAAGCATTGCTTGGTGTTGCCTTGCTCTTGTGTACATACAGGCATTTGCTGTGACCATAATTGGAAATGGGGCAGGGGGTTAACTAAATCTTTGGGCTGATCCAATACCTCACTTCTGTGTTCATAAATAATCAGCATGCTAAACAGTGCTGTTAATTGCACTGGAACTTGCAATGATTAATTCTAATTGCTGTTCATTATTTCTGTAGCGTGTCAAATGTGCTAGAAACAATGCCTGGTAGGTACTAAGCATTAAGATATGGATACAGTGAGACATAACTACTGGCGTTTGTTCTGTGCAGGGGTGGGTATTTTAGCTGAATTGTTGGGAGATTTGCCTGTGCAACATGATGCAAAGGTTGCTGGATGCTGAGGTCTTCAACTGTTTGTAAATCACTGTATCTTCTGACTGGTGGAGCTTCACTGGTTTCATCCCAATTTGAATCTGAGCTCTGGGTTTTGGATGGCTGCTCACAGCACTGTTATTACTGTATTGTTGCTAACAAGTCACCTTTACTTTGGAGCAACAGGCTAAGTAGAGATTCAGTCTGCTTAGAGAGATAACTGGTAGTAGGAGGAAGTTCTACTGGTTGCCTCAGTAGATCAGAGAGATGCGTTTGGATAAATGGACAGACCATGCTTCGTTCTTTTTCACTTTTCATGCAATTGTTGCCTGGGAAACACAGGTGTCAGCCTCAATATGGGAATTCCACATTGAGAAGCTTGGTAAATTTGACCTATTAGAGTCACAATTAGTTCACCTTTTTTATAACTGAGAGTGCTGGAAAGATGAGTGAGGGTTTTTGAACAAGCAATGGCAGGGAAAGCTGCATCAGCTGCATTACAGTAAACATGGAGATCAGCATATGCAGGATGACTCCTGGAGAGAAGCTGATGTGCTGGAAGTATGTGCTTTGCAGTAGCTAACAATAACTTGTTTGTGTACCTATTCTTGATTATTTTCATTTTTAAAGATCACTTTCAATGAGTCTCTGATGGCCTATGCATGGGTTTCTGATGTACTCCCAAGATGAGCATAGTCGGAGCTGGAAGTTTCCTGGGGCATTGCGGGCCGTTTCTGGGGCAGCACCTGTATTTAGCTGCACGCTGACACGCTGAGGACGGTGCTTTTCAGCAGAGTAGAGTAAACAGGAGGAGGAGTTGATTAGGCAGACAACAGTGTCAGGCAGCTTCTTTCAGCTGATAATTTTAAGAGCCTTAACAGGCAATCCATAAGCAAAATTTTAGTCCTCACAGATATGTCTTATTTCTCTTTTTACTTCCTCTGGCAACCTTGTCTGAATTAATATAGAGCTGAGCAGCTACTGACTGTGGCCACGTAGACATTGCTTACAATATAATACTTGGCCTTTGGGTAGACCTGCAGCAATTTTTAAACATTAGTTTGGTGATGGGATAGTGATACACATAGTTACAACTCTACACTTACAGGGAATATCTGATTTAAGCAGAATTAAAACGGTGGATGGGTTAAGGAATGTTTTCCAATGCAGTCTTGCTGAACAGACAATTAGCAAGTTCATTAAACTACCTCATTATTACCATGATAATGACAGGATTAACACACTTCACTTCAATATCTCTAATTTGTTTTGTAATATATGCAAGATGGGGAGATGATTCTGCTATATGTAAGACTTCTGGACAGCTAGCATCAGAAAGAAAGGCTTCTTGGTAGGTAAAGAACAACAGAGATGAGACGGCTGGAGGAGGGGGTGTGTGGGGCAGCTGGAGCTGCCAGCCCACCAAGGAATACCAGCAGTCCTTAAGTTTTGGATTAAATCTAGTTAGTGTGCTTGGTGCTATTTTGGGTCTGGGAGGAGATTTTGGATGAGTTCCCTGTGGGCAAATCACTGTATCAAGGGAAAACATCACCCTATGTAGCACATTTTGCTAGTGACAAAGTTGAAGAAATGCGTGGCCTGGAGTAACTTGGTAAAACTGTCTAAGTCAAGTCACTGAACGCACCAGAAAATCATTAGCTACAGCTCTTTTAGTGTGGGGGAGCAGTCACCTTATCCTATGACCCACCTGCTGGTGCAGCTGATCGCTGCTGTGGGGTGGGAAAGGCATGTTGCAAATCCTTGAGCTGTGCACACTCTGTAGAGGGACGTGGGCTGCAGGAAGGCTACACCTTTTGAGACTGCTGGATGTGGTCATTAAACAAACAAGGCCTATTTCTACATTCCTGTACATCTGCAGCAAAAATAATGGGAGACTGACAACAAAACTTCTCTTTTATACTCTGCACAATAGAATAGCAGGATGGTTTAGGTTGAAAGGAACCTCAAAGATCACCTAGTTCCAAACCCTCTGCCATGGGCAAGGACACCTTCCACTTGAGGTTGCTCAAAGCCCTATCCAGCCTGGCAGTGAACACCTCCCTGGACAATCTGTTCCAGTGTCTCACTACCCTCACAGTAAAGAATTTGTCCCTAATATCTAATCTAAATCTGCCCTCTTTCGGTTTAAAACCATTACCCCTTGTCCTATCGCTCCACTCCCTGATAAAGAGTCCCTCCCCATCTCTCCTGTAGGCCCTTTAGGTACTGGAAGGGGCTCTAAGGTCTCTCCAGAGTCTTCTCTTTTCCAACTCTCTCAGCCTGTCTTTGTAGCAGAGGTGCTCCAGCCCTCTGATCATCTTCATGGCCTCCTCTGGACTTGCTCCAATAGTTGAAGACTGTTTGTAGAATGCTGTGGGATGCGCAGTAGTGTGTCATGATGAGTTCAGGCATCCTAGTGAGGGAAGAAGGCTGTTATACCTGAGGCTAGAAGTGCTAATACCACTGTGTCAGTATTTTCACTGAAGAACTCACTTGTGTTCTGTCAGAAACGTCCTGCAGGTGGGTTCCCAGCCAGCCATTCAATTGAGTGTTTGCAGCTGGTATGGTGTAGGCTTCATGCCACCACACTGTTGCATTCAGTTGATACAGCAGAGAATGTGGGGCCAGATAGGCATAATTTCAAACCACAAGGAAGTTAATGTGGCTTATGGGGGGTCTGGAGTAAAAATCAGAAAAGTAGGCAGCACAGTTACCGGTGAGGTGGCAAACTTTTCGGGAGTCTCATTTCTGATGCTGCCCAGGAGATGTTAGCTGGGGAAATAATGCAGGGAGTTGTGTTTAGAAGTGGATTGTGCATCACTGTAATCATGTTGGTATCCACCAGGAGCCACATTTTTTAGAGAGAGAAGGCGGCTTTGAGGTCACAAGAGAAAGTTATCAAATGTCATGGTGCGTAGATGTTCTGCCAATGAGTTTTAAAGAAAAACGTTCATGTTCTATATATTAATTTATCTGTCAAAAGGGAAAAAGGAAAATAGCCAGCCTGTGTAACTGGCTAGCTGGAGTCACCTAATGCTTCGATAGACTGATGAGCTAGCTGTTCAGAGTAACTGCTGTGGCTCTATATAGAGCAGAAAAGGACCATCCTCGAGGCCGACCTAGTAGGAATTTGCCTGAGAATCCCCTTGGATATAAAAATAGGCTGAGGAATAGGTAGCTGCATATCCATATACAACTAAACAGAATCATACATGTCAAATAGATATAAAAAAGCTACATATGCTAATATGTGATGTATATGTGAGCTCCAAAGATCCAGAGATAAAGTAGTAGGTGCCGAGTTTGATCAGGATATCAAAGTTACTCTAGGACCTGTCAAGTGTGACTCCTCCATGTTCTTCTGAAAATTTTAACATGAAAAGACAAGGCAGAAACAGGTCTGACATTATTAACAATGACAAGATCCTTCCTCAGCACTCCTTGCTTATTTTCCCTTAATGAGCTTTGGTGGGACAGATTCTCTGATGTGGTGCTGTCACTGCTGCAGCTCGTTGTGATGCTGAGACATGAGGCTGGTCCCTGCCTGTTCAATATACCCACAGGCTCGTTAGTGGTGGGACAGCACTTGGGCAGCTGTTTGCCGGGGGCACGGAAACCCAAGTGGAAGCTCCTGTTTGTCGGCAAGCAAACATAATGCAAGCGCATTGCCTGTCAGAATGGAAAGAAATTGAGGGCTATTAATGTGAGTTCAAACAGTCTGGTGGAATTGGAAACACTGGGAGAAAGAGTGCAGGGAAGCAGATGTAAAATTAAAATGGTTTCTCTTTAAATGAAACTATTGACAACGATAATTGCATGGCAGGACAATAATCCTACCAGGAATAACTGTGACTTTATTTGGGCCAAAATGAAGAACTGCGAAGGCCAATGTTCTGTGCCGTGTGCTAATGTCTGTGTTGCACTTCTCACACCTTCCAGCCATATGGTCAAACCTGGATTGCAGCACCAGGAGGTTGGAAACCTCCCACAAGAGATGGTGTCAAAACATAGCACAATGAGAATTGGCTGTTATGGGCTGGGTATGACAGAAAAAGCCTGGTATGGTCTCAGCTTGATGAGGAAAAACACTGTTATCAGCTGTGGATGTGGAGGTCGATTTATTGTATCTGTAGAGTAAAAAGGAGACTGGTCAGAAAGGGATGGGTGTTTCTCAGGGCAGTTTTCTAGGCTCATTGGGAAATATCTCTTGCAAAACCCATTATTCCTCTCACTAGGCAGATCAGGTTGTAACTGTACCTTTCTGGCAGCCTTCCCCTCTGCTGTTTGGTCTGACTGCAGACTGTACGAGCTGTAATGCTATCATTATAACTCAAACTTGACAACAGTGACAGCCACTAATGTGTCATTTGACTGGGAGAAGGGGCATCTCACTTGGTTTTTTTTGACAAGGCAGGACTAGAAGTTCAGTTGCTTGATGGCAGAGTGGAGTGCTGCTGTCCTGAGAGCCATGTCAGCGCGAAGGTGCAGAGCATTTGTTGAGCTCTGCATAAAACATTTTTCCCTTCCCGTCCCCTGTCTTGCCCGCTAAGAAATGCAAAGCCATCAAAATCAACAATTAGTAGTGAGAGAGACTAGTAGCAAACCCATGGTTTTTCCCTTTCTGCTTATTCTGACATAGTTTTAGTTATGTATTCATTATTTTCTAAATCATTATGCCACTTTGACAGTACTGCCAAATGAAGGAGCAAGCTGCATCTAGTCCGATCTTATATTGTGCAGTGTAACTTTGGTGTTTTGCTGTTTTATTGTTCCCTTTGTGCTTACAGCTAACTATTCCTGCATTATTATTTAGCTGGAGCTGCAATTGCAAAGTTTATCTGCAAATGGAACAAAGCAGTCAATCATACCCATTTGTTTCTGCACAGCTGCTAGATCTTTTACCTCTATAGTTTATAAATCTGGAGCTTGACTTGAATCCCCATTTTCTTCTCTTGCTATTATTTATTACAGTGATTTATTGTCTGGTATCCATTTATATCTAGTTTCATACAAGAGCTCTGTTATTTTTAGCCTGGTTAGAGGAAAATTGTTGGGTGCATGGGTCCACTTTTGCTGAGATATGCCCACTGATTTCAGCGTAAGATGGATCAGGCCAGTGATGCATGTGGCTATGACTAAATTTTTACAGTATTTCATGCAGGAGAAGTATATGTGCACAAAAAATGTGGCTAAAATTCATCTATGTTGTATGCTCCTGTTAAACAGAAAAGTGGTAAATGTACAATGTTGCTTCTTCCTCTGAAGACCAAAGCAACATTTCCAATGTTTTCTTCACAAACCACTGTGAATCCAAAGTCTGGGAGTCAGGGGGTGCTATAGCCATGTTCTGAAAAGGCAAATCTTTTCTGTCCTGCTCTGCTCCCCTGTTTCATTTCCTGAATCAAGAAAGAAAATACATACGTCCAAACTGGAGAAAAAAAAAATTCCCTGCAAAATGTAACCTGGCATAGAATCAAAGAAGTTCTGGAAAACTGGGAGATGGTAAAATGAAATATTCACAGGTTTCCAAGTAAATTTTTAACTTGCTGAACTGACCTCAAATATTTCACTCTACCTAAACTGCATTTCCATTAGATGACCTGGCGCTGCATGATTTGGATGCCTGAAATCTTCACTCTCTTTCATGGGCTGAGTCCCTGTGAGACTGCTGTGCAAACCTGTGGATGCTGTGTGTCCATCCTGCTGGGCCATGGATGGTGTCACCGAGCACCAGTGGGAGCTGGGGGCTGATCCTGTGCTGACCCAGGGTGAAGCACTGTTGGTTGTTTCAGCAAGCAGGTGTACTTCTATTTGGGTTGAACAAATGTGAAACCAAATATATGTCAGACTGCCTGTCAGAAAATGGAAAAATATTATTGTGGAAAATTTACTTTTCAGGAGATGTGGCTTTGAGCAACAGCTCTTGGGCTATTCCAGTGCCCCTTTTGCTGAAAGCTTACTTCCCTGCTTAGAGCAGCAAGTCCCTCCTGCTTCTGTCACCACCAGCAGATGCCTTAAATCAAAAAAATCAGAGAATAATAGAATGGTTTGGGTTGGAAGGGACCTTAAAGATCACCTAGTTCAACCCCCACTGCCCTGGGCAGGGACACCTCCCACTAGACCAGAATGCTCAAAGGCCCATCCAGCCTGGCCTTGAACACCTCCAGGGATGGGGAAAAAAGACAAAAAAACCCCAGAAAAACTTATTTTGAGGAACGTTCATTCTTCTCTTGCTGCTGCATGGGTTGATGTCTTACTAATTTTAACACAGGACTGAGTTTTACAGGGTAGGGCAGGGATAAACAGTTTAGCTAAAACCACGAGGTACATCCTTGACAGAAACCATACCAGGACAGGCATTGATGTGGGACATCATCCCCTGAGATCCCAGCATGGCAGACTGGGAGCTTTTTGTGAAGTCTTTAGTTGTGCCAAGCATAAGTTTGTGTTTGCAGGGTGGTTGTTGGCTGTTTGCTGCTATAGAGGTAACAAGAGTTGGGTCTGGGCAGCTCCTAAAGTGCAGGGTCTGAGGAGGAGGAGGAACAGGCTGACACCACTCAGCCAGCCCTAGGCCCTGTGTGGACATCCGTCTCATCAGCTGTTGTGGTGCAGAACCAGCATGGGAGGGTGGTGGGCTCCCAGTTGGGCTGCCTGGAGGTGGGGCCAGTGGGGCTGAGCCCCTGCTCTGCTCGTCCCCAGAGATGGTGACTATCCTGCCTGTGTGTCTGTGGAAGAACCCCCCCCACCCCCACAAAGCAGAAAAGATTCCCCCTTTCTCATAAGGGATTGTGATTATTTTGTTTGTTTGTTTGTTTTTCGGTTAGGTTGTTGGGGTGTTTTTTCTCCAAATGAAAGTGAAGCTAAGTCTTGAATATCTGAAATCTTTGATAAAACATCTTGCTTTTATTTCAGATTGGTAATGCAAGTGAACTTTGTAGCAGCACCATACCCTAAATAGCATTTTTTCTTTAGCCCAGGGGCTCTGGCTCTGGCTTTTTTCATGTTTAATGTTTGAGCAGCAGATGGAGCAAAGGACCAGATAAATACAGATAAAAGGAGGTGGAAGGACAGGAGGGAAAGAGGGAAGAAAAACTGCTGCTGCCTGGTCCCTTGGAGCAAAGGGAACAATGCCAACAAGAGCTGGGGTCCCTGGAGGGCCGGGGGGACGAGGGGTGCTGCAGGGTGCTCGGCGGCCCGTCTCCCAAGGGCACCTTTTCTTCACCTGCCCCCAGCAAAGTCCAGTCAAACCCTATGCAAAGGGCAGCATTTGTATGAGTTTTTGGGCACTGGGAGGTTAAAGGCCAGTGGATTATTACTCCCTGCTACCCTGGCTGCAAGAAATTAAATGAATAATGCCAGTGCTTGAAAGCAACATATTTTTTTGCTTCACAAGTTCCAGCATCTAGACTCAGAGCTATCAATTTCTGTTAAAAAATAAATCATATTTCAGAAAGACTGGGAAATATAAAATTTCAGGGTTCAAAAACTAAGGTGGAGGTGGAAAGTGAAAGAACTCAGACTTTTTTTTTTTTTTTTAAATCTAGTGATTTTGGAGCCTGACACAAGACTATTACATGTTTCAGTTTGTCAAGCTAAGGTGGAGTTGTTGGCACAGCGTTGGAACAGGTTACCTGGGTAAAGAGTCCACATGCTGAAGGATCTTTTTAGGATAATAATTTAGGCAAAGGTGAGTCAGGAATGATTATGTTGGTTCTGTGTTAAGGACGGGGGGTTAAACATGACTGATTTCTTGTGTATTCTTCCAGCCTTTACTGCCTCTTGTGTCCCTCCTGATATAAAGCAACTTCTTTGTGCTAATATCTTCTGCAGAAGGAAAAAAGTATTGCTTTGTTTTTGAGGCATGTTTCTAATGATTTCTAATTCAGATGTAAACTTTTACTCAAAATGAGAGAGAAAACAATTGCTGGTGTGTTGAAGGACCAATCTGGCCTTTTATTTTATATGCATTCTCTTGCTCATTAGATAACCAAGCAGCGTGACAGTTTATGATTTATTTAGGGTAATGAGTCTGAAATAAATGTGAAATTTCTCTGAGCCTACAAAAAGTACTGGCTGTCAGGTATATTTAAAAAAATTCATGACAAAATTCCAAACAGTGCCAAGCTATATATTTTTAAATTGCCTCCTAAACAGTGATGACTTTGGTGACTTGTTGGTTCGCATCACACTCATTGTGTTATCATAATAAGTAATTTTTTCTAAGCACCTAAATGTTTCAATTGGAGACTTGATTGCAATTCTGTTTCAACCCATTTATATTCCTATTAAGTTTGGCTGAAAGGTGTCACATTTTTTGCTTTGCTTGGATTCAGTGCTGACAGTTATACCAATGAATCGAAGCAGCTATTCCATCTGCAGTCAGACACCCATGATATCATTCCCTGCTAGTCAATACATTAAAAATGCTAAAATCTTTGCTTTTCTTTTGCCTGATGCCTGCACTGTGGAGATGTTTATTGCTGTCTCCTACCTGAAGGTTGCTTGGTGGTTTGCATTTGATAACATTCCTAATGCATTGGAAAGGTAGATAAGTAATTGCCTCCTTAATATTGCATGTGTAGAACCAGATCAAAAAGATAAACTTTAATAGAAATGTGGGTATGGGGGGTCCTTATGGATCTTGTCTTCTCAGAAAGCTAGTGTGTCACATTCATGTCTGTGCCAAGTCCTTGTCTTTAGGGCCTGATGTACTGATTAAAGGGCCAGCCTAACCCTTACTCTATATATCTCTTAATGCTCATCTTTCATACGTGATACTGTTTCTCTTAAATCTTATGCTAAATTGTAGAACAATTTAGCAGCCCTTAACCTTTTCATGTCTGTTTTAATCATGTCAGGGCTCCCATTTATGAGTTTGATTTGATCTGGCCATCAAATGATCAAGTTAATCATGAAAAGGGGAAGGGCTCTCAACATTCATGCTTTGGCCAGATCTTCTGCTTCGACAGTGACTTCATCCATTTTTAATGTGGCCAATTTGTGTGTTGAGTGACATCAAGTGCTATCAGACCAATTCATAACATTCTGTGAATTCAGCCATTTACATTTTCATTAGTTATAGCCTCTTTACAAATCATTTGTTAGTTGATAAGATTATTTGTAGAAACCTATTTAACGCTGTGAGTTGATGAATAAAGGATTTCTTTAGACTATTCATAACACGTTAGTACTGGTACTGCAATCCTGCTAGCAGACCTCTAGAGTCCTCTGCCTAGCATCACGGGATTCACTTCTTCAGCAAGATTGGCATTTTAGAAAAAAAAAAAGACTTTTTAAGAAAAAAATATTAATTTTAATGAGACTGTGCCATGATGCTTATGAAACAGCTCTTCCTCTGTGGCAGCTGTCTGTCACTATGCATATAATGGTTGCATTTGCATTGGACCCCTCTTTGATCTGCTCCAACCACTCATCGTGTCTCCCCATGCAGTGCAGAGTGCACAGTACCCAGCGCGGGTACCCTTGCTGTCGTGGTTGCGTAGCCCTGGCACCGCAGCACCCTTGTCCTGATGGAGGAGCTGCATCTCTCTGTCTGTCTGCAGTTTCCCACTTAGTGATAATAGGTGCTGATGAGCTGCAGAGTCTCTGATCTGTGCATAATATTGCCTTGTTTTCATTCAAATGTGTCTGAAGAACAACTATTCCCCAGACATCTATGTGCATACAAATCTGCTTGTGGAAATGTTTGCAGGTTGCAGATAAAACGGAGATAAGACAGTCAGACTGAGCAGTCTGAATTCAAATGAGCGTGAAGAGATAGTATGTTTTAGGGTCTTGCCCTCTGTCCAGTCATCTTTCTACTGTTCTCTGTGGGAAGAGATGGACTTTAAAAGAAGCTGCCCAGCTGGTGTTAAGCCCTAGTGAAAAGTGAGACTTGTTCAGGAGAATAACTGTGCCTGTGAAGAAAGCCTGCTTAAGAAGCAGACTTTTTTTTCCCAGCAGAGTCCTTGGTGTCCCACCCAGGCTGGCCCACAGGGGCAGATTGTTAGAAGATTTGGAGACCTAAAGGAGCAGGCAGGAACTTAATGGATTTGAAGCCAACAAGAGTTAATTTCCAGTTCCTGTCTTTTGGTACCAAATCCCTGTTATAAATTTGCCCGTGGATTGTAAGTTAGTACCTGCACCCTCCACAAGAAGAAAAGCTATTCCTGCCCACACATTGCTTTGAAAAGGAAATAGCCCTGGAGAGTAAATATGACACAGCCGAAGGACAACAATTTCTCAGCCTTTCTGGTGGGCAGATTTCATTAACTTTCCCAAGTACATCATGGATGCTGTTATCTGAAGCTGCTGATAGTATTAAGAGAATTCTTGCATGGGTCAAAAAACACCGTATGTAGCCGTTATGTTGTAGGGAGCGTGAGCAAATATAGGGGGAAAGTACAAATAAGGGTTGGGATTTTGTTCTTACTCTGGGCCAGCTGGACCTTTCATACGCCTCCAGTCTGGCAGATATTTTGGTGAGTTCCTTGAAAAGAGAGGTTTGTTTCTGTTCCTTTCTGTAAGTCCCTCGAACAAGTCATGCTGGACTGGCTTTCTATCAGCATGGGCTCATTAAACTTCATCGAACTTCTTCAGAGCTGCCTTGGGTGTTTAGACAAGAGAGAGCAAAATCTGCCTAAGGATGCCCTTGTCCCCTGTAGGCGTTTATATCAGTATTATTCCCACCATGTCATTGCGTGCACTGGTTGATTACTTCAGATGTCTGGATGCTGTAATACAAATATGCGGCATTTAATTCTCTTGCTTGGCACGTTTTCTTTAAAGACGACTCAGAGTTAATTTCCCGGTGTCATTAGGGGCCATAAATGATATGGAATGTGTCAGAAATAATTAAGAGAAATGATGGTGAACACTACAACCTCAGAAATAGACGTTATCTGCAAATAACTTTCAGCTAAATTCATGAGTATCTTCATCAGCAATGAGAATTTGTTGTAAGTGGATAAGCTGTTATTTAGTTTTCTTAGCAGCGCTTGCTATTCCCTTGTCTTTAGTGTTACGTGGAATCAAGAGCAATTTCATGTGATCCTTTTGAAAGAATAGGAGGAATCTCCAGCAACTGTCTTCCAAAACCATCTACTACACTTTCCCAGCTAACAATTGCCAAAAGCCAGTCTGCAGCTAGAACGCTAGAGAATACTGAGTTTTGTTTGCCCTCAATCCAAGCCACTTTTCTGTTTACCCCTATGAGATTTTCTTGTTGTTTTTGTGCAAAGTTGAGTCTGAAGCCCTAAGGTAGCGCCGGTGGGACTAAGAAGTGGTGCTGTCGCAGCCTCAGCAGGGGAGCGGTTTGATCTGCTCCACTCTTCTGTGCCAGCCTCAGGACTCAACACTGCAATCGCTCAGAACGGAGCGTTGCAGTTGTTTGAAAGGTGTGGGGTGAGACGGTGGGTTACTGCCTCTCATCCTCAGCTTGGCACGATGGGCCTTGCAATTCGTCGGCCCGGGCTGCCTATGGCGATGTGCATTTCATGCTGCTTTTACCTTAGAGGTGAAGTATACAGTTTGTAGCACAAGTGTCAAGGATGAAAGATAAATAAAGCAAACCCCGTTCCCCTTTTTCGTGCATTGGTAAACCCAGCCTCCCCACGGGCGAACACGGCTATTTCTGGTCCTGCTGCAGGCACGGGGGTGGCACTGTCCACTTCCCAAAGCCTCCAGCCGGTGTTTGGGGCTCCTGAGATCACGTTCAGCACTGCCGCTGGCACACGCAGTGAAGGCTGGCAAGTCGTTTGCTGCTGGTGCTTTCCAATCACGATCCTTACATTT
>JAOXNO010000063.1:12437876-12467109 GCA_028565335.1 Limnodromus scolopaceus | reverse complement strand
GCACTGCCGCTGGCACACGCAGTGAAGGCTGGCAAGTCGTTTGCTGCTGGTGCTTTCCAATCACGATCCTTACATTTATGCTTGTAAATAAGAATAGCATTAGCTATGTTTTCACCATGAGAAAAGGGGTTTGTGTGGCTTGTGCTTGCTGTCAGTGCAGTGCAAGCACAGCTGTCCTGTGGCTCCCTGGCCCCAGGGACTGTGTGTGCAGTGGCAATAGAGTAGGTGCCGTATGAGAACAGGGTGCTATGGGGATATTGGGTTTTTGCAGGGCTGGGGTCGGGAGTCTCTCTTCCCATCTTCCAACACTGGGGCTTCCCTTTCTTCACTATTTCATTTGGGGACTTGCAGAAATCCTGCTTTGCTGTTCCCCTATGTCTGGCCCTCCATCTCCAGCAGAAGTAGCGTTCTCCCCTATTCCCCTCTTGTGTTTCCAGCTTCCTAGGGAAGGGACCGCAGCTTCAAAAGGATGAAGGAGGGAGGGAGGGAAAACAAGTGGTGTAGGGCTGGCACAGAAAAGTGGAGTCAGACCCTAGTGAGAAGGGTGCCAAGGGCTGGTGGCAGGGTGCAGTGGCTGTAGCAGGGCAGTGCTGTCCCCTGTGCCAACTCTGCACCTGTCTCGCTCTCCTCACAGAAGAGGAGGCTGTGCAGGTTTGAAATAGTCCATCTCGGTCCCTGCTGGCAAGTGTAAAGCAAACAGGCTGCCCTTTCCTACAGGCAGCATCCTGACAGCTGCCTCCTTCACCGGTGCCCTAGGCGAGCTGTGTGTGCATCAGCTGTTCTGCTGTGAAGTCCTCATGGAGATACGGCGTGGCTGGTCTTCAGTGGGAGAGGTCAGTGCTGCATTCATCTCCCTGCAGTTTTCCTCGTGATAAAACGACAGTGCCGGGTCTCCACCGGAGGGGAGTTATACTGCGTGAAAGCAGCGCTGGGTTTTGGCAGTGAAGGTAAAGCTCCAATTGGTGCAGAGACCCGCAGCTCTCGGTGACTTTGCAGAGAGCTTATAGTGCAAGACAGAGCATCTGCTGCTGTCTAGGAAATAGCTCTGTGCGATGGAAAGCCTTTTATCACTGGGAAAAAATAAAAACTCTAGAAGTAACAGATGACACTAAGGAAACCTGAGGTGGCAAGGCAGAGTGATTAAAGCAAAACAGAAAGTTGGTGTTAAGACTACACAGTCTTGGTCCTTCTAGGTATTTTCATTCCAAAGGCATATACTGCATTTTTTTTTTCCTGCCTTGATTTAGAACAGTTATTAGTATACAAACTGCCCAAATTATGTGACTCGCTTATTGCAGAGGCTGGACAGCATATAGTGCACAAGAGGAGCAGCACAGAAATAATCATTGTCAATGTTGACAGATTGCCTTACTCGTTTGCCTGAACTCAAGAAAAAAGTGGGTCTTTTAAGAAATTTTGTGTGTGATGACGTAATTAGAGGCACACTGATATAGCTGGGCTATGTGGATGTTTTCAGCTGGACATTTCTGCATCTGAGAGCTGCACCCAGCAGGTTTATAGCTTTTTAATTGCGGCTGTCTGCACAGGACTTACTTCCTGAGGATCTGGAGAGCTGCTTTTATTTTTAGCATTGATCGCTCAATAGTAGGACAGATGTGCAAAACAATAAGCTAAACAACAGAAGCAGTTTGTTGAATAATTAAGAAAATGATCTACAATTGTTAAAAAAAAATAATCCTATAACCTCTTTCCTGAAATTCATTGGTTTTCATTGAAATATAAAAATTCAGGAAATACTAACTAACAGCAAAACAATCTTGCAGAGAAAGGGCGCAGTGGCTTTGTTCTCTTATGAAGTGCAGGAGACTTGGTACAAGGCAGTTCTGGATTAGGTAGAAGATAATGGAAGTTATCAACATGATTAGATTCTTTTTCATATTTGTTTGCTGAAAATCAGACATTCAGAATTGCCTGCAAATCTTTTGCAGTGGAAATAAACAGATTTCTCTCAGTTGGAGGAAAGAGATGCAACCTTTTTTCTTTTCCTCCCAAATCTTGTCTTTCTTGCTCAGCCCTCTTGGCAGTTACAGACTTACTCACCTGTTAGCAGAAAAATATCTTACTTATCCATTCTTAGGTGTCCTGAGCTAATTTTTCTGCCATGACCAAAGTGACGGTGCAACTTAGCAGTGTATGTGGTGAGTTCTTGCTAATTGGAGAGCCTCGCTAATGGCAGTCTGCAGTGACTGGAAGTCAGAGCGACCAGACCTCATTCAGTGTTCCCCACAAAATAATGACTCAAGCTTCTGGATTTACATAGGTATCCAGAAAAATCGCAGTGTTTATTTCAATGTTGTAGACTTTTGGGGATTGATCCAAAGCCTCTCCTATAGGTTTCCACTGTGTATTTGGTATGAAGGGAATGATGATGATGTTGTGAAATATTGCTAGGAGATTAGGTCTGAGAAGTTTCACTTGATTTCATTGTTCAGAATCTTTCTGTTGAATAGCTGAAATGTGTTAAATCTAGGATTTTTAAGATGTGGACATTTAAACTGGTTGTTAAGGTGTTAAGAGGTATTGAAACATCTTGGATTCATTGCTTTTTGGTAGAGTGGCTATGAATCATTTAAACATTGAGGTTCTTTATTTGATGTATTTTTCTGATGGATCACAGAGGACTTTTAAACAAGGGCATAGTAATGCTAGGAACAAACTAATTTTCATGGTCTCTTGTTGAAGTTTCTCAGAGCTGCTGAAAGGTGCTGTATTTACACTGGCCCAAATACACATTCAGCAGGGAGTGAGAAATGAAAAGGATTTATTGTGTAGTAGTTTATCAAAGGTCAAGTATATAAAACAAATTCCTTTTTATTTCAAGTAGGCAGAAATAATCTGGGTAGTAGTCTGAACTTTCTTGTACCAGAAGACACTTTTTCTTCATGTAAGAGAAATAAAAATGTCAACTGGAGGCAGGTGAAGAGGTGTTTGGGGTTTTTTTTTCTGAAAAAATACCTATACATCAGCCTAGTATCTGAACAAGTTTGATTGTTAACTTTTTAGAGCTTTTCTTTAATATAATCTTATTTACTTCTATCTTGTTCTGCAGACCAGGGAAGAGAGTGAAGTGTGCTGCTCCTGTGTGAACGCTCCAGCGAAACACTTCTGTTGTTTCAACTGGCTGTTGCACTACTTTTCCGGTCCCTCTTGACAATTCAGAACAGGAGTGAATACCTTCCTGTGGAAGACACAATTAAACATTAACATTAAACATGGGAAGAACCACTGGCTCATGGTAAAACTGGTCTCCCAAATGTGTTTTGGCCATGCTGGGCTGTGTGTCCTGGGACTAGCTAATGAATTGCTTGTGCCTTGGGCTCCACCACGTGCAGCACACAGAGAGCAGTCTGCTGTGTCGGCTTATCAAAAAGCTAATACTGATCAAGGCTTGAGATCCTAAATGTGTGAAAGTGCAAACTCTTCCCTGGCACTTGCACGCACATGTTGCCAGTCTGCAATAATAACAGAATTTCTTTTTTAAAGGCTGGCTCATCTCATGATAGTATTGTTGGTAGCAATATGTGCTCAAACTATGAGGACTAATATCTAATGTTTTAAGGAGAAGACTAGTCACATATAGCCAAGTAAGATTATTCAGCCCAAAGTGTGGCTTAGTAGCACTTTGTGATTACGTTGGGACATAGACAAAGACAATAGAACTTCAAATTCTCCTTCAAATCCACTAAAAGTACGTTACAATGATGAAAGTTTTTTTTGACGTTTATTCATCTACGTGTTACTGATGTGCACAGCCCACATGTAGGTTACCCAGTACATAGATGTGAAAAGATGGGTTCATTCCCTGTGCTCTGATGTGAGAGTGAGTTCCTACAGGAAGCTGAAGACTCTGCATCCACCAGTTCTGCAATCCTTCATCATGCATGAAAATCATCCCGGATGTCTATGTATGGTACTTTCCTTCAGCCCTTAAGACTGTGCAGATAAGCAAAAGTATTAACAGCACAAACGTATCCAAGCTCTCAGCCTGACATTCCCTCTGTTACAGTAGGGGAAATCTTGGGATTTTGTGGGCATGTGCAAGCTGCCATGGCTGAAAGTCTAAAACATATAAAAGGTGTATGTTTGGATGTCAAAGGTCTATTTCCCGTATGAGATTGTTGCTTGGTTTTGGGCTGGGTGAAGTTTTAAAATTTCTTCTGTTGCTCCCACCTTTTTTGCTGCCATAGATTTCTTTTCCCATTATATATATATGATGTTCAGTGCCATCGTAGTGAAAAATCTCAGAAGACAGAAGCTGGCCAAGGAAACTAAGGGGCTGAAATGAAATAACAATCCCCAGGACTTTTCACAGGTAATAGTTTGAGGGGAGGAAGTGCATGTTGGTTATTGAAGCCGACCTGACTTTCTGTTTTCTGATTATTTTTCTTTTCAGTGTACACGTGTTAGAGCTGCTTAGGGTCAGTATTCTCTGTGTGGCTTGGATCAGTCTTCCAGCTCAGAAAGCAATTACTCCTTTCATTTTGGTTGGGATCTCACTGCTGCTGGCAGGGAACGAAGTTCAGACTGGCTTTGTCGAGTGACTTGAAGGTCCAGTTTTCAACTGAAATCTCCGTACTAGTACTGGCATGAGGGAATTAGCGGTAGAGGATGGCATCTTGTAGCTGATGCTGAGCTGAGGTGCCCCACCTGAGTGGGATGCCTGCCCTGGATTGCAGGGCAGGGGAAGGCAGCTGCTCGCCCGTGCATCTTCACAGAAACAGCTTCTGAAATGGTCTCTGGAAAGTGAAAGTGAGTTTTGCAGCTCAGTCTTTGCTGCAAGAAATGTGGGTGAATAGTTCTTCATGTGTGAAGTTTCAAAGCTGACTTGATCCACTGCAGGGGCACACACAAAAGCCCAGCATGGGTGTTTTGACAGATATTTATTCCAGGAGCTAAAATATGAATCTCAAATGTTTGTCAGATGTTTTGCCCCATTCTTGGTGAAGACATACAGTTTAATCAATAAAAATGAATAATTTAAATTCAATATCTTCCTGTCACTATCAATAATACTTTTGTGAGTGATATATTACTATTGTAATTCAATTTGTCAGACACCACCAGTTTTACATGACAGTTTGTTACAATTTTAAACTTAATTTACTATAGGCAGTTGACTCAGGCTGTTTGGATTACATTGGTGTTTTATCTTAAAAACATTGATTTTCCTTAAAGTATCTTTTCTGCTTTTTTGTTTATTGCATTAATAACCAGTGAGAGTAAAACTTTTGTGGGAAAGCATGGACAGAGCTGGAGTTTCATCTCCCACCACCCAAGTTTTTTTTTTAAAGCAAGTGGATTTTATAAATTCCCAGAAGGCGACTGCTCTCTCCAGGCTGTGATGAGTGCGCTGGTTCTCTGCCTGCTGGCGCGCTTCTGCCTGTGGCTTGTGCCAACCTTCACACCGACCTCCAGAGTGCTCAGGGACCTGTCCCGGGTCACGGCCTCGGTCTTTTCAGCTGCACAATGGTCACAAGGTGCAACGGCCTGGCCTAACCGGAGCCCCGTGGCGCAGGATGCATTCACATCCACCAGTGCTGTGGCGCTGGCAAGTTTATGGCTAGAGAAATTACACCTCACCTTAAGAGACAAAGACACAGTTCATCTCTTAGGCACATGATTGCTTTATTGCTTTGTTAATTCACAGGCATAATTACTTCACACAGAGATGTTCAGACCTATGGCTTTCCCCCATTTCTTTTCTCTCCATTTGCATTATTTTACCTTTTTCTGGTTGCTGGGATTCAGCTCCCACTCTCCTCTCCCCTCCACCTTTTGCCGTTCATATATTACTGTATTTGAGAAGACTACGCTTGCTCAGTAAATCAGGTTCATTGTATATGGATCCCTCGTATTTTACAGAGCTGCTTGGCTGAATACAGCCCACCATGTGTGTAAAAAAAATAAAATGGGTGAACACCAGAAGATGAAAGAGCTCTCAACTTGTGTTCAGGCATTTGGGGAAAACAGATTTTGTTTAAAGCCATTATAAATAATAACATATTTCATGGAAATAGCCACCTTTTGAAAGCTAAACTTAACTTCCGAAAACATTTGGTTTAAATGATTGATGTTTTTGTCCAATGCATAGAAAGGAATAATCAAACGATTATAGTAATCCTGATAAGAAGGTGGGAGGGACAGAAAACATGGTAGTCGGCAGCTAGCTCCTCCTAAGAAAGGAAAAAGCACAGCGTGACTGACAAGGGCGTCTTTTGAGGATTTACAGCATGCGGTAGCTCCTGTTGACTTTTTCCCCCACTTTGTACTGGAGCTATAATGCAATCTGAGTAATTGCATCCTGGAAAAGGTAAGTAGAGAATAGCAATTTGATGGCTGCGGTGATGCTCTGGGGCAGGCACTTTGATAGCAACATGCTTTGTATCTTTGCGTGGGAATGGGCACGCTGGGAGAAATTCAGCCCCTGCTGAGGGCCAGCACAAGGTCTGTGCACCACTTCCATTGCTCCGGGCTAATTTTTTCCCGCACGTAGGTGGTTCTTGCTCCCTCTATGCTGGGGTAAATTTCCTTGGCCGCATTCTTGCAGAAATAACATTCTCCCTGGGCAGCTGAATGCTCCAGCTCTACGCTAGAAATGTTTTTGTGTATTAGTTTTATACAAGGAAAAATGACTGGACTGAGTCCCATAGATCTTATTTCACCATAAACATAATTTCATTGTTTGGCTTGATGCTCAGGGATTAAAGGCCAGCAAAAACAGTGGGAGATGAGTGAAATGAGCATATGCCTGTGCTTTTCATATTTCACCCCTGCTTATTATTTATGTGCGCTGTTTCTGGTGCCAGAACAAGCTGGAGTGTTATTCATGCACCAGAATCCCAGTGAGTAAAATGATGGTGATTGCCCAAAAGAAGACACCATCCAGGGCAGTGAAACAACTGACAGATACAGTCCTAACAGCATGGGGAAAACCAGGGAGATTTCAGTCAGTAGGAGGGACCTGCTTGTTGTGAGACTTTTTGTTGCCTCTGAAGAATTAGAAAAGGGGCTGGGATGAGTGGATGTGGCTCTGGGATGGTTTTACAGGTGGTGTCTTCAGAGGGCAAGGGTTGGCGTGGGAGAAAGGTGTTTGCAGAGGTACCAGGTGGCCCATGACACAGCGGGTTAAGGGGCAAGAGGCCGTAATAGGCCACTTCTGCAGAATAAAAAGCAACAGGTGAAAAAAATGGTCTCTGCACCAGTCTCCCAAATGGATTTGAACAGAGTGGAGATGCTGGAAAAGGTGTTGTGTTGGTTGTCTCACACACCAGTGATAGTCCCTGCTTGTGTCTGACTCAGGAGTAGTGACTCCAGAGACTGGTGATCTGTGCTGTCCCTGCCAGTGAAGCACCAGCGAGAAGGGGCAGAGATTATCTTACTTCGGGTTGTGTGGGACACTGTGGAGATGGATGTGCTGCACGCCTGCAGAAATTCCAGCCTGACTTACATCCATGAGCGCTGACAGTCAGGGAACCGCTACTGGGGGTGGCAAAACTTTAGATTTTGGCAGCTGCCCATTTGGTTTCTGCGTTGATTACCAGGGCAATGCTGGCACCCAGCCTTCCTCCTGAAAACTCATCAGGAGCCACATTTTCTTCTCTTTGCCGATGCCACAGTCATTTTCACAGCATCCCACTATAACTACACAAAGAGAGGATTATGAGTTCAAGTGTAGAGAAAAAAAATAGCAGCAGCAGGAGTGGATGAACTTTTTGAAGAAGGAAGATGCTATTTTTCATGCAAATGTTGTTAGTAACGAAGAGCGAGGGGAAAGGAAAAACAGAACATACATCACGCAGAGGCAAAACTGTTTCAAAATAGGACATTTTTCATAGGTTGCCAGGAGATGTCGGCTGCTCTTTAAAAGTAGCTTGGTGATGTAGTGGGAGTCACTGCACTGTGTGCTAGCACAGGATTGAAGCAATATCATTGTCTAACATAGGGTATCTAATTGCTGCATCCCAGTTTCTGAGGAGGATACGTAACCACTGACAGGTGACCAACATGAAAAGCAATGGAATAATAAAATCTACCATGTGTAATGAAAGCTTGAGTTTAATTTCAGTGTATCAGCTGTAGTAGATGCTTTACTCAGAAATAGGATCAAAACTGTTCACTATCTATAGTAAGAGTACACTAAGACAAGGATGACTAAAGGCTTGACTTGCTCTATAAGTCAGGGGTAATAATGAGTGTTTCACTATTGTCTTGTCAGGTTTTATAGGACTGAATTAATTTTCTTGCTTGTTGTTTCAACACTAATGAAAGATTCTGGCCTTGAAGATTTTGGGGGATTGAGATTTTCTATTTGCAAGGAACAGTGGACGTTTGAGGTCTGGCACCACTCAGGCCCCTGAAAAATACATGCACAGTAGCATGAAGGGGCTTCAGGTGGTTTTCCTTTTTTAGTTTGTTGGATTGACCCTGGATGGCGGTGGGACTGAGAGATGAAAAATCAAATTGCCAATAAGCAGTTTAAATAGCACTGTTTGGTGCTCTACAAAAAATTAATTAGATGAAGGTGCCCATTTTGGTGGGTTTTTGTAGGATGGGCTTTAAGTGCATGATTGTTTCACTAACAGGTATCAGCCCAAGCAAGTAAACTTTTTATGAAGTCTTAGGAAGAGTGTGCTGCACATTTAGGTATCTAAATACCTTTGTATGTCTGGCCCTGCTGGAAAAAGCAGAGCTTCATCTTAGGTTTTCATGAAGAAACACTTCAGAGGCTGCTTCGGATGCACTTGTAATCAGACTTTTTTTCTGATTATATTAGTGAATTTGAAATGTAAGTACCATACCAGTTTTAATTACTTTGCAATTTAATATGGGCAGGATTTATTGCTGTGTTTTGTGACCTGTGATTTATTTGGTTTACTGCAGCATGCCTAATAGAAGGTCTCATGGTGTAGTGCAAGAAAGAGCACGTGTTGCTATAGTAATTATATGCCCAAATCTCGAAATCTCCCTGTCTTATTCATTAACTTCTAAGGTTTCTACTACAGGTCTTATTGGTACATACATGAAAGGCACCAAATCAAATTCATTGCAAAATTAAAGCTGCTGAAGCCCCAAGGCATTCTCATCTCTACAGAGTTCTGATAAAGTGCCAGAAATGCCAGCATCTGAGAGATTTCTTGCTAAGGGCTCACAGTAGTATTTGGAATAAAGCCCTTCAAGCACCTCTTTAGATCAACAAACCTCTCTGGCAAATGTTGCATCTCAAAAGAGTCTTAATAGCACTTTAGCTTCTGCCCAAGGAGAACAAGATTTGGTCTTTACACATGGCTGCAGCCAAGCTCCACACAAACACAAGTATTAGTGTCCAAAGCTGCTTCATTGCAAGCTCTGTAACTAGCATTTGGTTTCTCCATTGCTCTCCATGTGCACCACGATGAATCACAGAATCAAATATTAAGATTAAGATGAAGGGGAAAAAAATAAAATCATCTGAGAGCTTTATAGTTACTTTTCCAGAAGTAAAGCAGAACTTAGGAAAGCAAGCCATGCTAGCAGTCTAGGAATAATATTTCATAGTTTTAATTAAGTGAATTCCTGCAAAGGATGCAACAAGTGTGCACTGACACAGATACCATCACTGCCTGGACACAAAAAGAGCTGATCAAAGACAGTCTTGGTAAAATATCCTGTTGGCTCAAAGACAACATTACTGACATTTCACACAGGTCACCACACAGCTTTCAGATGGATGCAGCTTTTAGTCTTCCTGTACCTCCTCGCCCGGCAGAATGCTCTGGAGTACCACAGATGTGGTGAATGATGCGGTAATATTATAGCAGCAAAGCTGGGTACTGGCTGCCAGGAGTTTCCTCCCAGCAGCTGATGGCCACCCAGCATTCCTGAGCTCCTGGGGTCTTGCTGAGTGGTCTGTCCTCCCTCCTCTCTGCTTCCGTTCCCCAAATCACTGTGCCTGCATTCAGCCTGGAGGGATATGAGCTCTGAACTGTTATTAGGATTTCTTTTGGGAGTGAATGGTTATAATTTAGGTGAGAAGCAGCCTGTTGACCCTCTGCACTCTGTTTACAATCATTGGCTGTGATTACCTGTTTATGGAAACAGCTGTTAAGCATATATTAATGTCGCTTTTAAATAACACCAGGAGGAATCCTAGTATAAAATGAGAATGAGGATGTTTTAAATACACCTTTGGTGAACCATTTGAGTTCTGCAGTGGTCAGGCACTGAAGAAGTTGATTTTATTCATCTCGAGATCCAAAAGGAAAGGGCTTGCTATCTTGGAGTTATGAACAAATCCTCCTGAATTTGTGAACTGGAGCCCTGTGATTCAAATTACTGATCTTAGGTTCTTTCTGTGAAAATGAAAACTATTCCAGAAAAAGTTTGTTCAAGTGATGGCTGAATATACAGCCATAGCATAGTGTTAGCAGGCTTTGTGTTTTCTTCTAGTTTTTCACAATAAAGAACAATTGCCTCTTTCCTCTCTCCCCCAAGTACCTTCTGAGTGCAAGGAATTCTCCTCCCAGCTAATCGTGTCTTTCGAAAAGACAAAGCAGTAAATGTGGGATGCACTAACCTGTAGTGCACTTTATCGAAGGGAGTCAACAGGATTCACACTGTTCATGGAGAACCAATAATCAGCGTTTTAGTTTGTGTTAGGTTGTTCTAGCTATTCTCTAAAACTTTCAATCTTAAGAGCAGGAAAAAGAAAACAGGACCCAGACTTATTTCCATGAGTAAGCATCATCTTACAATGTTCTGATTTTCTTCTTAAAGTCACTTTTGGTGGCCCATGACGTTCCCCCTTTCCTTTTTTGTATTTTTCTTTCTCCATTTAGAAAATGCAAGAGAACAGCCCTGTTGTGTTTCCCACCTGGTGCAGTGCGAGTCACGGTGCTTACAGGCTATTTACACAGATGCTTCTCTGGTGTAGCCGCGTCAAGGGCATTGTAATGCCCTGCGGGAGAGGGAGGACAGAGAGCCTTGCTGACTGGTAGTGATGAAACCTAAAATGCGCTTCTGTTTCCTCTACATCTAGGGCTGCCCATCCCCAGCTCACAGGAGGTCCCAGGTGTTACACGGCCAGAGTCTGGACTGTCGAGAAGTCTGAGATACGGGCACATGAACTCTATTTCATAATTCCTTTTTCAGATGCAGATCTAACACCAAACCAAGGACCTAGGTTTCATTTTATTTCAACTTCTTTCACTGTGCATAGGATGTGTAGCAAAGAGAGTCCTTCACCGTTCCAAAGGTCTCCTGGGCTGAAAGGAGTGCTTTTCAAATGTGATACCTTTACTTCAGCAATTGTGGATTAAGAATAAATATACTGATCTACCTGTCTCCCCACATGTGTATGAACAATGCTTTGCAGAGGAGATAAGGCAGAAAACCTTTAAGAGCCACATAAACCTAAAACTGGCCTCTGCTTTATTGTGCTCCTTGTACTTTTATGTAGCCAATTTAAAATTTTTTACAACCTTTATGTTTGAAGTGATACAGTGAAAGAGTGTGTTTTGGGGAATCCAGATGGAAGTTTATTTGTTAGGCTGCAAAGGCTAAACAGAACTAGAAATTAGATGCACCATCATTTTTTCCCCCTTATTGGAATTTTTATACCAAAAGGTGCATTCAGTGTGTGTGACAGTGATGCAAGGAAAGCTTTCTCTGACACCTTTTCCTTAGCTCCCATCGTGCTCCTCTCTTAATTTGGAAGGAACAATGCCAACTGATAATGAACTACTTTCTATTCAAGGCTGCAAGTCAAATATTCGTTTCTCATTAATAATTCAATGTGACAAATTTATTACCTTGAAGGTGCTGTGAGGCAATTAGACAATGGGAAATTGTGTCTTCCTTTCAGCCCACTTAATTGGCTTTCAAGTGTGACATTCATCAAAACCTTGACTTTTCATGTAAACTTTCCATTACGCAAGGCATGGTTCTGACACTGGAACTACGAGTGCTTGGCAAAATTCACCTGGGGGGTAACTTCACACTTTTTTTTTCTTTTTTTTTTTTTTAATAATAAAGAGAGCAGAAAGGAGAGGGTGTGAGAGAGTCTCCAAGAAGCTTAATTAAAGTCAGTGGAGAAATTATCATCACTTGGTACTTTCCACGTGATAAAATGGCCTGTGGTTACAATGTAATTTTGGAGTTATGGCTGTTTGCTCTCTCTCAAGGAGTGTTACAAAATTGTCAGTAAAATTAACGTCTTTATCCTGTTCTTTCCAGGTTTTTTATGTATTGTTTGGGATGGAATAGAATGAGTTGGTTTTAAATATCATCTTTTGTACTCCAGGTATTTTAAAGCACTTGACAAAGTAATGATATGTTATTAAACAGTGATAGAAAAGAGATTACCTTTCTAATAAGGACCCCTGGGCAAAGAAATCATTTGAACGCTGGATTTCATATTCTTGGACTTCTTTTCCAATGTGACTGACTTCAGTGTTGACCTTTAAAAGACTGCCATATGAGCTCTTGAGTCTGAGGAGCAGCTTTGACTATTGTAATTTATTTTCCAGCTGTTGCATGTGTGTTTTCAATTGCTGACATTCACTGTAAGTTTTTTGTTATTTACGTGGCTTTCTTTTGTATCATGTAACTTATTTGTATATGGCTGCACTCTTTCAAGGACACCTTTAAAAATGAAATTGTTAGTTTCAAAGGTCTACCAGGACAAGGATTTGTCCTTGTAAACTTAAACACAATTGAAAGTAGCACAGCAAGTAGCTTTAAGGATGTGCAAGGTTCAACGATTTTTTGATTCCTTTACTTCATGGTAATGAATTTGGCTTATTGAAAACGCTTGTTGCTAGCATGTTCTCCTGCCCATATTGTTCTTTTAAAAATAAGTTGAAAAACTTCCATTTGTTGTCTTACATATTCTTTCTCAGTTAGTGTATGCTCATCCTTTCATGTTCTGTGCTTTTTCTCCTGAAAATACTAAGGCACTACAATGTACTTTTCCAAGTACGGGGTGAATGTTGTTCATGCATTCGCTTTCCTACCATTTTCCACACAGTGGCATGGTAAACTGTTGTGCCAAACAGTGGATACAAGGGGGTTACGTTAACAAACACTTACGCACGATAATACAGCCACATTCATGAATGAAGGTGGTAGAAAAGTTAGAGTTTATGCACATGCCGAGGTCTTCTGTTGACCTAGTAAGTTCATTGCCTTTACTGAGATTTATTGATTTATACAAATTGCACTTGGTCCAATCTTATATAATATGTTCCACTCTGTGAAGTTTCATCCGTCATTGTTAAATTCAAGAACTGCTTCATATATGAGTATAGCTGTAGTGAGTGAGTTTGATCTTGGGTGAACTTAGAAACTAAGCAGATTGGGTCCACCAGCCAGATCATATGAAAATCTCAGTTGTTTTTTGAATACTTGTTATTTGGCATGTTAAAGTAGAGAATGCAGTTGTGTATGTGTGCTTGAATGCTCCCAGTTAGGCTCACTGGGTGGCAAGGCGCTAACAGCCTGGATGAAGAACCTGTTAAATGAAGTTCCATTTTCATCTTAGGACAGTGGCAAACTCTTCCTCTCAGACAAAGGGGAGAAGGAAAGGAACAGAACATGTGAAGTTTGATCCAACATCCAGTAGCACAAATGAGCCTCTCCTCATGCCAAACAGTCATGGAAAACAAAGTAGACACAGCCAGTGATAAATATGATCCTGTGATATGAACACACTTCCTGGAAAAGTTAAGGCTACTGAGATGTCCTGTTTACAACCTTGGACTTGCAGTTGCTTGCTGTGAATTACTTGCAAATACTTGCTATGACTTTCATTAAAATGAGGTGTGTTCCCTTTTATAGATTTACAGGCCATGTAAGTTTTTCAGGCTTCGAGTTTTTTCTGCATGTAAGCTGTCCAAATTTGGTATAACTTGTAATTGTTTAGCCCTCGTGATCTTTACAGAGACCTCACCACATGGGAAATTTTTTTTTTGTGAGCAGTAAAAATCGTGGGAATAAGCAGTCTTAGAATACATTTGTGCTTACCATGCATACATAACATTATTCATACAAGGGAGATTATTAGTCTCAGTAACATCTGGATAGAATGGAGATAATAGGAGTTGATAATTGAAAGACACAAGACTTGCTCATTTTTTAGGGCTTTTTTTTTGATTGTGAGTGATGACTAGAAGAGAGATTGTGTTGTGTTAAAATTATCATTTAATTAAAAAAGTACAACTGCCTGAGATAAATGAAGTGGTCCATAAGGACAGTGTTGACTTTGGGTGTAGCTTGACATTTAAGACATATGTTATTCTATTTGGAAACCTAATTTAGGCTCCAGTCCAGACCAGTTAAGCATATCTTCAGCTTTCACTTCTTCTGTGGTGATATTGACTATTTGGTGGATCAAAACCTTACTGAGGTAATGGCTTAATTTAATTTATATTCTAAGAGAATATAAAAATAATCTTTAGCATGTGGAGCTGGTACACATGTGTATCTGGCAGGCGTATAGTAATAAACAGGCGTATAGTAATAAATAATTTCCGGACCCATGAGTACCTGCTGCTATTATATTCCATTGGAGTGAAAATGAGGTAATACATTCCCATGAGAAAAGTTGAATATTTATTACCAGCTTTCCATAGCATTTTATTGATATGGAGCCTTCTTTTTTTTTTTTCTCAGTGATGCCAGTGAAAATCTGGTGCAACTGCATTGTCTTCAATGAAGGTACTACATGTCCAGAGATATTAAACAATAACCATAACAGAAAAGGTGGCAAAAATATTGACAGTCAGTGGTAACTGCTCCAGCCCAGCACAGCTGGTAGGTTATGGTGCAGCTTTGCTGTTTGGAAGCTGGAAGGGGTCAGAGCTGGTAACATTAACATCGTGAGAGCCACCTTCTGACTTGACAAAATTGATGTTGTTTAAAGCACTGTTTCAAAAGTCAGGGTGTGCTTGTTGAGAAGCACTGAAGAGAAACTTTTAGATAATGCAGGTACTTTGGCAACTAGATTGAGGAGAGGAGTTATTTCAAGTGTGTGTTTATATGTTCTGCAAAAACATTGTCGGGTTTGGTGATTCTGATATCCACTCCTCCTTGTGGACCTTGATAATCACCCTTGCAGCTCTTACAGCTAAAGTAGGTAAAATGTTCCACCTAAATACCTGTTGGCTGAACACCTGGCTGGATCTAACCCTGTATGATTTGTTTACCAGTGATTTGTGCTACATACTTTAGGTACTGCTGCCAAGGAAGATTTCCATTATCTAAAAAGTTACCTTAATAATACCTTATCTTTCCATTGCAGTTTTCACCTGGAGACCTCAAAACACTCCTTTATTAGGCAGATGCTATTTACCTTTGTTGAAGACCCAGACTAAGAGAGGTAAGACAGCATTATTGACTCTAGATGGTATGAATTTACAATGTTAGTTAAGACCTCATTCAAGGGTATAAATATTGTGCTGCTTTGGAGGCAGTCTTAAGGCATCCCTGCATTGGACTGGAGCTATGTCTTTGTTTGGGAACCCAAGTCATTTGCCCACAATGATTTAAAAAATCTCTACAAGAAACAGAATCTTTGTCTCCCAGTCTGTTTCAGACTATCCTTTCCTACATTTGTCAGAGCTTTTCCATTTATTTGTATTGCTTAGCAAACCTATTATGGAGTCGATGAAGAGGAATTCAGGCAGTCAGAACATTTGTGAATAACAAATAAATATAACTCATTTTTTAGAGGAGCATGAAATTTGGCCTGATAGAGAATGAAAACGACAGGAAAAATATTTATAATAATTTTTTTACTTACAACAGCTTATTTTTCTTTTGTTAAAAAACATGTCTTACTAAACGCTCATTTTCTAAAGCTTTTGTTGCATTAAACCATCATTAACATGTCAAAATCAATCTTCTTCCTTTTTTTTCCTTTCAAGTCAATCAAAAATGTTCTATTGTCAACAAGAGAAGGGGGAAAAATGAAGGTCAACATTGCATCAGTCTTTCCAAAAAGCTCTGCACTGTAAATTATTTAGGTGCTCAAATCAATCCATTTTTTCTTTTCAGTAGTTGGACAATAAAAGCAAGATTTACTGCGGCAAGTGAATAATAAAAAAAGAATTAACAGAAAACAAACAAAAAGCTGCTCGCTTGGCAACCTTCTACGTTAATCAAAACCTGAAGACTAGACTGAAAGATCAATATTTGACTTCAAGATGAAACACAGCAAAGCTTCCGTTAAAAAAAAATAATTCGGAATAAAAAGGAACATAGGCTGTGTTAATCGAAAAGAGGCAAATACAAAAATCCATATAGTCTTTTGGTTATCTGTGATAAAATGGCCCCATTGGAGCTTGACAAATCACAGTATTTTTATGCACATATCAAAGTTCAACTTGATTGTCTCATATAGGGGAAAAGACCATCTGTCTGTATTCTAGAGATAATCTGCATAATTGACTTTCAAACAAGTCTCAAAGAAACAGGCATTTATCACCTTAATTGTGACAGGCAGAATGTGTGTCCCTGCTATTTTATCAAGATAATAGTAATAGCACCAGGTAGATACCTGGTATCTTGTCTTGCCCTAAATTTTTTTCAATTTGTGTGGGTGGGAACTGGATCCTTTGAGTTACAACTACTGTGACAAACTACATAGGAGACAGAATCACCTAGGACAAAAATAGCAGAGTGAAGCACCACCAAAGGTTGGGCTTGCTGTGCAGGATTTAATGTAATGACTTGCTGGAGTTTGGTGAGAGGAGCAGGGAATTTGTGAGCGGGCAGCTCGAACGCTACCTGCAGCTGCAAAATGTGCAGATAAATCCCGTTTCTTAAGGAATCCATTCAGGTTTTTAACGCTGAGACTTCTGAAATTGCTGTTTAGCAAGTGAAGTAGTTGGGGTCAGTCCTTGGGCTGTGGGGCTCAGTGGGTGTGCAGGGCAGGTTAGATGAGCGGTGCTGCACTCTGCAAACATCATTACTTCTGGATGCCACCGCGGGCTGGAGCCTCCTCCCTGTTAGGCAGAGGTCATGGACCTGTTCAGCAATTTGATAAGACAGGACTTCCAAAAGAAATATAAATGGGGCACCCGATTTCTAACCAAAGCTGAAGCATACTTAGGTGGGATTCTGCTGTGCAGGGAGTGGATGGGAAGACAAATCATGGATTAAACTAAACAAAAATTATATTATCTTTGTCAAACAAAATAGGAGTTTAACTCTTTGCATTTGTTTAACTTCTCTTGGTAGTGAAATGAGTTTAGTTAAATCTATATGGGCCTTCTTGTTTTGAATTATACTCCAGTGAATTAAGCTAAACTGAAAAGAGTGGTCTTAACCTGAAATAAGTATAAATTCACAAGCACTTACACAAATTTAGTTAGGATTCATTTGTTGTTGCCTTGACATTTTGGTAACCTAACAATGACATCTCTGTGTATATTTTGAGCTGCTGTATTTTGTTGTTTCAGGTTTTAATTTTAAAAGTAGATTACTTTCTTTAAAAGTAGATTTTACACATTGCACTGTCTGTAAAGGTTTTGTTGCCATTATACTCTAATTTCTACCCCTGTTTCTCCAAAACAGGGGTGCGAAGTCAAATTCAGTGCTATGGCATGCCAACAGTGAGCTTTGGTCCCCAAGCTGAAATATCCCGGTGAGTCTTATTTGGATCTTTCTGTGGCTGGAAAATTTTGCTTTTATAAACCATCAGGAGATGGAACTCTGGAATTTGAAACCAGTGAGTTGAGAGTAGCTGAAAATATTTAAAATGGACCAGTAAGTAGAAATCGTGACACTGGTACCTGAAAGCAGGAGGGCATAGTGGGCTGTTTATGTACCTCTTTCCCACAGGAGTATCTAAGCGCCTCACTCCATAAAATTTTGTAATAACAACCCCTTTATGACTTACACCTGGTTATAACATAGAGGATTGATTAGGTCTTGAATCTTATAAGGAGGGTAGACAGCATTTAAAATATATAGCCTGACAATATATTTTCACAAGATGAGCCAGCACATTCTCCTATAAAGTCAAGCTGGCAAACATGGCTGGGACTCGAGGCAGTCAATAAGGGGACTCTGGCCATGGCTGTGCACGCTCGTGTCTTCCAGGCCATGTGTCTCCTCTTTGGAGCCAGGGGAGAATTACAAGAATGAATAATAACTCTTCCCACCATGCTTGATTTTTATTCTTTTGGTCTCCTGTTGAAGGATCGCAAGGAAAATAGCCTGCTCTCCCTGCTGCCCTCCATTTGGCAAGTTTATGTTAATGTGGCCCAGTATTTATAAGTGGGGCATAAACAACTGACAGTTTTATGCTGCTAATAAACAAGTTTTTTGTAAGCAAAATGTTCTTGCATTATACTCAGAAATCCAATTCAGAGACATACACTTGTGTGTAGGAAATAGAGAGGTGTTGTGTAAATCTGAGCTGAAATACTGGATACAGTACGCACACACAACATTAAAGAAACTACTGAGAGAAATAAAATCAGCACCCATAAGCAGGGCTGGAGGTAATGTTTCCAGTAGCACGGACCAGTTAATGCAGACTGCTGGGGGGGAGGGTCATAACGAGGTGTATGATGATATCATAAAAACCGGTTAGAAGACCTGAAAGCCAGTCTTCTCCGTATCAATAAGCTTAGTCTAAGGGGATTTTTTTCCCTTACACTAAATGCTGAGTTTAATTGTGTATATCACATTAATTTGGAAAGATTTAATGTTTTAATTATTTTTTATGTACCACACTTCTGTAAATGTAAATTATTTCTTTGTGCATTTTGTTTTAAAACTAAGGTGGTAGGAAAAATAGGTACATGGCATGGACTCCCTTGCTGGTGGAAGCCTGTGGAGCAGGACATGAAGGGAACCATGCTGATTTACAGCGTGTGCCCAGAGTCCATTTTACATCTGGGGCTGCCCGGCTTGACAGGAAGATCAAAACTCACTTTGGCTCCTGTAGCTGTGGACCCAAGTGAAAACTGATATGGTGGCTGCCACTGGTGGAAGGAGTCTTTTAGTAAAGTAACTATATATGAAAATCGCTGAGGAAGGTAGACTTTGATCTGAGCACTTCAGAGTTGCCACAATCAGAAGAGGAGGGATCCCAACAGAGATGTTAGTCTTGCTCATTTACCTGCCAAGTGTACGTGCACATTTTGAGCTGATGGTCCAACTTCTAGCGATGGCACATATTACTCATTAGGTGAATGCTTCCACATTTCCTTAACTCTGGAAGTGAGCTTTATTGTGAATTCTTTGCAGGTCTGCTTGTAATTTTGCTCTTAGCATTCAAAAAAAAAACCTGCATAAAATAACCTGAGGCAAATTCCTTCTTTGATGTTGTTTCATTCAGCTTTAGCAGAGCCAGTGAAAGAGAGAAGTGAGTTTTCTGAATCATAGTAAGAATACCCCATAACAAAACTTGGGGGGGAGGGGGAAGGGGGAGAAAGGGAGTGATTTTTCTTTGACATGGAACGTAATATTAGGTTCTTGCATTCAGCTGTTTTGTAGACGTTTCTATGAACTATGATGCTCAATTAAATGCTGTCACTGCATCTGTATCGCCTCTCTTTGTCATCAAAGAAAAGCCATTAAATGCCATTGTTCTATGTTATTAAGTTTATTTTCTAGTTTGTTTGGTCTCGTATGTTTGATGATTAGAATATCTTATTTCACCTAGAAGGTACTGTCAGGGACTGCAGTTGGAAAAATATTGAAAAAAACCCAAACAAAACCCCACGGATGCATTCAGAAGAGGAATGTTTTAGTATGTATTATTTGTTGAGCACCTTTATACTATATGTATGCGTCACACAGATCTAGAAAGGTATACTGTGTTTGTAATTCCATCAAACTTTCTCCCTAGCAGTCCATGTCATTTGTTTCTTACAGTAAAACTGCAACACTTCTGTCTATTCTGGATTTTCTTTATATCTTGCTATGCCCGGGGCATCAGAAATTAGTTTTTGTATATTTGGAAGGTCATCAGGCATTTCCCTAGACAGATGGAGACTTTGGCTTTTTGCATTTTTTAAAAAAACTTAATTAGTTGGTTTTTTTAAAGAGTTTATGGTTCATCTGCTTGCAACACAGACAGGCATGAAGACTGGCTTTATTGTGTCAGGCTCACTCAGCGAAGTCTTACCTGATACTTGAGCAGTTAAGTGCCTTTGCATATACTTTTCTAGTTTCAATACATGACACTTGCAGAGGTCTCCAGCACCCAAACCCCAACTGCTGTCATCTGGCTCTGTCATCTGTGCCCTGCTGTCATCCCCTTGAGCGTATAGGCTCATTCAGGGGTGCCCCCGGCAAGGGGGTCACCCCCTTTGGGGTTGGTCTCACTGGGCTTCTGGTGAGGAGCAGCATCAAAGTTTGTTTAGAAACTCCCTGAAAGCACTAGCCTGAGGGCGCAGGGCCAAGGGCAAAGGGAGAGAGGTCACCTTCACAGGTACGAGCCAGCCAATACCCTGAGAAAAACCCAGGCAGGATTTGACACTTTTTGTAGCGATAACTGACATGTGGTTAATAAAATACTCTGTGTTAGTTTAACAGTAGGGGATCATCTGAGACTTCCCTTATCTTTGAAACTCTGTCTCACTCCACGTGAGCTCCTCTGAAATATATATAGTGCACTGTTGGCACTCAACAAATAAGATCTGAGGTTTCTTTTGTTTTATGGGGCTTCTTTTTGGTTTATGTTTGCTTGGTAGAATTAAAGATATTCCTGTTTGTAGCTTCAGCTATGTTAGTGGAGGAGCCCACCTGAACCCAGACTGCTGCTTGATCTATAATAAAATGAAAAAAATTTAAATTAGCCTTTCACTTCATGGCCAAGAACTTTGAAATACATTTTTTGTTGTGACATTTTTCCTCACTGCAAAAGCTTGAAAGTTATTATCCATTGATTCTCCTACTTCAGATTGTATGTTTTTCAGGGAAGGGATCTGATAGTTTTTTGTTTGCTTTTAGAGCACCATGTACACCTGAAGTCTAGTTTAAAGAATGCTAATAATAAATAGGAATATGCCATTTGACCCAGATGACTTTTCTTTATTACTATTGCTACCTAAAGGGCTGTATATCTATTTTGCACATTGACCATATGGGAAATGATGTTATTTTTTCTCATTGTTTCTGTGGTTTAATGTTGGTTTTGCTTTTCAATAAATCTGTAGAGCCCCTGTAGGCTTTTTTTTTCAAATTGCTTTAAAATAATTTCCAAGTATGTAGTCATTTGTTACAGAATAACGTTTGCTTAATTTGTAAATGTGGGTGCCTGAGGATTACCATTTCTGCATATTGGTAGAAAAGTGAGACTGAGGCAAAAATATCCACTTCAGTGCCACGTGAGTGTTCAAATGGGGACAGAATATTATAATTGATGTACTCACGTTTGGAAGATGACTTGTGTGGGGCTAAATCTGCCCTAACTCTTGCATGGCAACACCACTGTAATGGATGGCATGGTGAGCAATGTAGGTCAAGATGATATTTTATTTCCTTTGTTTGATGTAGCTCTTATCTAAGGGCCTAGATCCATTGGTCCACACTGTGCTTTCAGACTTCCATTTGTTTTTCTAGCCCATTTCAGCCTGTTCAGTGGATGTCACTGCATTAGTGATGCAATACTTTGCTTTTGTCTCTCTCCATTTTGCTTTACCTTACCAACCCAGCTGGAGTTATCCCCCTTGCTTCTTCAGGAAATGTACATCCTCAGCTGGCCTGAAAATTATAACGTATGCAGGTAAGATACATACTTATTCTCCTCTGTGGGAAATCATATTTAATGAAGTTTGTGGTTAAGATTCAGCAAGACATATAAACAACGCATAACGTGCAACTGCAGTGCTAAGTGCTACAAGTCTTTTTTTGAAAGGATATTTCAATGCTCATTTTGTCAAGTTGTCCTAATCCTGCCAAATGCTGGGTGGTTTTTGAAGCTTACCTATATGTCCTTGATATTAATGAGGGATTGAGGCACACTGTGTAGTAAAAAACTGGTTCATAATACCCAGAGATACTGTGAATCAACTACATTGAATTTAGAACAAAATTATATGTAGTAACTAAGAACAAACATCTCTATTAAGCACCACATTGTCTTCAGAGATCTTTCCAAAGCATCTGAAACACAGAAAATATAATTTCTTATAACTCGAGTAAGGCTTCATCTTCATTAAGGCAACCTTTTTTTCAGCAGTGCTTTGAATCAAGTTAATCCTTGTGAGTAAATGCTGGAGTCTCTAATGACCGACAGTCTATTCCACTTTATTTTCATCTGCTATAGATTCTCCACCTGGTCTCTGTGCAGTTCACCCACTGACATTATGGTAATTTACTACTGGGTCCAGAATATGCTATTGAGACCTTCAGGATGTAGGTTAGAGAGAATGTGTCTATATGATTCCACGTGTCCAATTATGATTGGATCATATAATTAGAAATATTAGCATTTTCTGAATTCAGCGGTAGATTCCTGCTCTCATTTTTTCCAGGACCAAAAACTTAGAGAATAGGATTAAGAGGTTTCTGTGGCCCCAATAGCATTACTTATGCTTATCTTGATGCATCACTCTGGAAACCTGCACACTGCAAGGTTGCTTCATCCATTTCTGGAAGTCCTCCTGTTGCCATCTAGTCAAAGTTTCTCTCCCCAGCTGCTTAGTTATCATGCCAGTCTTACAAGTCCTGTTACCACTGTTGTTCATTGCTGGCAACAGAATTAATCATATTACTTCTGTCTCTATTATAAGAATTACTTCTCTTTCCCTTGTTTGACTAACTTTGCTAGCAGACGGCACTCTGTGTTGGATGGCTATCCTAGTTAACACTGAACATTTTTGATCTCTGAAGCTTTTCAGTTCTGTAGTAATTCTGCAATTTAAATGGCAGTCAATGAGAGTTCAGAGCCCTATTATTTCAAGTTTATATGCAGTAGTACACGCTTTTAATGTTTGAAAAGCCGTAGGATCTTGGATGTGAAATGAACAAAATAATTCATAATGCTTGGTTGGGGGTGTTCACAAAATGTCAGAGCCACCTTACAAATCCCCTCCAAACTGCAGGAGGCACACTTTCAAAGGTACAGGCTTGGAGACGGGTACATTCTTCCTTAACCTGCATTTTCAAAAATCAAGTTGTTTTCCAATTTCTTTGCAGTGACAGGTCAATTGTGTTGCATTCTTATACTTCAGTAGCATAAAACAAAGCAATGTGACTCTGGGAACAAGATGTAATGCTTCAGCAGTGTGAGGTGCCAGCATGGGTATTTAGAGACCAGCAAGTCCTGACAAGCACTGTTATTGCCCTGCAGGTAAAAATCACTAAACTTTATGCTTATAAAACAATGTTTTATAAACTATTGCAGAAAATAGACATTGGACAGAATTATTAAGTTGAGAGTCACTGTATCAAAGTCCATGAATTTGGATGAGGTTAGTCACTGCACTCTTTTCAGAAATTTCCATAGGATGTTTCACCTGCCATGGTGGGAGTTGGATATTGAAATTCATGAAATCAGTTCTGCTTCTCCTTAACAATATTAATTAAATAATTAAAAATGCAATAAAACCAGAATGCAAGTCTTGATGTAAAACAGGAATGGCTACTTGTCAGCTGGCTTTGTAAGAAGCACTTAAAGATTGGTATTATACTTTCAAATGCAGTAAGACTTTCCCTCTATTGACTAAATACTATGTGGCATAATAGAAAGCTATAAAAGGGTTACCTATAAAAGTGAGGGAGAGCTACAGGGCAAACTTCTTGGATGGCTATTCTTAGGTAATAAAGGCAGATGGAGCTAGTTATGGTGTTGATGAAATTTCACAGTGCTGCTCTTCTCCCAAGCTCAGAATCTCAAAGCTGCAGCTGGACTTTTCAGTGGTTTGGTTTTACGTAGCAGCTACGCCCCGATACCAGCTAGAGCCCAGTGTCAAATTGCAGCCCTGCACATGTCTTTAGTCACAATATTCCCTCAAGCTGCCTTTATTCTCAGTAGGAGTTTTTTACTGAGTACGGGCCACAGACAGTGTTACGTGGCTGTAGGTCACTGCGGGAAAGCAGCAAGGAGAAAGCTGATACCCAGAATGTTTTACGGCAGGTCGTTGGTGGATCCTCCCTCATGTATTTGTGATAGTTCATTTGATGGAGCGCCACCAGCTGCATTCATCATGAATTTAATATTATGGGACAAATCGTGACAATTTAGGCAGGGTTTAGAGAGAATCTTCCCTGCCTCTGTTCCTTGCATAATACCCAGTCAAGGAAAGCAGAGCCCTGCGCTGCCCGTGCACAACGTGTTGTTTTACCAGTTCTGCCCATGTGTCCTTTTCCAAATATTCATGTATAGCAGATTTGTGCCATGCTAACCCAACTGCAGCTCAAATAGAGGAGAACTAAAATGGCTCTGCAATGCTGAAGGTCAACCTCATTACTAATCACCCTCCTTTGGCAAAAATTGAGCCTAAATTGGAGGCGAAACTGGTGGATGTCTAGGGAAAGAACCCTCAGTTGCAGGTGAAGGTATATGAATGACCTTTTGAAAACATAAAGTAGCATGACCAGTGTCCTGCAGTTGACTTTATGCTGTCAAATCCAGTATATTCTGCTTGGTCATTATTGCTGTTGAGTGTTTATATTACTGAAAATATAAGTAGATACTGCAACCTTATGATCTAGCAGTAGCATAGTTTTCCCTTGGATTCTCCACAAGTCTTAATTAGGCCAATTAACTTTTTCTCAATGAAAAATATATTCGATCTGATTCCCTATACTTCCTGTGCTCATTGATATAAAGTTTATATAGAGACTTTTCAGAATGGAGGTAATTGCAGAACAGGTTTTTTTTTTTTGGTCCAGCTGACAAGCAATTTGTGAAAACGATAAATTATTGCATAATGCTTCGAAGGCATAGTCACAGATCAAGCATTTCAAAGAGTTCTCTTGTTTAAACAGCTTATTAAATTGTTAATGACTCTGGAAGTTTTGCATATTATTATTTAAAAAGAGAAACCTGTATGTGTACAGTGTATTTAATGATGAATTAAAACTTTAAATCACTTACTGCATGCAACTGCCATAATATGGCTTGGGATTATGTGAACATATTTGTTTTGTCCTAGACAGAAACTTGGATAAAATTGTTAAACACATTATGTTAGCTACATACCATAAATTTTGCACACATTGAGCAAGTGGTATATTTTCCTTTGTCTGTTCACATCAGTTAAGTAAATATGATCCTGGTTAGATGAGGAGAATTACTCAATTCATGAGCCTATTTGCATGACACATGGGATGGCAGAGCTGTATTTTGTGGAATACCAAAAGCATTTGATCTTGAAAAAGTCTTGCCTATGGGTTTTGAATATAGATGTATTTTAAAAATGAATCCAAGACTGGATTAATTCCAGGGGCCTCAGTATCTGAATCTGCAGAAGATATCAAAAATGCCACGGCAAAAGTACGAGCCCTGACTTCAGGTGAGTACATATGCAGAGTTCCCACTGCTGTCAAGCATGCATCAGCATATGCTTAAATTTAAGCATGCACTTCAATGTCTGCTGAAAAGGAGTGCTTGAAGTCAAGGGAATGCTTAAGCACAGGCTTAGTGCTGGCTCTGCCACCGTCCAGCACCACAGGGACCGTGCTGTGCCAGGAATTCTTCTCTGCCTCATTAGGACAGCCATGGAGATGGCCAAGGATCAGTCTTGACAAATACATTCAAGTTCATTTTGTGAAGCATTAGGGACGTGAAAAAGGTCCTAACGTAGTGAATAATTACTTGGTGAAGGTAATTTTACCAAGTAGAGTAAAAATAATGTATTTTAACTCACAACAGAATGCAAGTTATTTTAATTTACATCATTATTAAATGGATTTCTTAATTCCAAGTAGATTATTTTGCAGTCATTAGAATAAGCTACCTGGTACTCTCCTGCTGTCACTCCACCCACACGTAAGAGGTATGTGCACACCAAATGTAGGCTGAATGGCAATGAGGGGTATTTTAGAGCCTTGGTATTAATATTTCAAATGCTTTTGTTTCGTTGTCTTACTTAATATTTTATTATCAGATTTCTACTTATTATACGTATGGCCCTATTCCCCATGTGGATTGATGAAGTTATGTTGCAGTAAATTGAAAAAGAGAACTATACATACAGGATGATTTATTGTTAATGTGAAATTCAGCATAAACCTGCAAATGCACTAGCAGAAATCCCTAGCTATTTCAAAATTCATATTATGAGACAGACAGTCAGATGCCCAACAAACAGAACATCTTGTACTCTATTAATCCTGCAGTGACAGATCTCTTGCATGCATTTAGCTTTCCAAATAATACAAACATATGTCACCATTTTGTTTTTATTGATTTTGGACTTTCAAAGTACAGCTACAGCACAAGGCATTATGAAGACATTTATTGCAGAGTTTGCTTTGATTTGTTGTAGTCAATTGAAATTGTGTCAAAGTAAAGTCTTTAATATTAAATATGATGAATTCCCTTAGGGCTTAATCCTGCAGCATCATCCAGCTCAAGGTGACTCCTGCCACTGGAGCATAGGAGCTGGAAAGGTCTTCCCAGAGCGTTGTCCAGCAGGCTACCAGTGCAGGAAATTTTAATTCTGCTCACGTCATATGAAATATTCCCATTCACCAAAATATTGAACTCAGACTGCTTCCTCTTCTGCTGTTTCCATTATTTGAAGACTGTTGAGAATATTTTCCTTTGATACTTTTTTGTCCCCTTTAGTTTTTGTCTTTAATCAGTTTTCGGTCAATATGTACCCATTCATTTTGGGGGCAAAAATAACATTTTTGTTATTCAAGAGAATTTTCTTTAATTTGAGACAAATTTAAAGACAATAACCATTGCCATTCTCAGCACTGAATCTTCTCCCGTGCTTGGAGACTTGCATTAGTGTATTCAGGTCCCTGCTGGATCTGGCTAATGCATGCTAGCACTGTATTTGCTGTTTCTGTAGCCACACACCCAAGTCTTTCTCTTCCTCTGTCCTCTCTAGAGTTTTCACTTTACAGCAAAATCCTTGTAGTTCTTAAATGCTTGATGTTCAGCTTTGATCTTGTAGTTCTTCTTGTGTGATACTCCATTCCTCCTTTGTGTATTGATCAGGTCTCCTAACCTGATATCATCAGCTAATGATTTTTCATTAGTACGCTCTTACTGGTAGCCTGACTCATGAATAAATATATTAAATAAGGAAAGACTGAGGGCTATTCTTGCAAAATTGTTCTAGTTCCTTCTCTTCACCTTAACTGTCCTAGCTTCTTTTCTTATGCTAGTTTGTCACTCTTAACTAATATTTTCCATATAGCATCAAGTTGACAGAGGTGCAAACTGCATTCTCCTCTACTAGCACAGAGTCCTGCTCCCTAGGGGGAAGACAGAATTTATATTCTTTTTTGGAGATTTCTGTAAGAGAGGTGGCTTTATCTGCATTGTCTGCCAAGGTGAAGGGGTGTGCTGCTCTTAATGCTGCTCTGTGTCATGGGATGAGGGAACTATTTTCGAAAGGCAAGTATTTGAGGCAACTATTTTCAAAACGTAATTGGTTGTTTCAATTTTCAGCTTGTCATTCAGCTTGGAAAGTGAAATTGGATAAATCAGTTTTGGGTTGATTCCCGGTGATCTCATGTACTAGCCCAACTGTTTGGTCACAAACATTAATGCAGGATATTATAATCTTTAAAATGTTCTTTTTTAGCTTAGAAGAAACTTTCATGTAAAACTGTTCGTGTAAAAGTATATTACTTCAACTAGAAAGTCTGGTAGTGTTTAGGTTAGGGCAGTATTACTGTTTGGAAACTATGGGATAGATGCAAGTTTGGGGGCATTTCTTGCAATCCTTTTGTGCAAATTCACAGTAGTGCAGCAGCAGCAACTTGTGTGGAGCACTCCCTGCAGACTGCCAGTTTATCAATGGACAATAAAGGAAACTTTTCAATAGAGGAAATAGTCTACTGCCTAGCTTTGATTTTATGTAGCCTAAAGTGCAGATAGGGAGTAGCAAGGGAAAAAAGGAATTGGAGATCTTCGCAAGGGAAAAATAGACACTAAAATGAGTTCAAATAACATTTTATCAGCAGAAAATTAATGGAGTTTATCCATTTAACTCACAAAACCCAGCCAATGCCAAGCCAAATGTCACTGTAACTTGTGTTAGGGAATAAGGAGGTATAAAATGTGGGTTTCTACTTTTAGAAGTCACTCTGAGAGCTATGTTAAATAACAGAATTGTTTATTGACCCGGGCTGTGGCAATATTCATTAAAGCTTATTTCTGTCCTCTCAGTGACTACAGTGAGAGCAAACCTCTGCTGTTGCCCGTAAACATGTGTTTAAGTGGGGTGAGAATGACAGTGGCTTTTGATACTGATGCCATTCTCCTTGCCCTGGCAGCCTGGTGGCAGCTTTCAATGGGAATGTGCTTGGAGTGAGCAATGCACCACTGAACCTTTCATTTCTGGCTGACAAAAGCCAATTTGATCCATACAGTGCCAACACAGTTATATATAACTGTGTTACTCGTTGTCATTGGGCTACACTGAACCTGAGACCTCTTTGGGAAAGTGAGGGAGGAATAGGACCACTCCTTTTGCCTGTGTTGAGGAAAAGGACAGCAGGGCATTTTGTGCTTCAGGCTTATGATGATTTTGCAGATGTGCTCTTGCTGCTAACCCCTGCAGAAAGCCACCTGCGGAGGGAAACAGGCTGCCTTCCTCTCTCCAGGCAGTAAGTGATTCCTGTCACTTCCCTGTGTTTCTCTGCAGCTCCTGCATTGCCTTTCCCAGCAACATACTGCAGAGCTGTTCCCTGGGGGAAGGCCTCATGGACACTCAGCAGGTCAGCTCGTCCCCTCTTCTCTCTGCAGCCTCTGGCAGGATGTATGCCCCCTGCTCTGGCATGCTGTGACAGACAATTTATTATGAAGTGTGGAGTGACAGGGGATATCATCTGTCCTGGTCTCCTCAGTATTTCGCTTTCATGGAGGGCGGGAGCGGGAAGTAGAGACTCGGTGTCCGGGTTTGAAGTAAAACCGAACCAATTTTGTGTTCTGGAATTTTACATTTTAGCTAGGCCTTCTCTAACTCTCTGAAATTAACGGCATATTGTGGAGAAAACTGGTCATTCTCAGAATGATAAGGCCAATGTTTGTGCTAAATGCCAAGGAATGGTGTGCAGAGAGGCCCTTGCTTATACTTATTGCTATAAC
>JAOXNO010000063.1:12338940-12437776 GCA_028565335.1 Limnodromus scolopaceus | reverse complement strand
TTTAATATTAATTCTTCATTAAAGTAGTTTAGTTCATTCTAAACTTCTGTATCTCCTTATCTCTTCCTCTCCTCTTGCGGGGGGTGGCAGGGCGGGGAAGGACCATCTGTCGGTCCGGTTGAGGTGATTTCAGCTGAAACCCCAACACTCGGTCTAGCAGCTGGTCTGCTTTCATGTCTGGTCATGCCTATGGATGTGAGCCTATGCATGTGCAGGTCTTTTTTTTTGTATTTTTATTTTTTTTTTCCCCAAGCTGCCCCTGGTTTCTGGCATGTGTAAATCAATGAATGCCAGCATGTTCAGAGTTGTATTCCTACATGTGTTGACAGAGGTGAAGGTCATCTGAGCTGTCCTGAACAGCACAAGTCTATTAACTGAACTAAAAACTTTACCTTTTCTTTTGTTTTTGTTTGGGACATCTAAGGGCACTTTCAGGCAATATGCACAAGTGGTATTTTGATGACTTCATGGTGGTTTTGGGAATTTCCTGGGATCTTGAAGGGAGACTGTTTTTGGCAGAGAACCCTCATTCCCCTTCCACAATCTCTCTCTCTGATCAGATAAAACAGCCATCTGTTGCCAGATACACCAATTCTGATTTTATCCATCTGAAAATGAGAGACCCTTTTGGGCAGCACACAGTCCCTTTTCTAAGAGCTCCCCGTACTTCTGTCCAATTACTGGGTAAAAGACACAAAAGTTAGGGAAAAAACCCCCTTTATCTGTTATTTCTTAAAAAGCATATTTCCAAGTCAGTTGGCAAAAGATGATTTTTGTAATTCCTACTCTCTTTTTCCATCCTTTTCAGAAATGCATGAGGAAGATTTACTAAAAGGAGTTTTCCTTAATATTATCCAAGAGGCTTAAGTTAATAACAACTGGGTGATCTTTGTTATGACCGATTTCAGGGTGGAGTAGAATGACTGAAAAAGTGTCATTGAATAATGGCTTGGGACAACTGATTTCTTTTATCTCAGTGTTTGTTGATTTGCCATTTAATCTAGTCATCCCCAATTTTTCCACAGATCCAAAGAAAAGAAAAAAAACCTACAACCTAGCCCCCCTCCTAACACTCTGGAAGATATTTAGAAAATCCTGCTGTCAGTTATCGTTCACTTTGACAGAAGAATAAGGATGTTATTATTTTCCAATTACAAATTACCTTCCTGACCTAAACAATGGCTGTAAGTTAATAATTTTTTTTTGCACTGAGATCCTACAGTGTAAGTATTAACGGAAGATTTTTCTGAATTGTCCTGTTGGGATGCTGAAACTGTGATAATTTGAAGACAACTTTGAAAGATGTCAGTAAAAAAGCTGGATTTCTTATTTTGATTATTGGAAACAACATCAAAGTAGAAATCAAAGGCACACCAATAGGAAAGTAAAGGGAAAATAGAAATGAAAATTTGTGATGGATCACTTGAAAAGGACAACATTGTTTTCACCTCCCTAGCTGGAGGGACAGGACTGTAAGAAGCTCAGCAGGTACAAAGCATCCAGGTTGGTTTAATGTGAGCATCAGAAATATTTCTGCTGTCTAAAGTGTAAGCAATCACAGAGAAAATCAGCTAGCAATTCAGGGCTGGCTGATATATAAAGGGTATAGTAGTGTGGGCTTTTTTTTTTTTTAAATCCATATTCTAATTTATTAACAGTGGGTGAGAGCAATGAAGGGAGTGAACCTATTCAAGTAAGTACAGACACAGGAATATCAATTAAATTAATCAGACAGGCAAAACCTTTTGTGGGGTGTCAGATGATAGCAATTGTAACACAGAAGAGCAGGGAATGCAGAGTTTTGCAGGGTGTGTGTTAGCGGGTAGTGGATTGATCCTTTCTGGCTGCCAGCTGCCCACCCAACCGCTCGCTCACTCTACCTCCTCAACAAGACAGGGGCAGAAAATAAGATGATAAAGACATGGAGATTGCTTATCAGTTACTGTCATGGGCAAACCAGACTTGACTTGGGGCAAATTAATTAATTGCCAATTAAAACCAGAGTTGGAGAGAAAAGCAGATGAAAACTAGAACAGCTTCCTCCCACCCCACGCTTCTGCCCAGGCTCAACTTCATTCCTTCTCTCCCCACCCATTTCCCTCAGCCCTGAGCAGTGCAGAGGGTTGGGAACAGGGAGTTGTAGTCGCTCCCTAACGGCTCCTCGCTGCCACCCCTTCCTCCTCACACATTCCCTGGCTCCAGTGCAGGCCTCTATGGCTCCTGTTCCCATCAGGAAAACCAGCTACCCCAGGGATCCCCCAGGCCTCCGTGGCTGCCATTGCTGTCAGGAAAACCAGCTCCCCCAGGGTCCCTTCAGGCCTCCATGACTGCCATTCCTGTCAGGAAAACCAGCTCCCCCAGGATCCCTCCAGGCCTCCATGGCTGCTGTTCCTGTCACGAAAACCAGCTCCCTGGGGTCCTCCATGGCAGCAGGGGAGTCTCTTCTCAGGGCCTGGACTGCCACCTCCCTCCCCCTCCCCAGCCCTCAGTGTCCAGGGCTGTTTTTCACGTTTTTCCCCTCACTGCCTGCCAGCGTTTTGCTTTTTCCTAAACCAATTTTGCCCGGCTGAGGGGCTCAGCTCTGCCCTGCTCTGGAGCTGCTGGAACCAGCTGTTTCTGGCATGGGGCAGCCCCTTAGGGCTCCTCAGAGTGGACCCTGCAGCCCCTGCCAGTGCCTGGGCACCCAATGCAGACAGGTAGGTAACACCTCGATCTACTTGAATAAACAAATGCAATGGTTGTTACACAAGCTCAGTGTGATGTGCCCAGAAGGTACCTCATGTCACTTTCCCTAGTGTTTTCCATTTTCAATCAACATGCTCTGTAATTGTCATTGGTTTAGCTCGAGCCTGTATTGACCTGCTTTGCGTGGTCAGCTCCACAGATCTGCAAGTGTGTGTGAGGTGACGCTTAAAATCTGGCTACGTGTCCTTTCTGAAGAACAGGGGTAAAAAAATCAGGTCTGTGGTAGTGCTGGGATTCATTTCATCCATTTTTACCTGAGACAGACCCCCCCAGTCTCTCTGGATTCCATGGAGAGGGACAGGCCCTTCTGGGCTGCCATTTGTCTGGCCCTTACAGATCTCTGCTTTAGGACAAAATGAATCCCATCCTTAGCGATGTAACTGCTGTGAGGTCAGTCTATGATGGACTGATCAGCTGCTTTTTCATGGAAAGCAGTTTTTTGAAAGTCATGTGGGGTTTTGCGAGGAGGGTGAGTATATAAACACTCAACACTGCATTTCTTACCTCTTTTGCAGAAATTTGTGATTTTCAATCTTTATTAAAATGGGTGTATTTCCGTACTGAACACCAGATTTTGAAAAAGCAAAATGTCACTACTGATCTTAGTCATGCTTAGAGGAAAATACTGAGGGGAAAAAAACGGGGGAAACCTCACAAAAAGAGGGTAAATGTAAATTCTCTGAAAAAGAAACAACTTTGAAAAGTCATTTTTTTTAAAACCTCGATTTTAGTTACATGAATTACGACTTGAATACCAGTCTGGTCCTCATTTTTGTTCTATTTTTGATGGGGATCTCATGTTTAGAGGATGGTTAGATGGATAAGTTGAAGAGTAGCAGAAAATCATTAGAGGCTTTTGGTGAAACCCCAGCAGGGCAGTGTCCCTTTACTTTGCAGCTTTCCTTCTCCTTGCTTGCCATGTTCTTTATATTTGTTTATGAATGCAGATCGTACACCTCTAGTCTGCACCATCTAAACTGGTGAGGTGTGAGATGGGCATATGGGCCTCGCCTGGTGTGTTCTGTTTATCACATTCAAAGTGGTGCTTGATTGTGATAGAATTAGAACGGAAAAGCAAGGTAGAAATTTTTTTAAAAAACAAAATTACTTTGATTATCTGTACATGAACAAAATGCAACAGTGGCTTAGATGCTGTTTTAGAAGACCTGTTTGGTGGTGGAGCCACATGTCTCATCGCTCGAGTCAGGTGACTGAAGCCTGAGGAAGCCCCTTGTAACAATTAGCACAGGAATATCTGCATGGAGTATACATTTGGGTTTGTTGTCCTCTAGATCTTCTTATCACTGTGTTCATGACCCAGACTTTTCTTTAGAGATGTTAATCTTTTAAAGATGTTTAATTTGTTCATGTCAATGTCACGGCAACAGGTACAAACCCGCATGTTTACTTGACTTGCACTAGGAGTCCAAGTGTTTGCACAAACATAATTCAAAGTGGTGAGTGCGCCTCTGCTCATGCACAGCTCTCAATATTAAAGCTTTCATTGGGAGCAGAATAATTCATTTTTACCATTTGGGAGTTGGGTACTTCCTTCTTTATTCCTTGAATCTAAATTGCCTCTATTTGAAAGATGTGAGTGCTTTTCCACTGACATGTGTAGAAGGGCAGTAGAAGATAGTCTGTCGTGGTATTTATATTTCCCCTTTGACGTTGCAAGCTCTCAGAGTATTTATGCATGGTGTTCTAATCCCCAGGGGAAGCATTCAGATTTACAATTTTAAACCACTGTTAATCCAAATTTTGGCATTCAGTCAAACAGAAATTTGTCATAGTTTATAATGCTTGTTAACGAGGAACATCAAAAATTAATGCTCATTAGGGTGCTTATTAATATGCATGCTAGTCTCAGCTTTGACTTAATTAAGTAAAGCACCACTTCATAGCGGTATTGTGTCACTGCAGTAAAGAAAAGTTCAAAAACATGCAGCAGTAACAGGATGGAGCAATGCTCCCTTTGGACAGTATTACCCCATATTTTGTTGTGGGGCATTGCTCATCTGCTGCTCTCTAGTTTCCTGACAGGTAGCAAGAGCAGCTGCTGTAGAGCTACTGTTGATATTTGTTATTCAACATTGTTGCTACTTGCATTCCTCAGAGTTTTCCAAATACAGTGCATGGTGCAGAAGTAGTTACTAGATAGATTTGTTGGTGTGTGTGCCTGCCCTTACACAGCTTTGATAAAGATTATTTCTGGGGAGGCCATGGGGATTTCTCATCTTCACAAAGGTCTTACAGGTCCCTGAAATCCATAACATGGGTTTAAATCAGCATTGTCAAAAATATAGTTGTGAATATTGATCTGACTGGCACATGTAAGGAAATGTGCACTAAGCAGCCCTACATGACTGCTACCTTCCTGAGCTTGGCTGGGTATATCGGTTTGAAGTCCACTGGGGCTCTTGCTCAGTTCTGCTGCCAGACTGGAGTGAAATCAACACAACTAAATGCAGTTCAGAGCATGGCAGGTCTTCTGCTTCCTTGGAGTATTAATTAATTAAGCAACTGCCATTAATGCCTTACCTCTCAAGCCATGGGAAATTCAAGATTAATTAAAAAAAAGAAAATGTCCACCTGGGGATGTGAACTTGTCAAGAAGGTTTAGCACTCACTCAGCATGCCAGCTGAGAGTTTCCTGGTGCCATGTCGCCTCCTCTGCCTGCCTGCCCACCCTACCCTGTGGCCTATCTGCCATGGAAACATCTAGCCAGGAAATGGCCATGAGTCTTTCCTGGCTCTCCTGGGGCAGGCATTACTGTCCCGAGCAGGGTCCCTGCTACAGCAGGAGAGGGAGGGCTGAGAGGAGTCAGGGTTTGAGCTGGCAAGATGTGAGGAAGGGATAAAATTGGTGCTGAGGCAGAACTGAGACTGACGTGTGCATAAAGGACTGATTTGGATGAAAAGACGCAGAGTTAATGGGGCAAGGCCAGTTTAGAGCTCTGAGGTGTCAGAGAGCACCCCATCAGACCAAGGTCCAGAGCAGCTTCCCCATTCCTTTAAGAAACACCTAGCCTGGTGACAACTGCTCTGATTTTTCTTCCTCTATTCAGCTTTGTTGTCTCTCATTCCTTAATATGAATGCAATAAAAATGCAGTACAACATGGGAAATGTTTTGCACACAGGGTGTTTATTATATAACAGACAGGACTACAAGAATTACTACTGACATCCAAAGAACTATTTCTAACTTCTGCTCATACTAAATCAGATCAAGAAAAGGAGAACTTTCCAAACCCCATAGAGTCCCAGGACATACTGCTGAGGAAAGAGTTAGATGTGATGGTGCTGGATTCAAACCCCAGTTTCCCTTTGGGGACTTCTCAAGTTCTTGAGTGTGTCTGGTGGCTGAAAGGGCCACATGCAGATGGAGACAAGTTCCTTACTTGAGCATCAAACCATAACATTATAGCAGGCAATCATGTTCTACCATATAGAGGGGAAAAAACCCAAACAAACCAGATATGCCTCAAACCTTAATGCCAGCAGTCAGTTAGTGAGCATGAGTGACCACAGACCTAATTGCTTTCCCATGATGCCCTGGCTTTTTCTTAGCCATTGCTCCATTGCCTTTGTAATTTGATTCAAAGGCAAAATGTACTTTCCATACCAGCCCGCTTTAGGTGATAAACAGGCTGAGTGGGGAGCAGAGACTGTCTCTGCATTTTCAGAGCACATCAGCACAAAGTTATTTAGCACAGGGGATTGCGTGATTTTGATTCACTGAGAGAGCTCATGAGGTTCTCAAGCTCTGATTCTACCAGTGCAGTGCACTGGCCCATTTTTAATAGTCAGGACTGTAATAAAACAACACGCATGCAGGCACACTAACTAATTCAGGTTTTGACGTTGGGATATTCTCCTTTATTCATCCAGGTACTTTCACTTGCTTCTAAATTCCCTTTCATTGCATTTCAGGAAGGGATTAAATAACATTGGCATTGAAGGTGCTGGTGGAAATTACAGGCTTCTGCAGAAGCTATGGAAAGGCTGTCTAGAAAACACAGCTTAAAATGGCCCTGCATCCCTAGGGGAACAAAAGGTAGAATTTGATCTTTCAGAGGTGATCAAATACCCCCTACTATCTGGCCAACTGCAAAGCCAACAACTCCACTGCTCAGGTGAAAATGTTATAGAGGATAGATGGCAAATTCAACAGAGTGCACGCATCCCATGAAGTTTTGGAATACATATGTGATCTGTAGAATTCAATGCTTTTTATTTCTACTGTCTGTCCTTTAAACTAAAATCAGTAGATTTCAAAGGGAGAGCATGGTGGGGTTGGGGAAGGAATAAGTGTCAGGTGCCTGAATGCTTCCAAACAGGAATAATATTCTTGCAAGAAGAGCAAATAGATATAAGGTGGATGAAGAGTCAGTGTCTTTTGCATGCATTGACCTTGATGAGCATGGCCTTTCTACACCAGAATCTTTTCAGTACAGCACAGCTCATCTTCTGTCCGTTAGCAAGTGGCAAACCATGAATCTCTCTGGAAAATACTGCAATTCTGCTTCTTGAAAATTTAGTTGCTTTATTAGAACAGACACAAAACAAGCATCTTGACATTGATTAGGCAACATTTTTTTTCCCTTGTTTTTCCATTTCAAAGTGACTAATTAGGAAGAGGGATGCAAAGAACTCTGTGTAGGACTGTAGAACAAATCTTGCCCACACATCGCTGCACCACCTGCGAGGTGTGTGGCCATTCCCCTCTGTTGGGTCTCCACTTTCCTAGTTCAGCAGGTGTGGGCCTCACTGATTCTGATGCTGAATCCCAAATGAGAAGAGAGACCATGGAGCTGAATAGCAGCTCCACAGCTGATGTTTCCAGCTCATCACAAGGATGCCACTTACAAACTCAGTGGTTTTAGCAACATGGGATTTGGTCCTTCGCAGGGGGTGCAGTGCCCCCCACAGGCACGCCAAAGGGCTCAGTGCATGGAGACTCATAGCAGGAAAAACCTGAAACATTGAGACTCCTATCCTCAAACTAGTACGACCTTAGTGGTATAGAGTTGAGTAAATAACTATACTTTCTTACCAGTTTTTCCAAATTCATGTGGTTTGGGCAGGTCAGAGAAGCAGGAAAATTTTCACCTTTGTTTCAATAAGATCAGTTTTTGTTGGAAGAACTTGTCTTTACATAAGTATTTGTGATGATTTCCATTCTGACCTCTAGTTCTGTCATCTCAGTGTGTCCCCTAAAGTAACAGGAACTACATATATTGGGCACATACATGAGGAATTGCATGTCAATGAGTTGACACAATTTATGCAGGCAGTTGTGATCTAGAGACTTGCAGCTTACTGAAGAAACTGGAAGTGCTGTTTTGCATGACTTGTGTGGCTTTCCAGGTTCAGATGGACAATATGTGGCCATTCCCATTTCCTCCCAATCCACCCCCGCACAAAAATACTAAGAGCAGACATCTGAGTTCTTTGTTTTTCTGCCGATATAAGGAAACTCTTATTAGTTTTTCTCCCAGTGAAGGCATATGCAGCAGCTTTGCATGCAAACACCAATTACTGTCAGGATAAAGGATTTTAGTTTAGTATTGATTTTAAGTCAGGGAGTTTTCTGCAGTGGAGTACTTGTAGGATTTTCTGAATACAATAATATATAAGGAATGGCATCAACTCTTGACATCTGACGCTGTCAGAATTCCCTTTCAGCCCCTTTTCATTAAATGTGATCCCTCTAACAGGGTTTTTCTTCCACTAAGAAAGCAAAGGCATAGTCTTAAAGGGTATGGAGGTGGCAAAGGAAGGAAAACTTGCATTTTCTTGAAACCATATCACCTGCTTGCAGTATCAAATTGAAGAAGTCTGGCTTTTCAAAGTCCTGAACCATGAAAATAATTCTCAAAATACTCCTTAATACTAGTTCATAAATGTATGTATCTATATCTGTATCTATATGCTTCCCTGTTTGTTTTTAGGTCTTTTTAAAATACTGCTTGAAGTTAGTCCTTTGTCTGCTTTCAGGGATCTTTACTCAGCTGAGCTTGTCAAAATGTCTCCTACAGGTTTTCCAATTTCTGTCTCCATTTCCATTAGCACTTTTGGATGAGTGTCACCTGGACTTGGTGCCTTGTCAATTGGAAGGATCTCTGACCTTTTAATAACCATTTTGAACTGTTGGCTGCACTGGAGATATGCCGAACAGGGGAGTCAGTTGATACTCACTTTACATTCGCCTGCCACTTTTATTTAGAGAAGCAGGTATTGATACAGCCCCTGGGAAATTCGGGGAAAGGAAATACTTCTGATGAAGTTAACAGACAATTTGATGTCAGTACTGATGTATACAGATGTAGCCGAAAGAGGAGATGTGTGGATTAATTAATTAGAAAATGGTTGCTGCTTGTGACTACCCAAGGGTATCCCTATGTGTTCAGCATATAGAAATATCAATTCAGAGAAGCAGTGTTTCCTTATTAGTAAACCAATACTTTTGGCGCTAAAATTCTGTCATTGGAGAAACCTGTCTGAAGAGATCAGCAAGTTGAATGACATGATACAGCATCTCTCCTGAGAATGAGCAGCAGGGACAGATAAGCAATTTATTCTCTGCTTAGCACCTGCAGGCTGATGGGTTGCTGCCCAATTTCTAAAGCCATTGCTGTTAAAAAGCCAACTCTTGCCAACAATTATTATATAATGCCCTTTAAACTACTTCATGTCTTTCTCTTTCCGTGTGTCTGCCTACATTAGCACATGGATGCATTCCTTTCCTACTGATCTGCTGCCTAAATGTAAAGTGCAGCCTGATTTTGTGGGTTTTCTAAGTGTGATGGAGTACGCCAGGTGGTGATTACCATTTTTAAGATACAGCCCTACTAAGAGGGAGAATTCTTTTGTAATACTTAGCAAAAGCTGACTTTAGAAACTCTTTGTCTATATAAAGCATTACAGTTCTTGGTCTGTCTCACCCCAGACATTGTACAACTCTTGCCTAGTGAGGGCAAGGTAATTTCTAAAAATACCAAATTTAGATAAAGGTCACAGAGTTTCTGTATTGACCTGTTAACGTGTTTGTTTAAAAAAAAAAAGAGGAAAATAAAAAGGATTTTGTAAAAATTCCTCTTCACTAGTGTTTTACCTTGAGACGTTTGGCTGAAGTTAGCTAATGTGTGTTACCACACTTGTCTAAAACAGATGCATCAAGGGAAGCTAAAAAGCTGTCAGATGACATCTGATCATTCAAAATTGCAAATTATCCATCATGTTAGAGTCTTTAAACTGTATTCCTCACATGCAGAACCAGGTGGAGGTTCTCAGTCGAATTCCACCCTGACTTTAGGCAGCTCCTTTACACTCCAGCGGCCCTTCCTGGTGTGAAACTTTGGTGAAACTGAGTGACACACAGGTAACAGGATGGGCTGGGTTGATCTTCACATTCATTTTAGTATAAGTGTTTTTATGCATCTGTGTGAGCGTTGTGATAATAAGAAATATGAAGGATTGTTAGATTCTCTTTCTGTTACCTTGCAGGGAAGTTCATCCTTTGTGTCTTCCTTTGTCTCCCCTTTCCAATGAGAGTATTAATCTTTGCATTTTAGCCTTATACAGAGCCACTTCCCTCTGAGGTTTCCTCAGTCTCTTCTTTTTCCTTTGTCTCTTCTGTCTCCTTTGTTAAGGAAAGAGGTGTGCTACAACACGAGATTGATAAGAGCCATTATCACTTGTCATACTTGAAGATGCACTAAAAGGTTTAGGAAAATGTGGATTTCTTGGGGCTGGGGGGAGTCCCCAGGCAGTCACCTAGGAGAAGGGCTGTTTATCTGCATAACCTGTCTGAGACACATCATATTAAAAATCATTTTGGGCTCTTGGTGCGAAGAACACTTACGGGTAGCCCTTCTGTGGATTTCTTGTTGGATTTCTCTGCTGAAAAGGGATTGGAGGAAGTGCACAGGAACAGAAGACCTCAGCAAGAAGCTTATTTTTCTTCAGAAGCTGTTTAAAAATATATTTTCAACCCTGTCTATTTCTAAGAAGTCTTTTCTGATGTCAATATGGCTTCCAGTTTATGTAGAAGGTGGATCTATCATCCATAGCAAAGGATGATCACTCTCCAGAAAATGAGTACCTGGTGCAATGTGGCTCTGCTTTTTGTTTGAGCAACCATGCTGACACTTGAAGGAACTGTGAGTGAATGGGGGAGTCACTCAGGTTATTTCTGTGCTACTTTCCAGTGAGCTGGCACCCTTGTTTTTGCAGATTACATCTCTAGAGAGACTCTTCTAACCTTACTGTTGAGAGGACAGATATTGAGGCAGACTTTTGTCTGCAGCTGAACAGTGGGTTCAGGAATTGATGAGAAATCACAGACCAGACATTTCAATCCAGGTTTTTTTGAAGCGTTTCTCTTTGCACTTGAACTGGGTTTATTCCACTCCATCAAAGAGCCTGGTTCATATTATATATGTGGGACAGGAATGGTGGACAGTCAGTTGGTAATATAGAGCTATTTATTGTTGGAATTTGACATTAGCCTTAGGTTTGTTGTGGTTGTATTCACAATGCTAATAGACATAGTCAAAGAGCAAACTATCCTATGGCAGGAATAGGTAAAATCTACTGAGCAGCTGAATAAAGGGAGCTTTTATCACTGAATTAAGTTCAGAAGAGTAATTGAGATTTTCAAGGCACGCAGGAGGTTTACCTTTCATTCATTTTGATGGAACAAGTGTATCTAAATCCCTTTGAGCAGCTCAGCCTCATTTCTGCAACCCATGTGCTCCCGCAGCTCCTGCTGACTTGAAAGAAAGATCATCTGTGCAAGAAGATGGGGTTTGCTCCAGGTTAGTCTCAAAGAAACTGGGAAACTATACTGTACAGCACAGAAAATATTTTAAATTACAGTAAATAATAGATGATTTTTTATGATGGATGGCTATCTAGGCATAGACAAAAGGAAGCTTAGTGTATTTTTGAACAAAAAGAAACTCTGTTCTGCTTCCTTCTCCCACTGCCCTCCCTGCCTCCCCCCATTATATGGTGCTCATATTCTAAAGGAGAGAAGAAATACTTTAAAAGCAATGCTCTTATTGTCCTAAATTGGTCATTTACTCAGTCTTCCACAGAATTCAGTATTGCTCATGTATTTTAACAAGATTGTTAAGTACTTTTATTCAGGTAATAAATATACAATAATTGTCTCAGAGAGTATGTTTTGATTTATAATGTCTATTGGACAATGTCTATTGGTGTTGGAAGAAACATCTCAAAAGGATTTCATACTATTTGACCTGGACAACCTCTAGTTTTAGAGAACTAGTTGTAATATTCATAACTGAAAGCAGGCATCATCCATATTAAAACCCGGCTGAAGCATGCGTGTCTAATTAAACAGTGAAGTGAGCTTTGGCATGTGTCTGCAGCTGAAGCTGTTTCTTAGAGAGACTTACACTCTGAATTTATCTTTATTAAGGCCTTGTCCAAATGATAAATATATGCTGCCTGCTTGGTATCTGCCACTTGGAAATAAATCACTTTAGGATTGATTTGCTAACAGTTTTCTTCACGCTGTGTCCTGCTGCCCAGGAGGACATGCTGGAGTTCTTTACAGAAGCACACGAGTAAGTTGAGCTGCTGAGAGAAGAAAGCTAACAGCATGATAGAGCACCGCATATTCACTGGCACAGATGTCATCATGACTGTCATGATTTAAAACTTGTGGAAGTGCACACATTATTAGAATTTTGCATAGGATCTGCTGGCAACGTTGTTTCAGGCTTGCTCTGCTTGAGCACAGAGCTGCAATATGGATGCGTACAGCTACACTTCCTACTTTCCCCTTTCCTAAATTATAAAATGGCATATGCAGAGGAGCCTAGTTTTGCAATCCTGGATTGCTTGCTAATTTTGGGGCAGCTTAAGCAAAAGACTTTGCACTATGAAGCTAATTCAAGACAGAGACTACTTTTGTGAAGGGATGAAGTAAAATCCAAAATATTAATGCTTCCAAATGTTAGGAGCTATACTATTTGCTCCTCAACTCAGATTCCTTTTTATTGCTGTAGGTCATCTATTCTGTATCCAGAAAGGCAGACGCAGAAAGATGCAGAAGGGCAGCTGCAGTAAGAGGCAGCTGCAGTGTGAGTAGCTTGGTAAGGGAAATGGCTAGCGCAGCAGGGCTGAGGCTCGCAGGGACAGCAGGGACAGTGCTGGGCAGCAGGAGAGAGCAGCCGCTCCTCATTTGGTCTGGCACAAATTCACCCTGTCTGGCAGTTCTCATCAGCGGCTGAACTGGGACCTAAAGCAGCCTCCGTAGGGTTCACAGTCTCTTCCACTTAACACCTATGAGGATTTTCATTTTCTTCTGAGTGGGAGCAGTGTGACTGTATTGCTGTATTTGTATAAATATAGTCCAAGTGCTTTGAAAGAAAAGAAGGACCCATTTACCAAAGACCTCACGACTCTTACTGGCATTGACACAAGGGAGTCTTAAGTGTGTGGTTAAAACTAACACATGCTGGAGTTCTCAGTGGAACTGGAATGGGACAAGTCATATGTTTAAACTTCAGTAGTTGAGTAAGTTTTTCACTGACTCCGGGTCTAAAAAGGGTTTTATGGAAGTGATTCTGAAAGCTGATAGAGTTGAATAGAGTTTGAGATCGCTTTGAAATTTTTGAACTGTATAGTACTAGTTAATAGAAAAATATTCTTTCTCTAAAACGTTGGTTTTAAAAAGCCTATTATGTTTTATAAAATTCCTTAGAGGTTTTCCATAATGGTGTTTAAACTGGTATATACTGTTGTGCTTGATGGGCCTCTGCTACAGCCTGACTTTCACGTTAGTACCAGCCCTGCGTTAGTGACATTGTGTTTTGGAGAAGCCAGAATTACACTAAAGTGCAGCAATTTTCTATTATATACAAACAGAACTTCAGAAATCACCTCCTTAACCTGAAAAGCTCCTGGAGCTTGATCTTGGAGTAAATAAAATAAAATGCTTTTGCATTTTTGTCTTCTACCTGGTACACAGAGCTGATCTAAAAAAGCTCTCTGGTGTTTCTGAGGGCAGCTCAGTTGTTTAGCTGTGTAATAACCGAAGCTGAAAATTTTGTGTCATCCGAAGTGTGCAGGTACTTTGAGTAAGATGTAGCTAAAAGCTTTTGTGAGAGTCCATGTTGTACACAATAGCTTCTTTCTGAGTTAAGAGTCATGGCAGTTGATTTCCAGATTTAAGGGTCCAGTAATGGGCTCCACTGACATTACCTGGAAAGGAAAAACTTCTGCCCATTGTTTAGCATTAACCGGAATCCAAAAACAACCGGGGAAAAAACACAAGTTTGCAAAATATTTTTTTTTACAGCCACTTTTGAGATGTGAGGAAAACAATTTAAAATTTGTTCTTCAGAAATAAGCTTTTATGCCCTGTATAATCAATTCTGTGATTTTCATCTCTTTCATTTAAGTATACAGACAAGTTTCTAGCTAACAGAGACTGTGTAGTAGAACTATAATTTTAAAACTGAGAAGCATTTGACTTTTAAGTGCTTTATCAAATTAACAGTGTATGAGCAAGGGCATGACAGGTGAACGTGAAGACTGAAATAATTTTTCATATGTTGCATGATTCCTATTTCTCCACTGGGATATTGGCTAGAGCATATTAGTAGCTGTGCAAGTAACGCTTCTTGGTGGGAACGCACTGTTTCTACTCAGTGCAGATGGTAAGAACCAATCTGATTTGACCAGGAACGGAATAAGTAGAATTCTGTGTTTTGGGTTTTTTTTAACTACATGTTTGCTTATTGGAATGGTGTTTCCAGACTGTAGTTGAATCTATAGAGTTGTTAACAAATGAACAGTGATGGGCAATTGTCTCCAGCATGTTTATGGGAAAGCATATGTGTTTCTTTCTAATTTCATTAAGTATTGGTTCCTGTAATAGATGCCTGCCTTAAAGACAGCAGCAAAATCAATTATAATGATTGTTACAATGGACTGTGGGCGTGTATGCCTCTTCCCAACTTTTCCTCCTTCCCGTTTTCCTTTGCTTATTTGCATGTACTGGAGGCTTCCTTGCAGCCAGGCTACTGCCTCTGGGGAGAGGCCCAATGTATTTTCAATTTGGCAGAGTGTTCTATCAGATCCTCCTTCCAGTCTTTATTGCTGCACATGAGCTGTGTGCCATCTCTACGGATGTTTTCTTGGAGCTGCCTTTCTCTGAAAGGCCATTTACAAAGAACAGCTGACATTACATGCAAAGATCTGGAAGCAGTTCTGCCAAGTGGCTGTTTTACCCAAGAATCTGATGGCTTTTTCCTCGTTAATTCTTTTTTAACTGCTCTTAATTACACAGAAGAGGCTGAGGTAAAAAGGAGAAGGGGGAGTTGAAGAGTTTGTTTGGAACAAAAAAATGGGAAAAAAGCATCCCTTCAATCTATTTCTCTCAGGCTTTTTAATCTCCTTGAAGCACAGAGCTGCTGATCCTCTGTCAGTGCAGCAGCTGCGGTCCCTTGGCTGAGCCGCCCTGTGCCAGGGCCATGTGGGGGGCTGGCGAGGGCACCATGACACAGCTGCTGCTGAGGGCAAAGCACTCTATCAGTGTCCCTGCTGCACTAGCAAACAGGATTAGTGGCTAAAAGAAGATAATTCTTTTGCAAACTCACTTCCCAAGAGAGAAGTGGCTGTTGCTCTTGCGGTGCAAAAGCATTGCTGAGGTGGGTTAGCGATAGCCACATAACAGGCATGGCAAAGACTGGCAGGCAGCTGAATGCTTTGGGAGCTCACAGAAACTCTCCAGAGCTGAACATCTCCAGGGAAAGGACTTCCTGGGGTCAGTGCACTGATAAGAGTCTGTTGCTCTTCAGGGCCTTGCACATTTACCTCACAATAGAACAAGAGGTAGCATGGCTCTGGAGGAGAAAAGGCTCCTAGATATTTTTCTGCAATCTCAGAAATTTGTGGCTTAAAGCAGTCTGAGGTTTTCCAAGGGTGCAGTTATGTGGCTCTTCCCAAAATTGCCCCATCTCTCATTCCACTGCCAGCCATTTCCAGCACCACTAAACTAACCTTACCGAAACGTGTTCAGTCTTCAGCTGGATCAATGAACTAAATGGGCCACATATGACATAGTGGGGGAAATGGGATGTATGTGTAGGGACAGATGGAAAGCAGACAGGGTCCATTCCTGATGGCTACAGCAGAGTCTTGGCTTGAGAAACCACATCCTGGACACCTCAAAGCAGCTACTGTCAGCTTAGGACTGCTCCGCTCCTTCCTTCGCTGATCCTAACACACCTCTTATATTGAGGCAGTTTTCTGGCTCCTTTGTTCTCCTGAATTGATGATAATTAGGTATCAGCATATATATTGCACCGTACTGTATGGCTTGGGTAATTCCTGTATGGATTTAATTAAGCCAAATGCAATGTATAAATTCTGTATTTGTAAAAGTAAAGTGCTGGATTCCATTTTCGGAAAGGTTTTATTCTCCGAAACTGTTAATGTATTTCCACTACTATCACACTTTAAATGAACTCATGAGTTAAGAACAGTGACAGAGAATAAATTATCATACAGCTGGTAGGAGTGAGATAAATAAAAGGATATACATGAAAAATAAATGGATTCTGTCCCTGTGTGTGTAGAAGAACTAGTCCTTGATGATGAAAGGCTATTAACTAGCTTAGTGTAATTAACTGTTTTAGTGCTGCTTCAGGAAGAGGGGTGCAGTTTGAAGTCAAGTGTCGCAAGCATGTGCAGAGTGCAATAACAGCTCTTCTGTACTGAGACACTACTTAAGACATGCACAGAGGAAGAAGGCGGGGAAATCTGGGACAGAAAGGTCATTTCAATCTTTGAATTTTTATGTCTCCCCTTTCCCCCGCCAAAAAAACCCCCAGCAACCAAAAGATGAAATCTGTAGTCAGCTGAAAGAAATTGCCAGTGATACAGACAGAAAATATGAACCTGAATTTGAGGCTCTGAGCATCATCTTGCAATAATCTCCAGGCCAGTGGGAAGATCCCTCTGTGTGTGTCATCCTAGGGTCAGTCAGTAAACATCCAATATAAGGAACACATTTCATCCTGAGTTGAAGGCAGAAGAAAAGACAAGGCTAGCTCATGATTCTCAGCTGTGTGATTCATGGTATGTACAGAGTTTGTGAAATCTGCTTATTGAAGTCTAAAGGAGGGATGTTAGAAAGTCTGTGAGTTGATGCCATGGTGCGTCACACAGCTCCTTTCCTTTCTCCCTCTGTCCTGTTGTTTGCAAGTGAAGACCGTTCACGAGACAGATGTGACAGGAGATGCTATGGTGGCTTTACACTGTGTACAGTGCCGTTGCCTAGGCAGAATCATCCTCTTTTTTTGGTCTTCTGGCAGTACAAATTGGCTAAAAAAGGTGAAAGAATGCCCCATCTTCCTTCAGTGGCTGGGTGTATCAACTGATGAATCAACACTGGTTTTCACTTAAGAAAATGAAGCATATGGGATGATAGTGAACATCATCTAAAGAATGTTGGTGGGGTTTTTTTTTTGTTTGTTTGGCTTTTTTTATTGTTGTTGTTTTGGTTTTGTTGTTGGTGGTGGTTGTGGGTTTGTTTTTTTTAAAACCTGAATGTTTTCTGTGCTCCAGTTTCAGCAAAGCCTCCCAAGACAAGGGGGCAGCTCTGCAGGAAACTGAGCCCCCACTCCCAAAGGAGGGCAAGCACTGCTCTCCCTCAGCTCTTCTTCCTTGCCCCTCTCTGCTCTCAGCTGAGTGCAGCACGGCACCATTGAACCCCTGTGCATCTCTGGGTGAGCAGTGGTAGTGAGTGAGCAAAAGAACCCTGCAGCATTTTGAGATGCCTGTGCTGCTACTGGCTTTCTGCTGTCCCCTGGCAGGCTCAGGTCTCTTGTGTTGTGGAGCTTTTGCTTTCTTTTTAAGATGTGTATGACCACAGACTATGTCTTTGCTGTTCAGGGGATCACAGGCTCAGTAATGTGGCAGGAGATGTGAGTTTGGCTCACCTGAGGAAGACTGGGGCCAAACCTGTCTCTCACCTAGGAAACAAGGGTGCCAATCCAGGCTCTTTAAGCTGTGGTGCAATGCAGGTGGAGATCTAAGATTCAGGTTGCAGAAAAGAGAACAGGAGGAAGAATGGTCTTGCAAGAAAGACCTGAAACTCCTATATTATTTTGCCCTTTTCACCAAAAACAAAAAAAAAGGCATCTAGCCCCAGATCTTTATGTGCCTTTTTTTAATCCGGAAAATGTGCACACACATATAATTTCATTAGTAAATTTAATAAATGGATACTTGAAAGTACTTCTGTTTTCTCTGCTGAAAAGCCCTACAGAAATGAAAAGAGTTATTTTTATTAGTCAGTGTCATTTTTTGTGTGAGCTCTAAGCTTGGTATTGTGCTGAACAAAGAACTGATCTTATCTTTCCTTCTCCTGTCTTCCCTGCACTGGAAATTCCTCTGTAGCGAGAGGATGGACTCAGGATTTAATGGGATAAATTGAGATTTAAATTTAGCTTGAGAGTTATTTCATGTATACTCCTTGTGGCTAATTTCCAGGTTAACGTGTTTCTCTGAATATACATTTCTTGTATCAATTGAATTTCTTTTTATTCTACATCTTGAACTCCTTAAGAGCAAATGATTTATTTCACTGATGTCTAGTCCTGTCAGGTTTCTTTCCAACGCTCTCAAAAAAAGCTTGTGCAGAAGGGCACAAAATCCATACATAGAAAAGAGAGGTGCTGGTCTTTGCCTACAAGGTGATGCTATTGTCAGTGAATGTGAATAATCCTTTTTTCTTTCATATAAAGGTCTGATCTTTCTTCTCCCACCTAAGATAAAACAGTCTGTCTGTCCTATAAATGCACAGTGAAGTGTAATTTCACATCAAATCTTTGTCCCGTGGTCAGGTAATGTGATGTTCACCTAAAGCATAAGAGAGCTTGACAAGCGTCAGCTCACCAAAATGGTAATGTTCATCACTGCCTGAATCTAATTTGAGCTTCCTTTCTAGTTCACTTTCCAGGGAAGGAGACCTGAGAGACTGACTATATAGAGGATAGGCTGTCGAGGGTCGTTATTACAAAGAACTGGAGAAAGAGAGCTAGCCCCCAAGAGATAGGGCATTTGTAGTCTCTTTCTCCTGTTTGTTATAAGAAAATCAGATGAGCCTTGGGACTCTATAAAAAGTGCTAAAGTAATCTCATTCTTGGGTCTCTTGGGTTTTGGGGTTTTGTTTGTTTGTGTGAGGATTTATTTTTTTTTTGAGTTGAAAGACATTTGCCAATGTATACGCGTTGTATTTTCTGTTGCTTTCTGGAGAAGTATAGTGGTGGTGTTAATCAGTTGCTGCTATGCTGGCAGGTTCATTAGTATGCCTGCTACACTGTTTGGGCTTGATTTTTCTAATATACAGATCAAACTTGTTTTTTTTTTTTTCATTTTAACTCTGAAAATTTGTATGGATCAATCTTATTGACCTTCTTACACTCTGACAAAGTTTAATTAAGTCTCATACAGAAAATCTCATGTAAAAGAAAAAAAGGTCAATATCATGGGTATTTTTGTTTGTATCACTCTGGGTCAAGGACACTCAAATGTTGCCAAGACCTCATTGATCATTTATGAGTCATTTGTTCAAAGGTCATATCTATCACAGATTGTGGGTATCTTTTCCTGGGGTCTGCAAAGACAGTAAATTTCCATTATCTGTTTAGGTCAAGATGTGACAGCATGTTCTGACAATCGTAGTCTGAGGACAATGTGCTTCTTATTAAAGACGAAACTGGATTGAAGAAGTCAGCAGGGTTCTGCTCATGATGATTTCTAAATGTAATGGGCTGAATCTTCCATACATTGGCAAAAGTTTATTATGTTTGGTGGAGCTACTTGTATTGGCTGGGGCTCTGATGTTTACCCTATGCCTCATTTAGGGATATATTAAAAAAACCCCCACAACAACAAAAGAAACCTCCAAAAAAAAAAAAAAGGAAAAAACGAGAAGAAATACTCAGTAGGCAGCATATTTGAAAGCTCTTTCATCAGGCATCTGTGCAGTACAGGTGTAAAACCTATGGTGAATGTGTTTTCTCAAAATACTTTGCATTCAATAAACTCATGTCACACACAGAGATGTTCACTCGCTAATTCTCCTTCCAGAGGGAAAGGCAGAATTTGACTCATTGCTTATAATTCCTTAATATAGATGGAGGCTTGAGAGCAAAGCCCTGTCTATAAATTAAACAATAATACTAATTCATGTGGAGCATGGCAGTCAGGCTGTGATTGAAGGATGCTGTCTGATGTGCTCCCAGCACATGAACCTTTGGTCCTTGCCAGTCAGATTAGGAGCAGCTTTTAAAACAGTCACATAGCAGGATTGCCACAAAGGTTTATAATAATGATTAGGGAGCACATAATTAAAGCCACTCCCAAACTGGAAAAGCATTCTCAGCAGACTTCAGAAACTCTAAAATGCTTGTTTATTCAATAATTATGGAGCATAATTATGGTAATGAAGTTAGCTCAGATTTACATATTAGCAATGCATTTTAATGATCTGATTATACGAAAGTGAGATACAATAGATTAAATTTTATATGGAAAATTTGTTTCCAGACTGGAATCATAAGCCAAACACCCCCCCCTCCTCTCCCCCCTTCCCCCCCCGCAACTGATTTATAAGAGCCCAGGGAATGACCATGTAATAAATCCTATGGTTGTAATGAAATAACTAGAGCAGAAAAAAATTCATACCATTGTATGAACAGAAATCCCCAGCTGCAGAACTACTGCTGAGTGACATTAAAAGAATATAGTTTTCTTTTTTTCTTCAAACTATTTTTAAAAAATATCACCAAATGGGCTACAGAGTCCTTGGAGACAATTTTGTGAAGAACAGTCACTGCCTTTGTTTCTGAACAGTGAAGTTAGCAAGTTTAGATGAAGGAAATGACCCTCCTGTTTTCTCACTCAGCTCTCATCTTTTCTTTCATGTGTTTCATCCTTTCTTCCTTTCATCCAGATTTTGCTTCTCTTGCTTTCATTCAGTGGTGTTCTCTCAAAAAGCCCTGCTATGTTTTCTACCAATAACATTTGTATTTCTATGGTTGTAATAATTGTATTTCCTTCATGTATGGTGTTTTAGCTTTCTTCGGCTCTGTAAAGCTTTCAAATTTTATTTTAAAGGAACAAATTAGTTCCTTTAATCTTTGCTTCTGTAATACAATATTGTCTTTGACTCATTAAATATCCTCCTTTTGTTGTTTTAAGACTTTAGTGATGTATTTTGTGCAGCATTGCAGCAAATTGGATGATCCTTAAGTCAGGGAATCAAAGCAAGGCTGCATGTGATGGACTAACTGCTGAAATATTCTGTTTATATTTGAGGGGCTTAATTGTCGTGTTTTTTGGTTTTGGGTTTTTTTTTTTCGTGGTAAATAATTACAAGGTTAGGTGGAATAGTGTGATTAATAGTGAAATTAAAATGTAAGAATGAAACAATCCTGAGGGTGCTGAGACTGAGAGGGTGATATTCTCTCTCCACAAGGCGGTGATGTGCTGGTTTTGGCATCAGGATTCAGTCTGTGCACCAGTCTGTGCACCAGTATTTCTCTTTTGGAAATACCCTCTGCTCCTGCCCATCACTCTGGGTTCAAGAACTACCTAACACATGGACTCCTGAGTTAGGAAATTGCTAAGCAGACAGGGATGAGAAGTTCTGGCACTGTAAGAAGCTACATCTTTGGGAATAGTAACGCTAGTTTACTGTCAGGTCCCAGCAGCACCTTGGGACACCCAGCTCTGCCCAGAGCTTGTCACAGCAGCTGTTAAAAACTCCCATTTGCATTATAAAACAGCAAATGCCAATCTGAACCATGGCATTCAAAACTATTTGCTCTAAAGTTAAGTCCCTAAGTTTGAAAACTTGAATCCTTATACTAAGTAAATATTTGCATTTCACTGAAGAAAAAGAACACCTTTGTAAAATCCATGCTGCCTTCAATTATAGCAGGCTGACTCCTGGGACCAAGATGGAGAACCCTCAAACACCTTGGAAGAGGGGGAAGATAAGGAATTTTGCCCAGGTTTAGGTTAATCTTATTTTTAAGCATACAGATTGTCAGTGCTCATTCTTTCAAGCAGTAAATGGATGCCAAGGAAGTGGGTTTTTTTACTCTTACTTGATTCCACACAATTCTAAGCACACAACCTAAACCCATGTTTTATGCGTGTCTTTAAAATTTCATGAAAAAGCAGATCCCCGAGAGGTTGCATTTCCAAGCTCGTCCTTAGCCAAGCTCTCATTGTGTTATTTTTCAGATACCATTTTTTAGGTTGCACTGACAATATAATTATTTGTTCTTTTAGACACCAGCCTTTGAAACTCTAGTCTGAACTCTATAGTCAGGCTATAGTATTAAATATAGGATTTTTGTCATCTCTTTTTGCTTGTTTACATTTTCTTGCAGTGTGGGTCACTTCATCCTTGTGTGTCATAAGCACACTAGGGATGGACTTTGCCAGATCTTGTGTTTTCTTTTTCCCAGAGAGGGAGATACACACTGACACTCTCTTTGTCTTTATTTGCGTACAGGTGTTCTGGAACAAACCTAATCACGCTGCTTGCTGGGATTGTTTGCCCTTGTTTTAGGGTTTGCTTGCTCTTTCCTGTGTGCCAAGAAAGAAGACTGAATTGTGCTGTTTACACTCTTCTCTGACTATACTAGACAAGGGCACCTCTCAAATGCAAGGCACAGTATTTTGATTGGCGTATTTTTGCAGAGGACTCTATTAAACAAAGAAGTATCTGCTTTAACTCTTAGCAGCAGCACTTGAGAGAACCAAACCAGCCCTAGTCTAAAGGCCCATTAACTTTCATGGGTTATAAGATTTTATTTACATGACAATAGACCCATAAGCTTCAATACGAACACCTCCTCCTTTCCTCAGTATTAATATTAAAGAATTTACTAACTCTGGATTTAGCATTGAATATTGCCCTTGATAAAACTGGATGAGAAGTATTATTTGCATTTAAGGTTTGCTGCTTTCTACTGAAATCAGTGGGAGATGAATCACAGAAGTGCAAAGATGGCAAAAAGCCAGTGTTTGTGAAGAGTGAGCTCTTTATCTTCCTCCTCCAGAGCTCCTTGCAGGAACATCTCTGGTGGTTGTCCTGAAAGCAGTTTCATTGTCACACATTCAATACAACCCTCCTTTCAACAAAAGAAGAGACATTTCTTTATCTCTCTAATTAAAGCTTAGACTTCAAAACATTATGTATTGTCTGTGGCTCCAACCATCTTCTAAAAGAAGAAGAATAACCCTTTCTTTAGGGGAAAAAGATCTCAGTGCCATCTATACTTCATGGATTTTGAAGTCAGCACATGGGCTTTGTGAATTGCATAAATCCGATGGATGTTCAGTGCTTCAACACAGAAACATGTCACCCAGGACATTAGTGCCTGAGGCTTGGAATAGAGAAGCTGCAAGTGCCTGCCAGACACAGTACAGACATACTGATATATCTCTGTAATGTATTCTTACTGTCCAAATATTAGCTTGATAAGTTCATGTAAAAGTCAAGCAATAAAAATATCTCCACACCAGGCTGAGGATAGTCATATCCTTTCTTTTCGAAGTCAAATATAAATGATCCTGCTCATTTAAAAATCTCCCTGCTGTGTTGCCCTAGCCAATTTCTCTTATCCTATGACTTTAACTGTGCTCATTGTTCTGGTCTGTATTTGCTATTTTGAGGACACTGAGGGAGGAGGGAAGCTTTCTGCTTTTTTTGCCTGTGTGCCCTGCCTGGGAATGCTCTATTTCATGATTTTTCTGATCCAGCTTGGTTTCCTTTCAAGCCATCTTTGTTGAGCTCTTCAACTTTCAGATCCCTCTTCGTGGGAAGTATATGGTTAGAAGGAGGATGATGGGAATTTTGTCCATGAAAAGTAATTGAGCTTTGAGATCTTCCATCTGCCCATGAACTGAAGAGCGTTAGCTCTGCTGCCTTTGAGTGAGGCTGGTTAACTGTAATTGGCAGTGAAACATTTTTGTAATCTTTTTGGTATGAAAGATGCCAGACAAGCAATAAATTACACCATGTTCTGCTTTATGAAACACATGAAAAACTTACTGAAAATAAAACAACTCTATAAATCCAGCTCCTCAATATCCAAAGCATGTGATCCCTTGCAAGGTGACTGATGAAACCCTTGTGCCTCTCAGCATTATTCTTAGGGGGAATAGCTTCACAATAACTCAAATGTGCATGACAAATCTATACATACACATATATGTATGCATATCTACAATATATACAAATATAATATAATACTTTTCTGCACTTCCAGAGAATCTTACCCTTTTTTCCTCCCTGAGATTTTAGGTACTATTCAAGGGGCATGGCAGAGAAAATGAAGATTTCTTCAGGTGAAAATGGGCTTAAGGGGCTCTGCAGCCATAAGAACAAGTGTCAGGCCCTGTCTCAGGCTAGAAGCTCTGTCCCTGGGGAACAGTGCCTCCCCCTGCAGGCTCCCACCTGGGCATCGGCCCCAGCTGAACTGTTGTAGTGGGGGCTGCTCTCAGCTTCCTGAGCAGTTTCTCTCCTTGAAAGCCCAAACTGAACACTTTTTCTTTCACTCTGTGTAATCAACCCCAGTTTACTCAAAATAATAGTACGTATAGTCTATAACCATGGCTCCCATTGCAACTCCGAGGCTGCAGAGACAGGGAATACTTGAGTGATTTGTTCTGCTGGGTCAGAGATGTGTGCTGCTTCTTCCAGTGCAGTTAGACCTTGCCTTGGGGTGCCATTTGTGGTATTCTGGCACTAGAAAGCAAACGATTTAGAACTTAAATTGCAGATAAACATGAATTCATTGTATAAAAGAATTATAGAAATGCAGTCATGTCTCATGTTAACAAGTAGGGACTTGGGGGCTCTAGAGACAGGGGGGTCAAATACCTATTGCCTTAGGACTGCTGTGCTGATCCTGGTCCTGGCAGAATGAGGCATGGAGTTGCCTTTCCAGCCAAAGGCAGGGAGATAAGAGTGCCTCATGGACATGTGATGTTGAAAACCAGGGCCATGTAGTTTCTGGGGTTTAAATGAATAATAATAAAAAATTCAACAAGGAGATGTGTATAGGAATTTTCAATTGATTTTGTTACTTGATATACTCATCTCTTGAAAACCCAGAGCACCAGCAAAGAAGGGAAGAGTTCAGCCAGCCTGCATCAGATATGCTGCAGTTGCTGATTTTAAATATAAGGTTTTTTTTCTGAGTTTCTGCTAGCTCCATTTCAGGTGTGTAGTTTATTTGTACGCTGTGCCTAAAGACAGGGGCTGGCCCAGGCCACTGCATCACCTCCCTCCCAGGAGCATGCCCCAGTGACTTTCTTGGAGCCAATGATTGACCTGGCCAAGCTACCTGTTTTTGGAGGTGTTTTTTGTTGTCCCCCCCACCTCTTTTCCATATTTCCTTTCTTCAGGATTGGTGTGTGCCAGTGGTGGGTGGGAGGGCCTTGCAGTGGGTGTGAGGTAAGAGGCAGGGTCTGGCCATTGGAGGTGAGGGACTGGAGCTACTGTGATCATTGAGTTTTTAGTCTGACTCATTACATTCTATAACCTTGGCCCTAAGTGTATGGTCACAGCTTTAGTGACTTCAGTTCATCCAGTGGTGAGGACTGGTTCCAGGAGGTTGATACTACTAGGGAAGAAGGAGACTGAAAAATTCCTTGCTGAAAAGAAATAAAATTGCACAATGGTGGCCAGTAGCCTTTCCCATCCTGTGATCTCACACAGCTGAGATTTAACATTAATCTTGTCATTAGCAGGCTATCACGCTGCATGTATTGTCTCTGGTTTCTGTAGAGGACTGCTGAGGTGCAGGAGAGAAACAAGCTGACAAAGGCCTCCACGAGAGTCTTGCAGTAGATCAGGGGAGGGAAACTGGACCCCACCCCCCATTTCCACTGTAATGCTTAAGCCATTTCACATTCAAATCCTGTCTTTTGTCTCACTTGCTGCAGGAAAGGTGCAGAGTGGTAAACAACTGCTGGGGAAAAATGAGCTTGTCATGCTAAGTGTATTCCTAGAGGGGTGCTGTGCTGCCTCTTTTTTCTTTATAAAAACAGCTGGCCCACAGCGGCTGTAGTATCTAATCCTATGATAAAAGCAGGATTCAGTCCCCAAGTCCTAACAGAGCGTCTTGCGCTGCCTCATTGCCTGCTGTTGATTGAGAGCACCTGTGGCTCTGCTGCAAACAGCACACGGGAGCGTTGAGATCTTTTCCATCAGTAGCTTTTGCTACATAGGCAGGAGGTGCCTCTTCAATCAGTGCCTTGGAGCCTGCTTTACGTTCTCTCCTGTTGACTCAGGTATAGCATAGGCAGAATAATGCCACGAGCGCAGCCTCGATAGACCTCGAAGGCCAGATAGGGCCGGCTGATCTGGGTAGTAACAGAGTGATTTCTATGGCAGGAACTCAGAGAATGGAATTTTAATCCTGATTAACTCACTGTTTGGTTTTTTTTATTCTGCAGAAGATACCAGTGAAGAATGAAGCTGTAACAGTAAATGATTGCATGAAGGTTGGAAAAATGAAAGCCACTGCCCTTCAAGAAAATAATTTTTTTTGCTGAGTGAGTAGTTTGTGGCTTTTGAATACTGTAGTTCTTGAATACTGTTACAGTAATAATTGGTAATTGGATTAATAGCAGTTGTCTTACATCCTGAAGCAAAGAGTCATTTAAAATATTCAGTCTTAAAATTTATATACTGCTGCACAGAGAGATTTTAACACTGTAAAACAGAAATAATTTTAACCAGCAGGATACTCTGTATCTAAGCCAACACAACCTTTTTCTACACTAATATTCAATTTGCTGAATTCCAGGATTTCACGGGTACTTATGACATGACTGATGCTCTTTCAATATCTTAGGACTATCCCTACAGCCTGCCACAAAACAGGCAAATTTTGTGCACGTTTTTTCGCAGACAAAGAATTGAGACTGGAGCTCAAGCTAGGGGTTGGTGCTTAATGAGGATTTGGGTGCCCCATCCGATATGATGATCCTGAAAGTCTGTTTAGCTGTCACCTAATGCTGAAGATGGTTAAAGTCTTACAGTTGACTCATGTCTTTATTTTAATTTTGTTTTCCAGCACGAGGCGTTCTGCTTTGGCCCAGGGTGTCTTTGCCTTCACAGAGTTGAGATGGTGTCATCACTTACTTCTAAGTGAAATGAGATTCTCTGAGGTAGGTGTTCTCCTATCTGTGACTCCTTATGCACTCTTGGCGCATGACAAGTACACACTGAATGGAAACTTTCTGTTGCAAAATTCATGCTGGCCTAGCCTTGCTCCCTGGGTATTGCACAGGCAATGTGGAAAAAAGGACAGGATTCGGAGTCCTGCACTAAGACCTCAAGACATGAGGTTGCAGTATCTGATTTTTAGCTACAAATTCATTTGTGGCTGTGCTTGTAAGGCACCTACCTGGAGTCAAAAGGAAAGTCTTTAGAATTGTAATGAGCTTCCTGGGTCATCAACGAGGTGAGTTATACAATAGATCCATTTGTTTTCTACTTCTACATTTTGGTGCTTTGCTTCTCATGAATTCTGGCTCCAGAAGTCTTGCTAGAACCCTGGAGATAGGGGTGTGTGTGTGTGGAGTGTTTTAAGGGGGACTTTATTTTTTTTAAGTCCCACCTTTAAAAAGGGTAGTGGTTTCTTATCTGTAGTGGTCTCCTCCACAATATGGCACAAAAGATGACTTTATTCTTGCAGTACCTACAGGCCCTAATCTGCATCAAGTTCCCAGGTAAAACTGAAAAATTATCACTATCAGGCACTGGGTGCCATTGGCTGTCCCTTGCTGGATCATGTTGCTAAGAGCTGCCTCTTTTCCTTTTGACTTTGCTTCTGCTCTGTGGAGAAAAAGTGTAAGAAAGTCCTCTTCTAAGGAAGGGGTTGGAAAAATGGTGAGCCAGGAGGACTTCAGGTGTGTGTGTTTTGCCCAGCAGCCCTTCCTGCTGTGGGACCGGGTCTCTGCAGTATGCCTAGCTGTTATAACTGGAGACTGTGTAGAGAAAAACCTGCAAGGCCTTTTCCCATCAGTTGAGACGCTGCTGGTTGCAAGTGTGGATAACTCTTACTGCACTTGTCTATCCTTCACTTCATCACTTTGATAGATGATTTCTAGAGCATTTTCCAACTGCCTGAAGTGAAAATTTTGGTAGATGTATAACCAGCTGCTGCACATGCAATTTAAGTTAAAAAATGCTTATTTCTGCCAGTAGAATAAAGTCTTCTGCTAGATAAAGTATGATGTTATGTACTTCGACATGTTTTGCTTCCTCGAATACCTGACAACATGCAAAATTCTATACATCTCAACAGAAAAGTTCGTAATACAGATTGCAAAGGGAATGTGTAAAAGGTAACTCCAAGCCATTCAGTTCTGCTGTCTTTCATCTTTCAGCTCTGTTCTCCCTTGTCTTTGGTATTTTCACTTCTGTTCTAACGCGTACCTAAGTTTCAACTGTTGACTTCCTTGTTTATCTGTATGAAACTTTTGGGATCAAGGTCTGGCTTTAAATGGCTGTGCAGGAATATAAGAGAAACCCAGTTTTCTATCCCTGTGAACCTCTGCTTGCTTCTGTCATTCCTGCAATGAGATGGCAAGAACACTGTCACAAGTAGAGCCATATGCCTGTGCTTGGCAGGAAAAGTTTTGGAGGGGGGAACAGCCCACAGGTGTAATCTCAGCTCTCCCCCATTAAAGCTTCTCCAGGAGGGCTGGTTGCTTGTTGCAAGGGGAAGCAAAGCACTTTACTTTTGATTCCTTTCCCATGGCGTTTCCCTCATGCTTTTCCTTTTCACAAATATTTGGGCGAGGTATGGGTCTGGAAAAAAAAAAAAAAAAAGGTCTTGAACACATTGAACACATTTCATTCCTAGTATTGATGAAAAAGCTCACATTGGTGAGGAAAAAAATTTTCTTATTGATTGAGATAATTGGTAATGTGAGCAGTAAGATGACTTTTTGGGATATGGACCTAAATTTACTTTATGCTGTAACTCTCTGAACTTTTATCACTTCTCAACACCAGAGACATATAGCCTCTTATTACTTTTTTGCTGATGTTTAGCTGTATGACATCTAATATTGTGTGTTTTGTCCTAAGTCTGTTGTAATAAGATCCATGATTGCATGAAATTATTCCCTTACTCAGATAAAAAAGTTGATTTTTGTTCTTCCTTTGTGTATGTATTTTTAGACTTTTTCTTACTCCTTAGTCTGTTGGGGCTGGTATTGTTTGCTCCATTTGTATGCTACTGAAATACTTGGATTTTTATTCTGATCTGAAAATGCAGAAGAAACAGTGAAGGAGATTTGCTGCAAAAGCTGTGCAAATATTCAAATAAATCAACCAGCTTCCTTGGCAAATATACTCTTGGTATTATGCATGCCTTTTTACTAAAAGGTAATGACTGAAATGTTAAAAAAGACTCGTTTTTGTGACATTCCAAAAGGTTTTTCAGAAAATGAGCCTAGTGGTGTTGAAATGTGGTACAGTAATTATTTGAGAACACAGCCTTAAGGAAGGGTGCATCCTGGCATTGCAACATTGTTAAGATAAGAATGAAGCCCCATGTCTTTAGCAAACAGAGCCTGTGCTCAGTTTGAAGAAATGCCATGTGCATCTTCTTTAAAAAAACACTAATTACACACCATTAGAAAATAAGGATGGGACTGCTAATCAGCTGCCGCTCCCTATTCTACAGTGTGTCGTGTTTGCAACTCTTGGAATTATTCTTTCAGCTATTTTCAGTGTTTTTCATTAACGAGATTGTCTACTCTTCCAGTTTGTTTACTTGAATATAAAATAGTTTTGACTTCCATTTTACTTCATGAAGCTCCTGGGAAAACAGTTTATTTTGCAGTGATTTAAATAGTCACAATTAAATTGGGACTTACATCTTGCTGTATTTTTGCTATCAATACAGATTGGAGTGCCTCTTCTCCAGGGCAGAACTTGGCTCAAGTCTCATGAGCATAGAGGGAAATGGTTTCAATGAACGGCTTATCTCTCGTTACCTTCACAGACTGAATTAAACCTGTAAAGCTAAATCCTCACCGGAATTAAGTAGTTTGGGTGAAAAAGACCTGAGAGAACAGCACAGTCCCCTTGGGTACAGGCTATTTAACAGCAGGGGTGGTTTGTTTCTAATTTGTAAAAGATTTTGTCTGGTTTTTTTTTCTTTCTTAATGTTCTTCTCTTCTAAATACTTCTTCTGTACTTCCCTTATAAATATTTAGTTGTCTAGTCTCAAGGGACAGTGCAATGTGAAGAATAGACTGCTGGAAGAGAGAGGTGAGACACCAGGCCACTGGCTGCTGTTTGGATCTGTGCAGCGCTCACAAAGCAGTCTTTTTTGCTTCAGCTTCCCAGTCGCTAAGTTGGAGTGAATTGTGTTTTCCCATCTTTCTCTTCTGGGGTCCACAAATAGAGAATACTTTCTTCATATGGTGTCTTTTATAATTTTCATATAAAATAGTAGTATCTGGCAGCTCTACCAGAGTTTTTTGTGTTTTAGTAGAAAAATTACTGTAATTTTATCATGACTCTATCCCTTGTGGTCAAGAATGGCAGTGCTTGGACTGCAAAGGTCAGTTATCTGAACAGGGTTATAAGCAGTAACAAACTTTTATTGCACCAATCAGCTATACCTGTGTAATGGAGTTACACGGCTGTTACACGGCTCCGCCTTTATGAATGACAGCCATATTTGGCAAAGAGGTATCTTACAAAGCATGAAAGTACTGCTCATCACAACAAAGTCCTTACTGCTTTCTCCATATTCTTTCATTTGTCACACAACCTTGAAGTATATGACCACTGAGAGTTAACTGGAAGATTCTGCTGTTTCACTTTTTGTTACTGGTTATCAAAAAATCCATTATGGAGAATTCATGCTTTTGTCAGAAATCTGGGTGCTCACTGGCTGCCATATAGAGGTGCTCTGTGATTGCTACAGCTTTTGGTTTGGTTCAGTGATGATCAGACCAGTATTTGTGAAGGCTGGAGTAAGTAGGGAGGTGCAGCACTAGCCCAAGCAATTGTGTTTATTCATAAGCAGCACCAATGTTACCAGTTCCTAAATAAATGTCACTAGATGATATAACCTATTTATTGAAAGACATCACCTTAAGTATGTTGAGCTTTGCAATCTGTGTGCTGTTTCACACAAATATGACTCTGATTTGAAACATGGAAAGGTATTTGCAGAGTATAAAATGGCTGGTCCCATTCCCCAATTCAATTGAGAATTGCATTGCCAGTTACCATATAATTTTTTGATGCTTTCAATCTATAGTCCTGTTCTTTCTGAGCAGATCAACATGAGAATGAATTTAATTGTTCAGCTTTCCATTGCTGCAGGCCTATGGATGGGTTGGTCGTACACCCACCAGCCTTGTTGCTCCCGTTGTCCCTCTCCCCCGATTCCTGCCTCACACTCTGGATTTGGAGGTACCTTGTACAAGTGCTGATAATGGACTCAGCTCTCTGTCTGCCTGATGTGATTTCTATACAACATTCTCTCTGTAACTTGCCTGACCACCCTGAGGATTAGCTGACCTGAGCAGAAAGTAAAGGGCAGCTAATTCCCTTTTTTTGACTTGTTAGAGAGCACAATTACACTAACTATCTATGCTTATTTGGAGGGGCATGATGGCTAACAGAAATACCATGGAGAGATTGTTATGCAGGAGTATAAAGTGGCAGAAGGCCAAGCAAGCTTGCCACAATTAATCTCTTTAGGGAAGATGCCAGCCTGAATGCTCATGTACTATCTTCTGTTTACTGATTCATGGCTGGAATAAGTATCAGCCTTTTTCTTTTTCCTTCTGGCTGAAGGTAATAATGAGAAGGAAAGGAGACTGGCATTATCAAGAAAATAAAATGGAGCCAGATTGAATCAACAATATAGAACCCCATGTGGGTTAGCCCTGACGCTTTCAAGATAAACTATTTGGCTCTGAATTCCAGTTGTTTCTTCCCCTGCTTGGAATATGTAAATAGATAAAAATTATCTTTAATTTATTTTTGGAAATTGACTGCGTATCTATGCATTAGCATGTAAAAGTACACACTTGAGATGAGGAGTTGGTTACTTGCTAGGAGTAGAGTGTGGCACCACACAGGTCTGTGCTGGTGAGTAGAGTTGTACACAGAATCCCTTGAAAATTAAATTAAGTATGATAAATGGTACATTTTGGATGAAGAGGCACATACATTTTAGAGTAATTTTTAGACTGCTGAAGAGAAGATGATGTTGGATGCAGTATTCTAGAGAAAGAGTGAATCCCTAAGAAACATTCCAAAGCATATGAGGCAAGTAAATTTTGGAGGTGATGAGTGGAGGAGGAAGACCCCCACAAGAGCAGTTTGCAGATTAGGAAATGACAAAGTGCTTTTAATTAAAAAAAATAAATACAAAAATCATTTGAAGAAAGAGGACAGATTGCTTCACCAAAACTGTGGGCAGTAGGAGCCACTGACTGTAGAAGAACAGCAGAGATGGTGTAGGCACCCTCACTCCAAGAGGAGGAGATGGAAAACAAGAAGATCCAGCCAGCTCTTTAAAGAGCATTTTACACCTTTATTCTATTCCTCTAAGGAGTAAAATTAAGAATAATAAAAGCCGAAGTCGCTTCTGTCAAAAAGTAAATAAGCAAGGCAGGGCTTCTTGGCTTCCCATGATCTGCAGAGGGGTGAGAGCCTTCCCTGTCCTGCTACCTCTGCTTTCTCCCTCCATCAGTGGACCTCAGATGACATGGCAATGGCAGGGCAGGAAAAAGCAGTTTCTTAAATTGCCAAACACTGTACTACCCAAAGGTACTTCACATCTGCTCAGGTACCCACTTGATTTTATGAGCACATAATGAACTATTGTTAAACCAAAGAAAAAGAAGTCCCATTTGACTTATGTTCTTAAGGATTCAAAAGAGCATTTAGTACAATTATTACTAATACATTTCCAATCAGTTCTGAAACAGTTGGATAAAAACAGCTGCAGTGGGTTCAATCAATGTAACAGATTAAGATGATAAATCCAACAAGGCCTGCCTAGCAAAGCTAGTACTGAACTAACATATTCTTTTCTCTCCCTTAAGAATTGCTTCCATTGATGGATAATCTTTGCAGAACAGGAAGCTTTTAAATCTCCAGACAGTGGATAATAGATGGAAATTTGTGACCGTCATATGCAGCGAACTAATAAGCTCGGCTGATCAGGGAACACGACAAGTGTGACACTTTATCAGGCAGTAAAAGCTGATTAGTTTGTGCATGTTTAGCTGTCCATATGCCTTGTTATTGGAAAGGTTTTAGATAGTAGTAATAATTGGAATGGATGTGGCTTCATTTCCTTCAACGTAGAAAATGGAGGATATAAAAAAAAAAAGAGAGCAAGTGCAAAGCATTCATTCTGCACCCTTGGAGTGAAGCTGATTGAGCAAAGTAATCCCGGAGGATTCGGAGTAACTGGATCTCTGGCTATAAGCTGAGTGACAGAGCTATTTCACTGTGTTGCAGTTTGGTGTGGATCTATGAGGAAACGAAAGAGAAGATGGGGTTACTGCAGAAGTTCCTGCAGAGGTCAGCTGTGGTAGATGAATGGGTCAAGTGAGTGTGATAGCAGCATAAGGCATCAGGAGGGGAAAAAAACCACAAATAGCATTGAAGTTATTTATAGATAAATACTTACTGATAAAGAACTAAGTCATTTTATAGCAAACACCTCAGCCAATTCATGCAGCTTATCATTATGCCTGAAATGGAGTCCTTTCCATTTCCTTTCCTGTGCCATAAAATATCACTTGAGAAGTTCTGAAAAATCCAGTTGAAGCACTGGAGAAGGATCCTCAAGTGTAGCAGGACCAGGGCACCTGGTAGTACACAGAATAGTTCTGGAGAATCTCCCAGCAGCAGCTACAGTTATCAGAGGAGTAAAAAGCAGCCCCATAGTTCATTTAATAATTTCGGTTAGGAAATCTCAGGTGAGGCTCTGAAGATCTGTCAAAGTCCACAAATGGCTGCCCATAATAATTTAGAGTGAACAACTTGTCTAGCTCATTTGTTATATTTCCATTTCTTGCCTGGGCTGTTATAGATTAGTACTAATCTCGTGGCAGATGGTGTGGGCTAAGATATAAGGGAAGTATGAACTCTCACGGAAGTTTCAGCCAGCAACCTATGAATAAAGTTGGAGCATGTGGCTTTCCTTGAACTGACTCAGTAACGCCAGTATAAGAAGCTGAGGAATGGTGGTTTGCTGTGATTCAGGCAGCAACCCTTGTGTTTCATGTGTGGAGAATTTTTAATTTTGGTGTCCCTTTTTATGGACTTTAGCTTGGAACTACTGAATTTTAGAACTAGTTGGAGAATGGAAATTACAGTGTAGTTCAGAGAAAGAAGCATCATCATGTGAGCCCTGAGGAACTTGCAGGAGGGTGTGGGAGGAACCTCGATTCCAACATGGGTTAGTCCACTCTGCCTCACCTATATGGAGCAGAAAGCAATTTTATGCTTGGTGAATTTTGGGGTAAAAGTTTGGTTACTGCACAGATAGGATACTGGTTTGCTCTGTGAAAATTCATGAAGTCCTTGCTTAAGACCATGTCCTGAGTAAAAGTGGTGGTGCCTCAAAACCTGCTCTGTAATCTGACATACTTAAAGTGTTTTTCAGAAATCAGCTTTGTCTGAATTGCTGGGCTCTTTCTTTCAGCCTCTATGACACTGAAGGCAATAATGCATTCACCCCGGAGTATGTTTCTGCACCTGCGTGCTATTTAGGCACCTTTCACTCGTAATAATGCATATGATTTGAACATGAGAACAGCCTTTTTCCTTCTGAGGCAAGCTGAGAAGTCTTGCATCATGGATGATGAGGCTGGCACATCACTGTTACATAGTAAATGATTTCCACCTCCCCAAGGCCCCACAGTGGATGGGGACAAATTGGTTATCCAGTAAAGCTTTTACTTTTGTTCAAAGCAGTGGATTATCCAGGGAGCTACACCAAGGGCCTGGGGCTATGCCCTGATCATTCATTTTATACCTTGCACATATTCCTCATTCTGTTGGATCTTTCTCCTGCAGCTTTGACTGTGTGGCTATGGTGGTGTGGGAGAGCTGGCCAATGTCCTGTGCAGAGGAATAAATTCTTGGGCCTGTTGTGTTTCTCAGAAAACAAGTATTTTTTAATTAGTGTTTGAAATGTGATGGGTTCACATCTCTGGCTACTAATGTTCCCTGTATGTCCAGCAGAAAGGGAGGAGGAGCAGCTATGTGGTCCAGCCACATCTTTTGTCTTTCTGCCTCTTATTTTCAGTCTTCATCACTTCTTGTTAATTCTTAGGAAACACTGTCAGCAAGGACATCAGAAAGCCACTTAGTTTGCTTGAGTGGCTCTTTTTTTTGTGGATCTGATTACTTGTTCAATATGTACTACACTAAATCAGATCATTTTAATGTAGAGATATTAGATGAAAAACCTTTTTTATTCTACCAACAAAGATGAGATTTGACTAGAATTCAGATATGTGTTCAGTGTTGGTTTAAAATTTTGCAGCTTTTTGTGAACATTGCTACACCTTTTCTATCAAAATTTGATTTCAGCGGAAAGTAGCTTTCTGGTTATTTCCTTTATATCTCCATAATGTTAAGATTGTTTTGTTGAAACAAATGAAAAATATTCAGTTTAGCTTTTTGAAAAAAATGCTGAAGTCTTCAAGAGAAAATTATTAAAAAAGAGATAAAGGCTTTTATGGAAAGTTTTAGAGTCCTGCAGCTTAAGGCCAGTATGGGTCATTTTGCTTTTCTGTTTTGCCACACCTAGTGTTTTACCCAGTAACTTCTGCTGAAGTGATCACATCACATGTTCTAGGAAGACAGGTGGATTTAACGATGTACTGAGACGTAGCAGCAGCATTTTTAGGGCAAGTTCACAAGCTACTGTTATACAGTAGGACCCGAAAACCCTGATAGCATATCATTTGTTATTTACCAAACTTTATCATATATCTTTTGGATATATATCTTATTTGTGCTGTCAATCTCTAAATCATTGACACTGCACTTTACAGAATATAGAAATATGCTGTTATAATAAAAAGGTTTAAAATACATGGGACTGAATAGCAGCTTAAATTTCAAGGAGAAAATCACACAAAATTAGACACGTGAAACAATGCCAAATATCTCCATGGTGAGAAAATGTTACATATTGCATGGGGCTGATACCATGTTCATGTATAGTAAGGATTTGATGGATGGCCTCTCTGGGAAAGTTCTCCAAGCCAAACGTTTCACAGTCATGCTTTAATTTTTGCATTATTTTTACCTTTTGGCTAGATGCGAATTTTCTGTACACCTGTGAGCTGCCATTACTCAGTCTGTAGGCTTTTGTATTGCCTGTGAAATGTAGTCATTTGTCTGGGATAATTCAAGCCTTTAAGCGTGTAGCCTTTTCAAACTGCACAGATCTTCAAGTTTTCAAAACCTGTTGGACTGTTTAAAATATAGCTTTCTTTACAACTATGCATTTGCCTCAAAATCAGCAGGTAAGTTTTCTTCTGTGTTTTGGCACATAGTTTTCCCATGTTAGTAGGCATAACCTCAGTTTTGGGTTGCAGACTGTGAGAAAGCACAGATCTTAGGTCAGACACGAGGTATCTGGGTCACCACGTGGAGAGGCAAACAGTGCTTTTCTCCATCACCACCCACAACCTGTGAATCTGTGATGACGTATGCAAGTCTAATCTAGAGCTATAGGTGGGCTTGGACAGGTAGAAATGGGCTGTCATGAGAAAGACAAATATTTCTGCAGGAAGAAACAGTGTATGGTGAGCCTGGCGTTTCTTGGCACTGTTTTCCTTTAGGTACCTTCTGGAGGTTCATTTTGGCTTTGTTTTACTCATGCTAATAGAGTGAAAACACACAACTGTACACCCTGCTCAGACTGTGTTTCCCAGTATATTTATTTTTTCATGAAGTTTTTGGTGCAACATAGGATACTCTAAAGAGGAAGTAAAATGAGAAGTTACATTCAGAGTAAGAAAAAGCACTGGTAGTTAGAAACAAATGAGGTTAATTATGCAAAAGAACTGGTCACAGTGACATGGTAAAAAGCAAGGACTGAAAATAGAAAGGACCTTTAAAGATAGAAAGGAGTCATAAAATGAAGTATTTAAAAAGAACCAAGGTGGCTCAGGACAGCAGTGGCTTAGGACACAGTTTTCTTTTTTAGGTGACTGAGGTGAATTTGGCTTGGATATGAAAAGTGGCTGAGAATTGTGTGGTAGCTTAAACAACTCTCACTGGGGGTTTTCTACTCTTATTTGTAGTGGCTTGTCATACTGCATTGTGTGGGAGATTTTGGCGGTAATTAGAAGAATGAAAATGAAGAGTGAATAAGCTATGGGGAGTGAATACAGTGGTGAACTTCACCGAGACTTGCTAGGAGTGGGTTTGCAAAGGTTAGCTAGAAGAGCTTTTAATGGTACCTCACGTTTTAGCTTTCTGTGAAATGAAATGAAAGGAAGCCTTTGGGTTATTCCATGGCAATTCTCCCTTCAAACTAGAACTCAGTCCCCTAAAGACTTAAAACCTATGATAGGACTGGAAGTCTCTGGTAGTAGCATATAGAGGGGGACCCTGGCATTCCCTCACCCCTGCAAAAGTGCGTAGGTTAGGTGGTAATCTAAGGCTGTTACTAATACCGTATCTTATTTTTTCTGAAAGATCTCTCAGTTCAGGGAAGTGTTAGGGAATGGAGGATTGTAGTCAGTTTCCCTGTGGAGTCTATGAAATCCATTAGCTGCAGAAAATGTCACAATTTTAGAGATCTCCGGTACAAGTGTAAAAATGTCCATTGACAAAATACCCACAGGTCCCACAGCCCACTCAAGGCTTGCAGATTGCAATGAGTGCCAAGCGATAGCTTTCATGTGTATGTTTCTCATTTGAACCTGATTTTCCAAAATGTCCCTTGTTTCAGCTGAAAAATTTCCTTAGTCTCTAGATTGTCCTTGACTCAACAGTGACATTTTCAAATCAGTTAAAATTCAAATCTAAAGGAGGACATTTACAGTTTTCTAAATATTTAACCTCCCCTTTCGGATTTCATGTTCTCGGTTTAGGTCATTTGTCGCTGATCATTTATTTTATCCTTATTTCTGTATCATAAAGTTCAAGGCATGTGTTGGGGAAAAAAGGGCATCCCAGAATGGCATTGAATGGTGCGTTTATTACAGACCATCACTGCAGTTGTTTAAGTCATTGTATTTTAGGGAGCAATGATCAGGCACTTTTATTACCCTCTTTCCTTATACATAAATGTACCCTGCAGGGATACCGTCTGTCATATGCTATTGGATTGTGTGTAAAGATTCCCTCTGACTACCTTACTTGGGGAGCTGTGCTGGTTGCCCTTGGGTCTCTCAGCGGAGCTCAAGAAGCTGGATATGATCTCTGAAGCAGTAAATAGGCTGCCACTTCTCTGCCCGCATGATAGTGCTGCAGCTGTTGGTCAGTGAAGGCTGCTTGAGCCAAGAGACAATTGTCATAAAAGGCAAAAGCTGGTTACTAGGACCATCTCCGTAATTTGGGAATGCATGCTCTCTCCTCTGGGTCCAAATTACAAGATTTAATAAAAGGTCTCTTTGGATGTGGGATGTTTTTTCCAAATAATAAAGGATGAAAAATGAGGCTCTGTAAGGGGCTGCTGGAGACCTCCTTAAGCAGTGATTTCAGGGCTGCTGAATAATGCCAGATTTTCTCAAACTGCCATGTGTTTTTGTTATGTCAGCAGTATATCATATCTATTCTCATCTGTCAGTGCCTTCCCACCAGAGGCCATGGGGTGAGCTGCTTGCAGGAACACTACTTACCCCTAAGAATAAGCTTTCTGGCATTGTGAGGCATGAAAACGGGCAGCGAAATGATGGCAAGAAGGTGTCTTGTGTCTCTTCTTGTAAGTCACTTGAAAACAGGGCTATTTGCCAACTAGAAACCAGGGAAGACAGCAAAATGGGTTGGGTGGAGGCAGGGGATGCAGCACGGGCAAGCAGGAGCTGCCACAGGAATCCTGGGTGTATGTTGTGCATAGCTGTGGGGTGTTTGTGTGCCCCTGTGGTGCCATCCCTCCCACTGGCACCGATGACACTCCAAGGTGATGTGTCCTCCCAGTGTCCTGAGTAGATTGATAAATCAGGATCTGAGGGGAGAAAAAGAAAACAGGTAGATAGTGTCAGCTACCCAATTCTCATCGGGGTGCAGAGGGAAACTAAGATTTTTGGAAGAGGAGAGCACTCTGCAGGATTACTAGCCAGCCTCTGGCTGCGTAAGTGCTGAAGAGGAAAGTGTGCTGCTGTTCAGCAGCTTTCCCCTGAGAATCTCAAAGCGTTTAACAAGAGTGGGCACTGCAAATATTATCCCACTCTTCTCCTTGGGGCAAATACAAACCCTGTGAGTGTTACAATTGCTTGCTCAAGGTCAATATGGAATAAAAATCTGAAATCCCAGTTCCTTAATTGTTGCTGCATCTCTGGGAATTTGCTATATGCACTAAGAGCTCAATTTTTTGAGTCCGTCATGGTAATGGAATAGATGCTCAATGGGAAGGAAATAATTAGCAATTGCAGACAATTGTGTCACGCTGATTTATACATGAGAATCTGACTGCAAAAATGTGTAAAAAGAAAGCCCTAACCTTTTATCAAATGACACAGTGTGATTTATAATTAGATAATAGCTGTTGTCTCCTAGGAGTACTGACAACCTGAGATGATTTTCACCAGATTATTGTGGGATCAATACTAGCTGAATAATTAAAATTCAATACTGCTATGTCTCCATCAATAATATTGTAGGAATGATGTATGACAGATTTAATTGAATTTGTCAGATGCCATGGCTACATGCATAGATCACAGGGATATTTTTAGAGTTTTGTATTTCATTTCCTGATTATACTTGCCTGGTACCTTTTAACATTCATGGTTACTTCCAAGCAATAAGACTGCTTGCTCAGGGAGCACTGTAAACAGTGACCCTGAGTTTATGCCAAACTTTTAGTCTAAATGTTATGAGTTTTAATGGTGACTTCCCGTAATTAATTGATGGCAAATGTTAAATTACAAAACAATGACAAAGTGGAGGAAACAAAGTATTTTTTTTCTTTTTCTTAGTGGTTGAGTTGTTAACTCCTCCATTACTAGACCAGCACTAGCTGGGCATTTTTACTTCATTCATCTGCACCAGAAATCTAAGGTGTGAAGTAATAAAGGATGGTGGAATGTTATATGCATTCATTGGGCATGCAGGGTTAATGCTTTTAGAGGAGTGGGTTGCATTTTACATTTGCAACCTACTATAGGCAGCATGAATGGCAGTGTTTTGGTTCTGACCAGCCAAAATAAATGTATTTTCCATGAGTATTTGAACATTAGCATCCAGGTATCACTCTCTGAAGAGCTGGCCATTACCAGAATGAAATAGTAAGGCACCTTTTCATGTCACAGTGCCAAAATACCCTAGAGAATGAGAGAGGTAAGACCACAAATTGGTCATCACTTTCTAGGATCAAGACGTGTCTCTCTTGTTGCTTACTTTGGACTGATAAACTGTACTGTGCCATGAATTCTAACACCAGGTTTTAAATAATTAGCAGCATGATGGCACAGAGCAGCTGCTGCCACAAGGAACTACCTCCCTGTTGCTACGGTTCACACGCTGCTTGGTATGTGACACTGTGGTTAAGATTTATTTAAAGAATTGATGGTTATCTTTTTCATTGTGGGAAAAAGGAAAGAAAATTAAGGTTAGCTGCACCTGAGTATTAATAATTTTCCCACTGGTTATTGTCAGTTGCAGTTTTAGATTTCATCATTGAACTTGTTAATACTCATGCTGTTAATTAATCAGTTTCTATTCACCTGCTCTGCCTAGTTTCATACATGTGAATGCAATTTGTTTCTGGCTGTACCCCATCAGCGGTGATGTGTGCTTACGCTCTGTGCTCTAGTCTGGCAGAGTGTTACGCAGTCCAAGCTTTCAGACAGAGTCTGCTCTGCATAATCAAACATAAGTTTTCCTATTTTTTTAAAGTGAATTTTTTTCAGAATTATTTCCTACGTTGAGATCCTTTTAGTTACAGTTGTGTCGGTTGTTCTCTTGCCAATGCAAGGATTGAAGATGTAATTTATAAATTAAAACTGATGTTTTAATGAAATACTAAATGTTGAGACTTTAGGGAAAGCCTCTGCTGCAGCTTCCAAGTACTGAAGGCTCTAAAAGATGACAGGCAATGGCAAGAAATTCTGTGAAACAGTTTTGAGTTGGTCCATAGGGAGGTGGGTTAAAGATACAAGATTCTGGTCTGAATGCTCCTTCTTTTGCAGCTATTGTAGACAAGATTTTATTCATCCAAACTTTTAGTGGAAAAAAACCCCAAACCCAACCCAACATCCAGAAAGAAGAAAATTGTGATGAATAATTCTATTTACTTACAGACTTCCTGACATTGTATATATGACAGTGACATCACCTTGTGGGCTAGAGACCTAGCTTTAGCTTATGCGCTTGTGCCATGCCCATGTTTTGCTACTTCTCTTCTGCGGTGACTTGCTGTGATTCCTGGGTTGAGACCGGTCCCCTGGAAGTTAGTGGGTGTGCTCCCTCTCCTCCTCTATTTCCCCTGGGCTGAAGGCTTGCTTTCTTACACATGTATGCCTTTTATCCTTTTTGGTCTGTTTTTTCTTGCAAATACTCCACACCTAACAGGATAATTTTGTCTGACTATATAATGCCCAGGTTTATACTGAACATTGTTCCTTCATATAAACACTGGTCTGTTAAGGATCTTCTTGATCACCATGTCCGTGTCTAATTCCCTGGTATTACAAGTCTATATCATACAGTTTTTTCCTTAAGCTGATCAGGCCCAATTTTAAAAGGGAAACAAAAAAGTGGTTGCATCCTTACTGCTTCCATGTTTCTCTGTTGATCCAGAACTTTTTAGTAACTTTTTAAGTAAATGCTTTTGCTTCCCTCTTCTTGTCTTTAGTGTATATGATTTTGCTTCTCTTCTGATGTTCTGTACTAGTGACATACTCATGGAGAATTTTTATCTTCTTAGTCAAGTAAACAAGCCAAATTCTTTAATTTTGTTTTAATAATCAGCCTTTACTGTTAAGTCCCCCTCTTTATTTGTTAAACATAGCCAGACAAAACTGTAGACAGGTCTCTTTAAATCCTTTCATTCACTTGCTTATCTCAGACCTGGAGATAGCATTTCTGAAATGTGAAATCTTTTTGTTGCATTGGTGGGTTATGGTCAGGTCTTTTGTTTTCTAACTTGTTTCCAGTTGATGATTGTATCGCTTCAGTGAATGTCAGTCAAAAGGGGACACTTCTTGTCTTAATGAAACAATCAAGAAGTAAATGACAGAAGAGAGAGGTAAGGTTAGATCAGGAAATGGGAAGTGTAATTTTAAATAGTTGTAAGGCCATTTATGAGAAGCAAATGGCTGCTTATTATTCTGTAACCAGGAGGAAGAAATGAATTTTAGAACACAGCAGTAAATATGGGTAGAGAGAGACAAAATGTTAATGTATATGATGTGATGATATAAAAAGTGTGTTTGTAAGAGGAGAAGCACCTCAAGTGACATTCAAGAATGTGCAAGAAGCATTTAAATCACGTTACAGCCATTTGACCTGGGGTCAGTACCTTCTATATGTGGTATTACCATGGAAAGTAAAAAGTCCAGCAGAGCCCTGAGATGAAAAGAAGCACCAGCTGGAGTGGGAGCACTTTATTTTATTTTATTTTATTTTATTTTATTTTATTTTATTTTATTTTATTTTATTTTATTTTATTTTATTTTATGAGCATTCACATTTATTGCAAATGCCATTAATTTGGTTTATTAAAGTTGTATCCTATCTATCAGAAGGGAAGAATCAAAAGATGCTATTTTGTCTCTGGGCTGGACTTCTTTATCATGATTTTAGTTAAGTACAGGCTCTGGTGTGAAATAACTGAAACAGAACTGTTTGGAAATTAGCAAAAGAAGGCTATCTCAATATAACATTCAGTGATAATATCAAGAGGAGTCACTATGACATGTACAGCTATATTCCAAAGTGGTTTGTATCTGTGGCCTGGTTTCTTATCCAAAGGCTATTCTCTTGCATGCTGAGATTTAAGGCCTTAAAGTGACTGTTACAAGACCAGTGCTTAGTTAAAGTCTCTCTGTTAGGTTTGCTTTGCTCAGGGTCAGGCAGTTCATATGTAAATATTTAAACAACACAAATGGAGGGAGGGAAGAAAGGAGGAGGGATGTTTAGTCATGTATCAAAATGATCTCTGTTGGCGTTCATAGGTTCTTCATCTATCCTTGGAGCACTGCTGAATAATCTATGAAAGCTGTTGTCTGGTACAGTAGTTTCATATCAGTCCACACAGTGAAAACATCTATCTGTACAGTCAAAAGATTTCTGATTTATATATCTGATCATCAGGGTTTCTGAAGGCCCAGCCTCCAGCTGAGGTGACCCAGGAGGTATCCGCTCCCTTGCAGGATTACACATGTTAATGTATGGAAATTCAAATATCTATTTTGTTATAAGGAATGTAGATAAACAATGTGCTAATGAGATTGCATTTAAACACTTTGCACATCTTGTTTTCAACCAAAACAAAGTTTTGTTGTCAGCTGTTGATTTTTGTTTCCTACTGTTACCCATTCTTACCTCTGATACAAGACCTGACCAATGCCACCTACACAGCATGCTAACTCCTTCCTTGTTCTTAAAGGAAACAGCAAAGAAGCCTAAAGTATAGAACAGGACTGATTTCTGCCATACTTCAGATTTCTTTAGGTCACTTAACTCAGTGAGCTAGTAAAAAATATGCTGGTACAATAGGAAGAACAACAAAAGTCACCTCTTCATCCCTTTTGAATGAAGGTTAGCAATCATACAACACATTCAAGTGCCCACTTTTGAGGTTTTAATCATATAAATAACTCTGAAGCTTAATACTACAGGGTAACTACAGGGTAATATCACTAGGCAGTTGGCATTATGTGAAATGTAAGTGAAAATATTGCCATGATGGGTGTGAACAAAGCTGCTGTCATGGAGTCTGCCAGATGCCGAAGGTGCTCTCTTAAATGGTATATAAAAACCAAAAAGGAATAAAACAAATTGGGACCAGTAAGTTATGTGTGATGGTAACTAACTCAAAAACCTGAGGTCAAGCATCAGCCTTGAAGGCATTCAGATATGGACTTTCCAAAATTGTTTTTGTTTACAGCAGTGCTTAATATGTAAATCGTGGCAACAATCATGTATTTCATTTGGATATGTTGGGGTAAAGTTGATAATCGGATTTAAATAGGAAAGGAAGGATTAAAAGGATGGGGAAAATGGTTGATTTGTATTTCCAGGGTGCTTAAACACAGATTTTGATGGACCATATGGTCTCTTGTCTCTTTGATAGTGCACTTAATGCTTCTACCATGCTAATAATCCTAATTTTTATTTTAATTGTTTTTAAATGTTCTTGTTTATATAAGAGAGAAAATATTCAGTACACACAGGACTGGAAAAGGCCTGTCTGCCATGCAGAACACTTTGTGTGCAGATGGGAACTTTATGGCAGGCAGCCTGGCTAGCCCGTAGGGTGACTTGTGTGCCAAAAGTCTCTTGTGTAGACAGGGTGCTGGAGCCCGTTTCCTTTTACTGTATGTACAGTCAATGCTTTTCATTTTGCAGTTCAATACATCTTAATTTTCTTCCTTCTTATATCCAATCCTAGGCTGTACGTTTCAATGTAATGTAGAATTTCAATTCAGTGATGAATTTCCTCTTTATAGTATTATCACAGGAGACTGACATTTGAATACAGCCTTGGTTCATAAAGGGTGCAATACAGGATGGGAATGATTTAAAAATTTTGCCATGAGTCCTTGAGGACGCAAGGTTGAATACTGTTTGCAGAAGTCAATAGGGTTGTTGTACGCAGGCTTTATGTGTGCGAGCACAGGAGGCTGAAACAAATCAATTTCCATTGACTTGTCTAGCAAAGGAGCCATTATTTAGAACTGAATAGCCATTGCTCCTGTAATATAATGTGAAAACTTATTGTAGTTTTACTGAGAAGTAGGTTATGATGAAATTATTTGTTTAAAAGCAAAGTGAAGATGCCCTCTGAATATAAATTTTGGAGATATTGAATAAAACTTGTTGATGAATGAATCGTGTTTATTTTTTAAAGCTGTTACTAAAAGTAATATCAATCTGACATTGACAATAGAGTTTATTGGTAAAAAGAATTTGCTGGCAGTTATTCAAATAGAAGAAGCAATTACAGTCATAGGGAAAGTGACACTATTTAAAGAAATGCAATGGTAATTCTTGAAGCACCACCTCCTTCACCTTTAAAAAATAGCTGGACTCATAAATTCAGTTCATCAGCAGATCCCCTTATAAGAGTGCCTGCCCTGAGCTCTGTGCTTTACATTAGCTCTCCTGCTTGATATATTGCCAGTAAATTGTTGAAATTCTCTGCAGTAGTAACGTTTAAGGCCTGAATCACTGAAGTTTTTATGCTTCCCTTTGTGCACAGTTTATGTTAACAGAGGAACATGGTTGAGGTCTGAAAAGGATTTATGCAGTAAAATTGGCTGATCACATCTTTTCTGTATTCTCTATGTCTCTTTGTGCATCTTTTCCCAACCCATGCTACAGCTCAAGGGTATAAGTGGAGTCCACTTAAGGGAACTCCTGTGAAAGGAGTAACTATCAGAAAAAACAGTTTCTGCATAGGAAATCATTCTAACAGGAATAAAAGAATTTTAATAAAAATTCCACAAAGTCTGTTAAAATTAGCACATGTGATAGAACAATTAGATTAAAAGGAGTAAGAAATGCATTGTAAATATAATGTAAATGAATGCAAAAGGACAGTGACCTACCTGCATGGTACATTTCTGCTCATTATTCATCCTTCTTTGGAGGTAAAAATCTAAAACAAACCCAAAGAAAAAAACTCTAAAACATATTATTTTTGCAGTGAATTATGCATTTAAACAGATTCTGCTGTTAGATGGCACAGAACATACCCAGCTTCTGCAGAGCAAGATTTCCCAATAGTGTTTGTACAAAAATGCTCTTCCATCCATTTTCATTTACTCCCAGAATGAATGTGCAGTAAAGGGAATTGCCTTGGACATGTGTCTGTTTGTGGCTGAAGAGCTGCACGTGCCATCACATCTGTGACTTTCTGCTATAAACAATTATCAGTGGGAATCACATTTGTGACATACCGCTCTGCTGCTGCCTGTGTAAGAACATCAACAAATTCTCATTTGGGTCTAAGCCTCTTTTAATCTGAGATTTCTTTGTCATTCTGGGTTTACTGGAAAAAGTGAACAAACAAAAAAACCCCTAAACCAAACGAATGAATGTACACTGAAACTAGAGATAGCTGTGAAAAGCATTCATAATCAGCTGGCAGCTGGGTTGGTTTTTTTTTTTTTTTTTTACCAATTTTCTTTAACCACAGGTAAGTGATGACCTGAGTATTAGAAATACAGCAAAGGAGATGCAAACCTAGAACCTGCTTCTTTCTTAAGTGGGAGAAACTGAATTCAAGTTGGAAACAAAAATCCACAGTCTCACTTGCTGTAGGTGAAAGAATCTATCCTAAATTATTGCAAGTAAAAATCCAGTCCTTAGAAATCAATATGTGTTTTAATTCATGTTGTTTCCTGGCAAAGCAACAGAGGAGAGGGATGAGATACGAACTGACATTAATGATGGGTTTATTAAGTTAGGTAAGTGGAATTGTTCCTCTAACTTCTAATGATTTTGGTCTTCTGATTTGGGGTTTATTCTCTGAGAGGGATCGAAAGAATCATTTTGACAAAATGAAAGCCAAGTGAAGTACCTGCAACTAGGTTTTACTGTATGCAAAAGACTGTATATTATGTATGGTTTGGTTTCTGAGGGGGAGGAAGCGAGCACGCAAAGCCTGGATATTTTGAAGGCTGCTCTGGACATCTTTTGGTAAGCTCTGTGAGGAGTTGTAGCTCATGGTCAACAAGTTCATTTCCTCGCTCTTTCAGAGCCTTCAGTTACAGTTTGAATTTCCTAGTTCTGGCAACATCATACAGTAAAACAAAATTCAAAGGTTTACATTACTTTCTGAATTATCAGCATGAATCCACTAGAACATGAGAAGTGCCTGAGTTTGAAGAGTAAATGCCTATACTTTCTTTAATGTATTTGGATAAATCCTCTGTGGTTACAAGGAGCCAGAGTAACTCTGATATTGACAACTCCCTCAGCTTTGCACCATCACAGCTAAGAGCTGATCAGGCTGGCTTACTCTTACTTGTACTTGATTAACATATTCTTTTGACATCCTGTGTATGCAGCATGTGTTTTAAATTTTAATAATACACAGACCTTATGCTGCTTGTTTGTCAGCATTCTCCTTAAGAATTCTCTATGCAGAAGAAAAATTGACTGAAGTGTATTGCAAATCAAACAATGCTATTTGTAAGCCTCTGCTTGCAGAAGTTTATTATTATTTATACACTGGAGCCTCTGTAACAGCCTCAAAAGTTACAGCAAGTAAAATGGGTGAACTTCACCCTGGTAAGAGGTGCGGGCAAAGCAATGTCGGTGGAAATGAGCTACAAAGATTCTTGTCTCTCAGGTTGTTATTAGTACACTGAATCTATGCCTGAAAAGTCTGTGTTGAGCCTGATTTTGTTCTAATTTAAAGTAGTTTTGCCCTTGACTTTTAGCCATTCACCTTGGCCAATGCAGCTAAATTACTGTAATGATCGCTTGTCTCTCTGTGTCTGCTCATGCCAGCTACTTCCTTGCTCTAGCACTAGTGCTGGTTTGATACCTTGAACTAAATTGTGAAAAAAATCTGAATCTTGGAGGAGAGAGAAAAAAAAAAAAGTGAGTTGTGTCCTGTTAGTTCAGCTTCCTGAACACAACCTCTGCAGGACCAGAGAGCGTACAGGGGACCAGAGAGTGTCTAGGAGCTGGGGAAGTGCAGGAATGGCGACAGAATTCGTGCTTCTTGCAGCTGGCAATTAAATTTGTCTAACTTTAGTCTTGAAGTGCCCTTTTCAAGAATTAAAGGCATTCTTAGGGGCTTGTTAAAATTAGGCTTCAAACTCTTTTGTCACTTAATGCATACAAATGTGATTGAATATTTAATTACCTAATACATAAATACCCTTCCACAGTACACACATATGAAGGAGCACAAGAACTGCCCAGCTGAAATGGTACCACAGTTGTAAAAGTAATACTTGAAAATGTTTAGGGATGAGATATGGAACTGAAAGGCACTGTTCAATATAGAAAATCTAGAGGAACAGGGAGGGCAGGAAGCTATCAGTGTGGTTTAAATTAATAGGGGCACATGCTCTTAAGCTGGCTGTGCCAGTTTCAAATATTAATAGATTAATGAGATAATTTTCAGTCTTCTCAATAATTAAGAGTTTGAAGGGTCTGCCTTGTGGTAGACTTCACAGATCCGGGCTCAGACTTGGCTCAAACTGCTGAGCTACTGATGTCCCGTCTCCCCTTTAGGGAAAGACATTTTCTCCAGCCCTACCTGTGCTAGTTTATTCTGTCTCTGTGTTACACATAACTGCAGGACGCAGCCCAACAGCACAGTGCCTGCCATGGGCTCTGTCACCTGGGGCAGTGCATCGTCTCTTCTCAAAAGGAGAGAACTGAGTGAGCCTCTGGGCGTCTGCAGTGCCTGAGGAGCTGAGCTCTCCTGTATTTCTGTGCATGGGGAAGTGTAAAATGGTGCCATGTGCTAGCCGCCATGCACATCAAAATCCGAACACCAAAAATGAGCAATCCTGCTTTTACTTGTGCCAAAGGAGAATATGACAGAATGACCAGTCACAACAAAATGAAGAGAAAAACATTTTATATCCTCTTTGTGAGTTTTTCCATATATTGTCTCATGAACTTATTCTGTGGACAAAGACAGGTTTTCCTTTCTGATGTTTCAACTGTCAGCCTAAGTACAAGGGAAGGAAATAAAACAGGGATTTGAGTGCTTAAGGATTCCAATGAGTTCCTGGACTGCAATGGGAATTAGGTGGCCTCTGTGGGAGTTGATAAATGACTCTCCATGTGTATAGTCAATGGTGGCACATAGACAAAGTTCTAACTGTACCCCAAAATTCACATGCATCTGTCCAGCTTAAGGCAAATTGTAACATGAAGGTAGTTTTCATTGCCTGGTAGTGTTGCCAAGTTACCTACCATGTAGATTCTCTGAAATTGCTGTCTTGTTGGTAGTAAGCAGACAGGAGTACAAAGTACATAGCAGCAAAGGAAAGCAGACCATGCAGCCGTGGCCCGGAGGAGGCATAAAAGCTTTTTTTCCTGGATCATATAGTCAGATCTGTGTTAGTTGATCATTGAAGCTGTATCACAGTGAATTTCTGTGGTTATTTAATACAAAACCCAGGACACCATAGAGTGTGCAGAACCCATTAAAAGCAACATTTGGAAAAATGAGTGTGGTACTGTACAGCCTTTGAAATTGCTTTTAATAAGTTATCTCTCGCTAATCAAATAGAACCTGCGAGGGAATGAAAAGAACTGAGCAGGATATGACAGGTACTTAGCTTAAGAAGAAAATTGGTATATCTGTGGTCTTGTTTTCTACTACAGTAATAATCAGAATACCCTTACAAGTGATTTTTCTGTACTCTACATTCAAGCGGGAAATCTATAGTTTACCATTTAAAGACATTCCATGCTCCACTCCTCTCCCGCAAGTTAACGTGAGGTGCAGCTGCTTCCTTATCTTTTACCTACTGGCTATTAAATTGTGGTATATGTTTGTGGATTTTTGTTTTGTGGGCATGATATTTTACTTTATGCACACTGAGATTTATGGCTGCGTTGTGGCTCTGGACCAGAAATGCACAGGGATATGTGCAAAGGTGTCAATAGCTTTCTCTGGGTTCTACCGCATTCTACCAATATGCCTGGCACTTTCCTGCTTTCTCCCAGTGTTGGAGAATCTTCCAGAGAGATTTTCAGGGAAGCAGTTTGATGGGATAAGGTGTAGCTGTAGTGCCAAGGAGCCATGAGGCAGATTGCATCTTTCCCTAGTGATGACTTGTGCAGTGAAGGCACAGCATGGGATCTGGAGTCATCTAGTTCTTAAGGCTGCCTGAACAAGGAGTGCATAGCTGTAATGCCGAGGCTGCGATACAGACTTCAGCTGCAATCTGTTTTTTTAGGAATAAGTAATCTGGCCAGTTAAATCATTACTCAGTCTCCGGGTGCCTACATCACAAGATGGAGCAGACAGACAGGCAGGTAGTCGTGTCCTCTGTAAGGTGTGCAGACCCTGAATTTTGCCTGCCCAGAGAGGTCTGTGCAGAGCATAATCACAGTCTTTACTGAGTTTGTAGTCAGAATTTAAATCCAATCTAGTGACCATATCGTCACTCTTTCTCTTCACCTAGAAGACGCTATATATCAAATATAAGAAGAGTGATGCTGAGACCATGCCTCATATGAAAAGCTCTTCATCAGAAAAGCAACCTTAGCCCCCTATATAATATATATATAAGTCAAGTCTAAACAAAACTTTGTAGATGACATATTGGCAAAACACTGCCAGAATAAATTTTTATGTGGGTATAAAAATATGCTCAGTGGGTGTGAATTTTATATGCATTTCAAAATCTAAACTTGACAAATTGATGGGTTTGCAGGGCATATCTATATTCCTTTTTTTTTTTTTTTTTAAGGCGATAAAAAATTCAAGAGGTGTAGGCTCAGATAAAAATAAATGTGATCACATAATGTATTTGATTTAATTTATGAAGCACTACCTGTCCTCCTCCTTTAACAGGCTACTCAAGACATGTTAAAATGTTCTAATGCTATGAGTATATGAGCTTATCGCCTGAGAATGTTAATGTATTCATTAAGTGCTGTCCTTGGTTATAAGTGTAGATGGCACTTTTGTACCGCTATTTACCTGTGCTTGCTGTTATTCACTGCTTTTTTTTTTCCTTTCCAGCTTTGATGCTGTCCGGTTACAGTTTCTTTACCTTGACAGTTCCTATTAAGAGCTGCTATTGTACACCTGTGCCGGGATTGTAAAGAGAGAGCCTTCTCACATCCTTTCCCTGATCCTTCCACCCCTTTTTGCATAGCACTCTTTTCTTTCAGTTATAGCCTGGATTCTATAAGGAACACATTGGAGTACTTATCTTCACTAATGCATAGTGGTCTTTCTAAGCGTTTTTGTTATGCTTGTCTGACTAGGCTAAAACATGTCTGCTTGACTAAGCTTTATATTTTGGACTGTCCTAGGACAGATTCCACTGGGAGCCAAAAGCTGTCAAAGAGAAATGATACAGACTTTCTTGGCCTACTTAAGTTCATAAACTTTCAACTTTCAGACGTCAAAAGTATATGAAATCTGCATTCACCATGCAGTCGCCCCAGGATCAGGCAGACTCACCGGGTGCTGTATCAGCCTCTTGTCTTCCCTGACACGTCGGAGCTGCAGGAGGAGTGGAGACAAGGTTTCTTTTTTGTCACCAGATGAAGGAGTGGTACTGGATTAAATAACAGTCTCAGTAAGCAAATGCTTTTGAATCTTGAATCCCGGAAATGGATATCAAGTGCTTGCTTCTGGCTATAAACACCTCTTTTCTTACCTGGCACTGAAAAATCAGAAAAGGAGACCGTGCTGATGGAAAAGTGTACTCCACTGCCAGAACTGCAGATGCGGTATTAGGTAGATACACAATATTTGTAGCATTTCATAGTAATTAATAATGTCTCTTTTACACTCTTGTGCTCTGAATTCTTGCCACTTCACTGCTCTAAGCCTTCCACATCAAAAATACTAGTGATCATGTTGCCTGTAATAGTGTGTCTGTTCCAGGAAATAATTATGGTTGTTTGGATGGGACCTGACTGATGGCTGAGCAGACTTCAAACTGGTAGCTGCACATCTCCAGCCTGACAAAGCTTAGCTTTGAGCTGAGGGGGACAGAAAAACATCAGGCTGGGTCTTGAATAGCAAAGGAGGTTTGGAAAATGCAGTTGTGTTTGCAGAAAGCCCCTGGAGTACACAGTCTGCATGTCTGCAAGACAGTCTCACTGTTGAAAAGACTGGCAGTGAGAAATTGCAAACAGGGTGAACACATTGTTTATACCCTGCAGCTAGTACATGTCTTGGGACAGATGTTTGATGGAAAGTGTTTGCTGGAAAGAAGCTGATATAAACAAACATTATTCATTTGGAAGGCGATGATGAGAATTTTGAAGCTGGTGGAGGGAGAGAGGGTCAGTAAAAGTTAATTTGGAAATCTTATCTTTGCCAAAATGAAACAATTAGAATATCTAGAGAAAGCATGGCTATGTTGGAACAAGGAAATATTATTGACAGACATATGATCATATTCTGCGTACTTCTATTTATGAGCAAATGCAGAATCTCGCTCTTGGTCTAATGTGATGTTGAATTATTGAATCTTCTTAGTTAATTTGCTTCTAAACAATCTATAAAGTCTAAAAAAGTGATTGGATAGAGTTTAATTTTACATAGAGTCTGTTTTGAGCAGTTTAGTTGTTTATGTCTAAACATATTTGCTCTATGATCCCCCTCTTAAGCTATCAATGTCAGCAGGAATCGTGTAACTGATTTAAGGGTATTAGATCAGGTCTTACATATTTCTCTTCAGGACATATCTGTAGACTTTGTTAATAAATTACTTTGCACTTGGGTAATCTTAACACTGCAAACTCAATATAGCTTTGGGAGAGGGAGGTGAATTCTGTTCTGCTTCATGTACAAATGAAACCATGAGGTAAGTACTAATTCTTTATTATTGATTACTCAATACTCCTTGGTAGTGATTTTTGTGAAATAGGGTAGAAATACCACTTCATTTTCAGTTCCCGGGTTGCATTTATATTTGGTAGTTAAAGCAAAAGTAAAACAACGACAACAAAACAGACTTGCAAACTGAACACCTTTTATGTAGAAGTAAAAGAAAAGATTCTTCCAATACTACCTCATGAAATGTACCAGTATTTTAAGAAAGGGTTTTAGATCATTTTGGTTTGTTTGGAGAACCCAAATTTGATGCAAGAATGTGTTTGAATTATCATACTTGTTTCTGAAATAAAGCATCAAATGCCTAATTCTTTCATGTACATCACCGTGGTCTCTAAAGATATTCTTGCAGATTGGCACCTGTTATTTTCTGTGTGTGTAAAGAACAGGCTTATTGGAGTACTTGCTAGTTTTATGATATCATTTGCAATCACGAGCGACATATATCAACAATTTCTTGTTGTTATTTTTACATTTGGCTCCATGCATTCTGGACTGTGAACGGATCTGGAGAATGCCTCAGGGTGTGAAAATCTGAGAATAATAACAAAGCTCATTACAGGCTACAAAGACAATGTGTATGAGAGAAGATTCTACCTTTTCCTTTTATTTTGGTCCGGGTTCATTTTTTTGAGAGAGGGAGAGAGGAAGAAAAGGATATGATTAAGCTAAAATATCAAGGTCAGTAAGTCACCAATGACAGGTTAGATCAATACATGCTAAATTTTGAGTTTTAGTGGGAGTGCAAAAGAACCAGCAGAAACATTTCTATTTTGTCTGTGCCTGTAGAAAGAAAGAAGTGTTAGAACCTAAGCCCTGCTTGTAGGCATCTGCTGGGAGGAGTATTGATATTTTGAATGCTGGACTATTTAATGGGAAATCTAATCTGAAGACACTAGAAAAGGGTAGAGCCCGTTACAACACAGAAGTGTTCAAGAGCAGTGAAGGAGGCATGTAGAATATGAATGACATGACCAGTGTATTCCTTAGATACATGATATATTGTAGGTTGTTAAAAAAGGAGGAGGAGACAGATCTCAAGAGCAGAGGAAATGAGTACTGCTTTCAAGACTTCACAGTAAGTTATTTTTGGCATCATGCTGCAATTTTCTGAAAGGTAAAACTTTGAGCTTGGCTGAGAAAACTGATCAAAGGAGATGGACACATATTTAAAACTGGGACATGGAAATTATTAGTCAGAAGGGCAAGAATGTGTTTTTCCTCCTTTTGACCCTGTACCACACAAGAAAGCTCCCGGTAATGTGTAGAGGTGGCTTGTCTACTGTATCTCTGAGAGAGCAGGATTTCAAAAGACTGCTTGCTTGGACTTAAAGTGCATTTTTCTTTGTGCATTGAGTTCAAAGCAAGCCTGAAATTGCAAGCAGAACTCAAAAGCCATTGTGGTTTCACCTCATTTTTACACAGAGTCCATTGAGGTTTGCGTGATTTAATCCTAAAGCTGTAAATCTGGGTAGGTTCGCACAGAACTTAGTAAAAGGTTATTTGAAAGAATTGCAAACTCCAAGATATGTCAGAGAACTTTGGCTGCACTTGTTACTTGAAAGTAACAGAAAAAGAGGTCAGGGGAGTTTTCCAGGATTTTCAAAGTTGCTGGGAAAATTTTTCATACCTCTGCTTCTATTAAGACTGTGGCCAGCTGCACTGTAGGTTCCTGCATGGGGTCAAAATACTTGTGCTGAATAGTAGGGGAAATTCATGAATCTCGTTATCTAAAAGTGCCCTTGAATTCAAAGAGGAGAATAAAGACAAGGCAAAAATGCTAGGCTTTGAGTTGTTCTTATAATGGTGGTTGTAAACTGAAAAATAGGAGGAGAGAGTGAGGGGAGTGGAGTGAGTATTTGCACACAAAAGAGTGGAGTAAGAGTTTACCAAGAGTCAGTATCCTTCGTTTGTGGCGGAGGCTGTAATGTCACTACCTTATACATTTCCTTGAGCTCTCTTTTTCTGTGACTGCCCATATAGCAACAGCTAATTGTTTCCCTGTTTATATCATGTTATCTGTGAAATATTTTTAAAAGGCTGCAATGTGGTGCTCGTGCTTAGCTCACATTCTGAAACCTTTTCTCATGCTCCGTGGTAGCCATGACAATCCCTGCATTTTCCTCTGGCAATTCTCCCCTCCCATCTCTGTTAGATGATTACATCCTTCTTGGAGTTCAACAAATTTTCTTCTAACAAGCTCCCCTTATCTTTCCCCTCCTCCCTAGCCCTTTTCAGTCTTCAAAACAGTAGTGTTGTGGTTTGGGCTGGGATGGCCATTAAAATGAATGAGGCATGCTCTCTATCTTCTCTCACAAGTGAGAGAATAAGAGGAAGAGAGAATTTATGAGTTGAAAAGAAACTAAACTACTTTAATGAAATATTAATAATAAAATAATAAAAATAAAAGGTAATATTAATAAGAAAATAATGAAATATATACAATATATACAAAACCAGTATCAAGCTCCTGGGATGATGATCATGTCACCAGCAGGTACTGGGAAAGTCCCAGTCAATGTTGTCTACAACAATTAACTACTTGCTCATTTATGTTTATGAAGTATTTCAAAGTTGAAATAGATGTTTCCTTACTGAACATGGATGTACTGGGACCATGTAGGGAGATGCTTGGTTTGGTCAATGAATGCATTTTTTTCAGTCCTCCACAGAAAAGTAAAGAGAAAATAATTTTGGAAAGAGTTATTTTGTCTTAGCTTATTTTTTTCTTAAGAACAAGAATAACAGTGTTAAATACGAGTTTAATATTCTATGTCAAGGTGGAAGTCAATTTTATAGCTTACTCAATTTTAATAAATATACTTACTTCTTACCTTAATAGCACTATTGTGGCTTTAAGTAGTCTGTGCAAAACACCTTTAAAAAAGGTACATCTATTGGAACACCAGGATAAATCTTAAGGAAACAGGCACAAAGTTGAGATATGAGAATCACTTATTGTTTCTGAAAATCTTGGTCAAACCTGTCCTCAAATATAAACATGGAGCTGAGGCACAAAGTATATGTTTCTTGGCGATAATTTTTGCCTTTAATGACTGAAATAGCTGTTCCAGAAATAGTCATATGTTTCTGATCATTATCTTTTAATCAAGCTTGTGTGCTACATCTCTAGAAAATTACCACCTACTGAAACAGAGCTACAGAATTACCTTGAGTGTTTTATTAAATTCTTTCAGCCTTTAAAAAAACCTTTTGAAAGATTGAGATTTTGCTCCCAGTTATGCTGGTATCAATCTTGGATAACAATACTGATGTCGATACAATTACATCATCTTGACACTGGTGTCAATGATGTCAAAATCTGGCTTAATATCCAAGAGTTTCTTCCTTAAAAGCCAAGTAGATTGTTTAAAAATCTCAGTTATAACCATGCTGAATTCTACTTTCTACAGAAAATCTTTCGTTACCTTTTAAAATCTATGGGACCTTGTTATAGAAATGGCAAGAGCCTTTCCTTTACACTCGTAATAAGTATTGATTATAATGTTAGATGAAGAGTCCTCTGGTAGGATAACATTACTGTCTGATTGAATAAGATAATTGCTATTTTTATTCATAAATATTGTGTTTTATTGCTTTCTGTTAGTATGGCACATGTGGGATTCATAATTTATTTCAATTACACCAGTCATCAGAAAAGCTAGTGAAATGTGATATTAGCAGTGCTGCTTTTACGTAGATTTTCTGTAAATGGACAGGCCCATCCTCTATGGGACAAGAACTCTTTTCCTGTCTTTAAAAAGCACCTGGTATATCTGCTGATCAGGTACAAATAATAAAGGAAAATTAATCTAGATAGTTTAGGACACTTTCAACCTAAGTACCAGGAATTTGAGCTAAAAGAAAGAACAGCAGGATGAAGGAGGGACAGAGAAATGGGGAATTGAAAGAGAGCAGGCAGGAGAGAAGAAGAAAGGTGAGAGGATTCTCAGAGGTCATGAAAAGAGCAAAAGCTAAGAAAGAGAGAGGGTGTGAAGTGCTACAGAAGTAGGAGGAGAACTACAAATACTTTTTTGTGTGCACAAAACACTTTTGCCTGGACAGAAAGACTGGAAAGCAATCATAAACAGATGAGAAGAAAAAGCTGTTTTTCCTCCGATTGTTACATTTGTGGGCTCACTGAACATTTCCCCTAATTTACACTTCTCAAGAAATGCAACACTCCCAAGCTTTGCGGAGCTTTACTTCACACCCTCATAACACAGCCCATAGTCTCTGAGTCATTCTCTCCCTTTCATCAGACCTTGGAGCTCGTGAAGCTCAGGCTGAATAATAATGCACTTGCTGGTGCCTTTCGGATCTATTTTGGGGTCCTCTAGATTTTGCTGGGTCACAGACTAAAGTCCTTTCCTTTGACTTGGTCTTGTGGCAGGATCAAAAGTGGCAGTTATGGATCCAAGCTTCATTAGCTGTGACTGTGGGAAGAGGTCAGATATCAAGCACTCAGAGGTTGCAGGAGACTTCTTTAGGGGCTACTCTTGGAAGAAAAGTAGAAGAAAATCAGGGTAATTTCAAGGCACAAAAGAGGGGTATTGCTAGATGTAGTGTTTCTAACATGTGCTTAGGGGATGTTGCAGAGAACCAGCTGCTCCAGGACTCCCTTCCCCTCCCTCTCTTCTTCTGAAGGGCAAAGCCTTTTGGACTCTGCATCTGGATTTTGGTGGAATATCTGATAAGACTCTTCCTTCATTTTTTCCCTGCATTCAGCTTGGCAACTCTCCTTCTTAGTGCTGATGTGTAGTTTTCCAATGGCAATTATAGTAGTAATAGTAATTTGCATGGACAGTAACATTAGGAATATGTGCTTCTGTGCATGGTCTAAAGTAATTTTACATTCTTGGAAATTTTCAGGTGGCCAGCCAGCTCTTCAGAGCTCCTGATCAACAGCACTTCAGAGCACCAACAGGGGAGAACTTATAGAAAGTCTAGTAACTTTTTGTGGCGCTATAATGGATTATGCTGATAAAATCATGTTTTTCAGGTGAAGCGTGATGCGTTCTTGACGTTATACAGCTTTCAAGCAGCCTAATATAATGCCCACTATCTTTTATTATTTATAAAAGAGATTTTTTTTTTTTTATCGTGCTGGAAAAGACCTCGTTGTTACTGTCTGAAGTTCAGGCAGGTCAGGAGAGAATATTGGAAATTGAACTTTTCAACCTGGTGGCCCCTGCTGTCACGGCAGGCAGCAGTCTGACAGGAACACAAGTTCAGCAATACAGAGTAGTAATGAAAAATGTGGCTTTGCAACTTTTCTCTGTCCATAACAAAGTTCATCTTTTTGTGCCAGCAAGACATTGCATGCAGCACACATTTCAAATTCAGTTAATCTCAAAATAATTCAAAAATCAAAGAGCTTATTCAACCATCAAGACATACCAGATTGACTCACTGTGTATTCATGGAAGGGATAGCAGAGAGAAAAAGAATTCAATATCAGAATCAGTAAAAGCGGTACTAGTTTTTCTTTGGTCTAAATTGTTTTTTAGGCCACACACGCACACTATGAATACTAAAAGAGGCACCAAAAGAATATTTTATGATTGCATTGTTTGTATTACTCATCTAGGAATAAAATTCACAAAGGTGGCAGTTGTACATATGTGCACATGCTCTTTCTGCCTCACTGCAAGAACTTGCATATTTTTAACATTATTTTAGGGCTGTGATACATCTGCTGTCACCGCTCACCTGACATTCAAGTCCAGTGTCAAGGAGCATGTGCACACGCAGCTGATGGGCTAAGAGATTTTGCTGTGATATTAGCATTTGCTTACCCAGTTTCAGTGTTTCCTGGTTTGAATGTTCTATGGAGAATAATTCAGACACTGTTAGAAACAGTGTTGCTGCTGCCAAAGTAATATGTATTTATGACAGGACATCTGCTAGAGATAGACAGTGCCTATAGTGGGTGAAGGTATACGAATGGCAGTTTCTTGTTAAGTAAAAGAATGTATTTACCTGTAAAGCGTGTCAGGATGCAGGAGTGCTCCTCAGATTAACAGCATGGTCCCACGGACACCAGTGCTGCTCTATGCCACTCAGCAGGGAGTGAGTGGGGTCAGCATGAGATTCAGGTCACTGAGACTAGGACCAAGAGCTATGGGAACTGGGAGGCAATAAAGTGGAAGAACCTGTCCTTGCTGCTGAGCACAGGAAATACCTGGGAGCCCATAGGCACTCTGGTTGTGCTACTTGCTTAATGCAAGTTTAATCCATATCTTAAGGAATAGGATATATGAATCAAAGGCTCCCCTCACTGCTCCACCTAACACTTCTTCTGAGCAAGAACAGATTATTTGGCAATAAATTGTTCTCATCTCTTAGACTCTAAATTTATGCCATTCCCATTTTATCATTTATATGCATCTTAGAAGTTTTCCAGACACTGAACACTGAATTGCTGCAGACATGCAATAGTTCCACTATTCTCCTGCATGAAGTGTGAAGGGCTTTTCTTCTTGAAACTTGTAGACAGCTGAATAAACTAATTTCTTTCACCTGTTCGTTATTGGGGCTTTGTTTGTCTTTGCACAGCAGAATGTAATCCAATATAAGTCAATTACAGACTCCTCTTTTAATTGTCAGTCAAACAATGAAGATGGTAAGAGTCATGAAATGCTTACCTTTATTCAATAGGTAAGTGTGCCAGCACCAAGGTAAAAGGCATGATGCGACATGAGATGACTTCAATTTCCATGGAGACTTCACCAGGGTGATGCTTGCAGAATTGGGGTCACATGATAAGCATTTAACGAGCTAACAGCGGAAAAAAACTCACAGACTCCATATGATTTCTGTGTAGCTTGGAAAGATGATTCTTTTTTCCTTCGTGTATTTCATGCAGTAACTCATTACTGAATGGTGGGGCTGCTGCAGGATAAAGATTCTAAAGTTCTGCTTGGAGCAGGAGCTCTCGGGTCATGTGACTGAATAAACTGCTTCACTAGCTTCTAGCCCACTGAATAGTGAGGGGGGAAAAGTTTGGGAATACTGCTTAATTGTACTTTTAAAGAGGAATAGTGTTTTAAGAATAGGTAGATGGGATCCTAGAAGGAAGTCCACTTCTCTGTCCTGTCTGTGGCAGTGGCCAAATAACAAGAGTTACAGGGCAAATGTGTTTTTTTTCCTTTCCTAATCTCCAGCAGTCAGACATTTTCACTAGTCTGCAGATATCTGAAAACTGTTCTGGGAGTATAACACTACTGGTCCATCGCTGTATTATTTATTTCCACTACTAATGACATCTCTAGTTCTTCTCTGAATTCCTTTCTGAATTGAGGTCAGCAATGGCATATCATGGTAGAGAGAGCCTGGAGGTACGGCTAGTAAAACAGTTTGCTACGTATAACTGTCCCATAAACCTGGCTTTGTTACATTTTGGCGAGATTTATTCCGTCCCCACTTGAAAGACTCTCTTACCTTATAATGCATAAAATCACCTAAAATTTCACCAGACTTGTGCTGTCTTCCCAGGCAGCTCTGCTGCAGGTTTTTCAACTCGCTGCCAGTTCATGGAGTCGTGACAAACTGGGTCACACCCATAAAGGAGAACAAAAGATAAAAGGAGATTACAAGAGCGTATTTGCTGTTGAACTCTTGCTTAGTTTTTCACTGCTGATGTGAGTGCTGCTATATGTTCTTTCTGTTAACATCAATTATTTATCTTCTTTTGGCAGTATGCCACTCTTCCACCCGCTTTCAAGTGATTGATGTGCTGAAATAATGAGAGATGATGGTGCACCATGCACCAGTACTCCTCAGCTTAACTAAGGGGGCATGAGTGAACAACGTACGCTCTAGTTTTCACAAATACATTTTTTTTCAACAACATAGTTGGGACGCTTACTTTCCTTCCTTGTTCATAATGGGTCTGACCCACAGAGCTGGTTAGTCCACTTGTTGTCTGCCCTACACAAGCTGCATGTGACATGGAAAAAATTAACTAAGTAAGGACTGATGTCTCCACTAGCTCCATTTTCTCTCTTTTCACTTTTTAAAAAAGCAGGGTTCATCATCAAAGCAGGGGTAGGCTGGCTTCTAGGCTGCTTGCTCACGCAGTAAAAAGAGCTCCAGTAAGTATTGTCAGGTCCTTGCCCCCTGCTTACTAATAAAATAAAAGCCAGTAAAACTCTTAACAGCCTTTTGTGCTGTATGTGGGCATTGATTATGGAGGATTACAGTTGTTGCTATTGACAAACTGAATGAAATTAAAACTGCTACTGACTGTTCCAGCTCTTCGGTGGGTGAAGAGGACATAGGGTGGTGCTCTTCTTGCTTTCCAAAAGTAATGCGAAGGAATAACCCCCAAAATCAGGACAAAGCATTAATGGAACGGAAAACAGCTCAGGGTTCATTCTCTAGTGATCAGCTCTGCAAAGTTGCATCTTTCTTTTCTGCTTTAAGCTCGAAGTTATAGACGTTTTCTGTTTGATACTGGCAACTACAATTGCTTGCAATCAAACCTTTTAGCTGTCTAGCTGGAACCATTTATTTTTAATGTAAAAGACATAGGCAATTTACAGCAAATAGTAATGGAAATGTATTATAAATGTTAGAGGTTCTGAGCAGGCAATATGTTATAAAACTTTATGTACCCATTTTACACATGCACAGCTCTCTTCAGTTGTAATGAAAAGGCCTAGTTAACATTATTTCTTACATCTTCATTCTCATTAATGCTTGTTTCACATCCCAGCAGACTCTAGTTCATCAACTGCCACATTAGAAATATATACGCTCTTACATAACCTAAGGAGACATCTATAGGTTCTGTAAAGCTTTCTTATTACAAAAGGTTACTGATTACCTTGCAGAAAAGAAGTTTGGTGTGCCAGCTTACAAAAGTGTTGGGGAAGAGACAATTCCTACAAAAGCCTTGCGCATTTATCCATGTATCTTAATGTTTGCCATCAGAAAAGATGAAACCTCTAACTATATTAGTAAAAATGCATAAAACATTTCTAGATTTTAAGGTGGATAATCTATTTTGGTTTGGAACGTATGGCTTTTTCTCTAAAACATTAGATCAAATATGTGAGTATTTTAAATTTCATATGGCTTTGTTCCAAATTCCCAATTAGCGTAAGGACCAAATCAGGTCTTACCTTAACTGTGGAAATCCAGTCTCGCATGCCTACAACAGGGAATACAGCAAGCTTTCTCCTGAAAGAAGGCTTAGCTCAGATTTGTTGCTCTGGGTTCTGCAAAAAGTTTGAAGTTTATAACAAAATCTATCATCCGCTCTTTGCTGCTGAGTGTGATGGAAATCCCTTCCCTTCTGTAATGATCTGTGTAATTTGGAGTGCACAGGTGCATGTGATGCTCTTTATTGGCTGCATGGAGAGAGCAGACTGGAAGGATCCACTAATGTTGCTCTTCAAACACATTGTTCTTTGAAATAGGTGGTTAGAAATTTAGGTGTTTGACTAGAATTATGTGCAGATCAGAAGAATATGGATTTATTATATCGCTTATTGTGTTTTGATATCTCTGTTTCTCATATTTTCAGGAAAAATACCTCCCATTACCCATACCAGGTATGCCCAGGTGAATGACCTGGGCAGCTCTAGTTCTGGTGTCCCAGCTGTGCTGAACTGCACTTGACCTTTGTGACCCCAGGTTTGAGCTAGGCAGAAGCACTATGTGAAAATGAGTGTGTGGAAAAACTGATAATGGAGGATGTCGAAAGCAGATATATTTTCTCTGACATGTATTTCCCAGTTCCCCTCTGCTCATTCTCCAGCGGAAATCAGTAGGAGTCAGTTGCTGCAATATAAACAGGTTGTCTGAAGCAAAGTTTCTAGTATGGCTGGGCTATTTAAATAAAATCAGTCATTTCTATCCTATTTAGGTATCTAAACATGTTTAGCCTCTTTCTTGAGCAGGGGTCTCTAACTGGAGCTATGTTGGCTAATCTCAAAGACCAGAATGTGAGTTCTTGAATGCTAACAGCACAATCCTTACCACTTAGATGAGAGCTTAGTAGCAATAATTTCTGATACTTCTGAGTGAATTAGCACTGTGGCCCACTGACTTCCAATGAGATTTGGGTACATGGGATTCAGCTAGACGTGTCTGAAAATTCTGATCTTAGTGCTGTTAGCAAAAAGATGCAAAGCACTTTTTGTATACACCTAACCTGAATTTGTGTTGGTTAATCTTTTGAAAAGAATGATGATTTACATGCTATTAGCACTGATGACAATTACAATGCTAAAATTTTTCTTTTTTTAAAAAAAGGAGGAAATTTCTTTCTTATTCCAAATAACTCTTGTGGTAGAACTTGTTGCTTTCCATTATCGCTGTTGGGAGGAGGTTTAAAAGAAAAAAACAAACCCAAAAGGGAAGGGTAGAATAATTTCTTCAGAAGTAGGAAATAAGAAGCAAGGCAAAGGCTTTGTTTGTGTTTATGAAGACAAGCAATTGCAATGAATATCTGTGAATTCTTTTGCATTTAGAAATGATTCTAACATATGTAAATCCCCAAGAGGCAATTTTCTAATTGAAACTGACTGAGCTCGTAATTGATAACTTACTGGATCAAACCCACTTTTACATTCACCAATTCACCATTAAAAAATGCATTTCTTTCCAAAATTATTCACCAAATGAGTAAGATAAAGAATTCTCCCTGTGTTCATTGGTTGTAAGCAGTTTGGTATAAACTTTCACTTTGGCTGAGAACTAGAAGCTTTATTTGTTTTGAGTAAATGGACAGATTCCATAATATTTTGTTGCTACTCTTGGACTGGAACTAGTTATGGGGTCACATTTCCATATGCTAGTGTTTGTCCTGATTTTACCAGAATTTTCAAGGGTATCAAGGCCAAGTAAAAAAGGTTCATAGTAGTCTTCTGAATCTTTTAGTAGTTGCTAAGTTAAGCATAAAATGTCTACAATGTGACAGACAGTTAAATGATAAAATACCTTTCTAGTAACTACTGAAGATAGGAAATAATATGTGAAAGGGGCAGGAAGTGTTTCAAAGGGCACTTGATAATAAAAGGTCTGCAAGTATTACTTGTAAGTGATTTATTGATTTGTTCAGTGTAGCATGTGAGACGGTACTGATTTATACAGAGCATATACAAGAGCCGTGTCATTACAAACTGCAAACCAATCTTTAAAATTAGTTACTGTCCAATAGGTTTTGGAAAGATATACCTGTCCTGCTTCCACCCAGCCCAGAGCACAATGATTAGTTGAAGATGAAAGTTGATGTGAGTAGATCAAAGCTCAGTATATTAGGTCAAGCATTTTTAACATAGATTTATGAACCAGGATTCTCGTTCATTTTGTGTTCTCTTGGGAAAGAAAAATTGAAGTACTCCAAGGACTTTTCCTTTTTAGTATCTGGAAGTTTCTTGCACTTTTCTAGTGGTATTTCCCTTTCTGCTTTCTCTAGTCTATCCAAACTCCTTTTTTTCTTTTTGCATCTACTCTTGGGGTGCCAGTACACTATAATCTAAATATCTTAATGGTGTCCTCATTAGTGCCCAGACATGGGTCTGTCTTTCAAGATGCAAAACCTGCTTTTTCATTCTTCATGTCCCATGCTCAGTCCTAACTGATAACCATGATCAACATTACTATAGTTTTCTAATGATAAAATTTCATCTGGATGGTATGGTGTACATATAATGAACTACCTGAGCATCTATCACTTGCAAAGGATGGGAAATTGAGACCTCTGAAGAATTGATTCTGCAAGACATAAAGACCTTCAACTTTAGAAGAAAGTCTGTTGCCCTGGAAATGGTTGCTAGGGCAAAGAAATGCCTTTTGGCACATATTTCTGATCTTTAAAAGCAAAATTCTCATGACATGAAATGAAATCTTGTGGCTTATGTGTTTCTTAAAAGAAGCCCAAGACCTGTGCTGTTTCATATTTCTCCAATATAAAAGCTTTTACTTGTCAATACTTGATGATCTGAAAATCCTTTGAGCCCTTAGCACTCACCAAGGAAATTAGAAGAACCTGGACTGCACTAGTAAACCCATGGCACACTCTGATGGATACACTGTGATCTGTGCAACCAACACAGAGCTGGAGCCCAGCTTCCAAATGAGGCTATTCAGCAAGCAGCAGCACAGCCAAGTGCAGAGAAAAGACAGCAGTTTTGTTCATTATTATTTGCATTCCCACAGTGCCCAGAAACCCAGCCTTGGGCTATGAAGGATAGCAATGTGCTGTGCACTGCACTAACACCAAACAGACAACATGTTGCTGTAAGATGAGACAAAAGTGGTTACTAAAGACAGAGAAACACAAAGAAACAGCGTGATGACAGTAGATAGCATGCCAGGTCTCAGCATACAACTGTCCAAGGTTGGTTGTTCCCTAGCTGTAACAGCAAGGAAATCTTTGTGGAGAGAGCTGAGGGGCTGTAATAAGTAACTTTGGAGAAGTTCAAAGTGAGTTGTTTCATAGCATGAAGGACACAGTGGCACAGAGGATGAAGCTACTTTTGTATTTTTGAAGCAAGTCGATGCTGAAGGTGGAAGTCACTGGTTGAAGAAAAGCGACAGTCTGTTTTACAGTGCAGAATGAGAGATGACAAGGCAGGGACAGGCAAGGAAGAACTTAGAAAATGAAGATGCTTTTTGTTTGATACAACATAAAAGGAGTCAAAAGAGGACAGATAGGGTGGCTGATGTGGTCAAAGTGACAGGGTAGGAAAATCATCTTTTCAGAAGTATTGCAAATGGATGTGAGCAGGACCAGAATTGTATTTGTCAAACCTGGGAAAAAAAAGATGTTGTTTAATAAAGACAAAAGGTGTTCAGAGGCTGGAGAGAGCTTTTCTAGTGTGACCTGATAAGAAAAGCCATATCTGAATTTGTTACATCGAGAGCATCTGCAGGATTTACATGTAAGATGGATTTGGGGACAGAGAGAAGGATCCGAGTTGAAGGTTATCCCAGATTATGGACTTCAGCGAGTGGCATTGTACTGTCAGCAGCGACCAAAGAAAGAAAGGGAAAAAGATTTGAGAAGTCTTGCTATGTTAAGCTAAAACTAATGACTAGGTATGTCTGAAAAGGTTTTAATTCAGACAGGGTATGTCAGAGCAGAGAGATACTTTTGTGAGTTGCTAGGATAAAAATATAAATTGAATTTATGTTTTCAAATCAGCTCTGCACAGCTGAAGTTGACAGTTCCTCTCTCACAGAAGAAGAGGGGAAAGCATTTGGGATTCACTAGTGGAAAAATCGAGCTGGAAAACATGCCACAGTCCATGTCATTCATGGCAGGTCACCAGGTATGGGGTGGTTTGATGGGGCTCAGGTAATATAGAGAATGATGACTCCGGAGCAGCTGTGGGTATCTCCATGCTTTCGCAGTTGCAAAGGGTATGGTTGCTCTGTTGTTGCCTTAGTGAATACAGATGCTGGTTGTAGAAGCAATCCAAAGTCCTGTTTTTTCCTTGGGGAGAGGAGAAGGCTCATGTGGCAGTGTATTTTTCTCACTGTACCAATTTTTCATCTGCCTGTTGAATATAGTTGCTGAGCCCAATGTGTATGCTATTTCCTCTTTGCCTTTGTATATGTAATTTTAATTTGTGTCATAGACTATTGTCCTTTCTTTGTTTTTCAGCATATTAATGAGAAACAAGAGGGCAGAAGAAACCAGAATATTTTAGGTCTAGTGCCTTCAATTCAGTATTCTGTGTGCACTCCATTAGCTGAAGCTTTTTAACAAAGTGTGGGTTTTTTTGTTTTTTAATGCAGTCTGAATTCTGGAAAGTGCATAATATACACGCAGTAAGTAAAATACATGCTGTTCTTTTGTGGTCCTGGCTTCTGTGCTGAAAAATTCCTATTGCCTCCACTGGAATAACGCTCCTAGGTTGTACAAGATGGATACAAGCCCACATTGGTGCAGCAGCAGATTACAGCCACGGTATTCAGCAGGGAGTGCAGGTTAAATTTTCAAAGCAGGTACCAGGATGGAGCGTAGCAGGTACAGAGCTCCTCAGGGCCACAGGTGAGCTCAAGGGAAGGGGCTGCTGTGCAGCTGGTGCTAAATGTAGCAGCTCAGCTGTGGCTGCTTGCAGTGACATGGAAACAAGGGGAAGGGTGGAGCTAAAGGGACATTAATTAACTTTGTTAGGACATAAGTTTATCTTTTCATCATGACTGACCTTGATGAGGCATTTTCTGGCTTGATGGACTACCTGAATGGCACTGAGCCAAGGCTTTCTGAGCTTTCAGAACCACAAGTGTTAGAAAGCCAAATTCTGGTCACTGGTCCCTACTGACTCTGGCCCCACTTGATCCTTTGCTGTCCTTTTTGATAGGAGTGGTATAAAGCCTGCTGTTAAGCTACCTAAGATTGGAGTCACTGTTGATCGTGAACTATATTTTGATTATCATTTTAGTTGCCTCACAAAAGCGGTATTTTGTTGTTCTCTGGGATACTGGAAAGATATGGCCAGTGCCATTGCAGGAGGAGGGCCATGCTGTTAATTCATTTTTCTGTTACAACCCAGCTGGGCTACTGGAATCTGGGACTTCTTAACTTTTCATGTTAGAGCTCACCTGCAATCCTGCTCCAGGCATTCAAACTGTAACATATTATTGCACTGCTTGGAAACTGTTCATATTGCCTTGCAGTATGTTGGGATATTTCTGAGATGCCACTGGGCACACTGAAGTTCCCAGGCTGGCTTTTGCCACAGTGAAAGTATTTTCATGTGTTACAAAGATGCACCTACATTAAAGTTGTAGTTCAGATCAGGAGCTGGCTTCTGAAATGGGTCTCCCAATAATCCCTAGTTACTGCACGCTTTGAATTGCTTCACAAAACAGTCTTGGAGAGCAAAGAGGCTACATTATTTTGTAATACAGTTGGACCGGAAGATATGCTGCTGGTGCAAGGTGTACTCCAGGTGCTGCAGGTATCCTGTCCCGTGGATCAGACTAGAGATGGTCCAGGCTGCTTCCCCTTTGATCCCCAAATGCTCACAGCATGATGTTTCCATCAAAACTAGCTGTTTTCTTCAGCAATTCCCTCTGCTGTGCTGCATTACTTGCTAATGAACACGTAGCTCAAGGTGACCAAGGTGCTGCAACACCTGTGTGATTTGATGGGCGTCCTTTCCAAAATAATTGCTCTTTTAGGCTTTTTAAATATTTTTTTTTAAGTGAATGCAGACTTCATACAAAATTATCTTAGCTGCACAGTGTTATTTAGGGACAAGTTGCCTTTATTAGTTTTGTATTGTATTACTGGCAGTAGTTTGTCCCATCTCTACATAGTCAGTACACAGTCAGCCAGAAACATAATTTGACTGTTTTATAAATGGTCTCATAGTTTATGCTTAGACTCCAAGCTAGATTTCAGCCAGAAGAATGCATCACCTTTGAGAGCATTAGAAGGTGAAAGCAGATAATGAACAAAGACTGCCTGCTGTGGTAAGTCCCACTGGGTACTACAGTTATGGTCCATATAATTGCAGCACTGGAGCATATGACGCCTGTAAGGAAGAAACTGGGATAACTGATTTTATGGCATGGGGAACAGTGTGCAGTGGGACCATATGACTTGTTGGGGATCACAGAGGCGGTCTGTATCAACATAAGGAATTAAGTCTGAACCTAAGGTAGTGCCTTAATGTAGATTCCTTTTTCTTGTTTTCTTAACGGGAATGAATGAGGAGAAAAATGGGGAGGAAAACAAAAAATTACTGGCTGTGCCCTTATGTCACTGCACTTCAAGTATCTGTGATTGCCTGTGTTTTCTTTCTTTGCCTCTGCCTTAGCAATTTGCATAGTAATTTATTATATGATGTTAAGAACCTTTACTCCATTTTAGGCTAAATTAAAATGCCATGGAACCCAAACTGTCTGCTCGCTGTACCTCCTTATGAGACAGTTTTCCCTAGAGGAAAAGTTCTCTGTTGCAGTAAACATTTTCTGAAACACACTGCGGTTTATTAAATCTGAGCAACAACAAACAGCATTACCTTAATGTATAGCAAAACAACAGCAGCAGAATTTTAGAAAGAAGCCTTTCATATTAGAGTTGCTGGAACTTTTGTTGTGTCTGGATACCATAGGTGTGAAGCTGACCACCTCCAAATTACTTGCCACTTGCTTGATGTTTTTATCATTCATGTAATGGGATTTGTCTTATGTGATCAGTCAGTGTGTTTGCTCTTGTTGTGCATAACTTTCAGATTTAAAATATGTGAAGTCCCTAAGACAAATTTGCAGAGAATTTATTGTTTTCACCTGTGCAGCTTCTAGTGTTATGGAGTGATCAATCCACTTGGGATTTATATTTATACAGTGTTTGGTTAGAATGCTAAAATTAACAGAAATTGATAGGCTCCCTGTTATCTTCTCCTTATGAAAAAAACAAATGCAGTCTCACAGTGTATTATTGAAATCAGTAAGAATCAAACATTGCTACATAGGGAAAAGTCCACTCACCAGCATTTTTTTTGACCAGCTCCTCTTTACAAATAGGATAATGCTTTCAGAGTTGTTATGAAGCTTATTTATATACTTCCATTTTCTCTGCATGGATTCAAAAAACAGATAAGAAAAAAATCTTAATTTAAAGTATAATTTATGATAAATTTTTGGCACTGCAAAGGTTGATCACAAAAATTTAAATGTTGGAATTTCATTTTATACTTATGATGTCTGCTGCGGCAATGGAATTTAACTGCAGGACTTCTCTTCCTTCTGAAAATGCTAATTGGATTTTCAACAGGATGTTCATGAGTAAAAGATGGTGCTACACAGTAAGCCTTTTTTTTTTTTTTTCTTTAAGTGGTTCTGCTTAATGAAATGTATAAAAATCTTCTATTGTTCTGTCAAAATAGAAGTAATGTGCTTACTCTATTTCCTGCTGTGATCAACCAATCCGGTAATTTAAATCTAAATGTGCCATAATCTTGAACACCGGGAGGATTAAAAAAAATCGTAAGGAAAACACCCACATTTACATTTAATAGATGGCCTTTTGAGCTCATTTTCAATTTAGTACTGTCCTGAAAACAAAAACAAATTTCCTAAAAATAATATGAAAACAGCAAAAGTGCATCAATTAAGCCACAAGACTCAACAGGGCATATTTTAATAGGCCATTAAGCCTGGGGTGTATCGTGAAGTATCAAGGTAAAGGACAGATTACTTAAAGTACCCACAAAATATATTAATGATGCATTAAAACATGCCATGTAAACAAATGGTCATATTGTAACTAAGTGGCCTGATTGTACATTTTTAGTGGTGTATTAAAGGAGAAAATCTACAAACAGCAAGTTAAGAATTAGGTCCAGCCTGTTAAAATGATGACTAGATTTATTTTAAAAACATGAAATACATAATATGTACAATTTTCCCAGTAACATTCCTCCATGATTGAGGGAAGCAAATGCGTTTGATTAAATGCCTGGCAATGTGGCTTTTTCAAAGCATTTGAGTCTGAAGAGGCAGGTCCTGATCTCGAGTATATAGACTTTAAGAGGAGCCTTATGACTCCTGTGTCTGACTTCATACAGTTGTGAAGGATGCTTTCCATGGACCTGCTACTCAGACTGTGAACCCAGGTACCTTCCTGCAGCTTGTTTTCAGTCAGCTTCTGGATGGAATGAGATGTCCATGAAACCAGTTTATTCTGGAAGTTCCAAAAATCTCAGAATTTTTTAGAAATGCCAGTACTAGGTGTCACAGAATGGCTCTTGTCATGGTGGTGTTATTGTGCAAGATTGAGGGTAGTCCCACAGGACAGCAGCTGACAGCTCTCTTCAAATGTGGGCTGTACTACTGACTTGCTGTGTACGTAAAAATACTTTTTCTTGGTATAACAGAAATATAGAGCAGTCCTTCATCTGTTAACCTCCAGGACTCAACGAGTTTGGCCAAAAAACCTAAGATGCTCTTGAAGAAGGATAAGTTGCCTCAGTGCTTTCAAAATATGTTGTTGATTCATTAATGTATTACAAATGAAGAGACATCCCAAACCTACATGTTCCTGGTTGTGGGGATTAGGCACATTCCAGTACCTCACTGGTGTTCCACTGTTATGGGAGCAGGGATGTTTAACACAGTGCAGACTTAGAGGAAAATCTTGCCTTCTCTGTGTACTTGGGTATTTCCAAATATCCTCTTGGCTGTTTTCTCTCACCAGAAAACGAAATGCCCTTTTGGATTAGAATAAAAGACTAAATGAACAAGGCTCTTGAGCATGTTCTTAAGACCCTAATCAGTGAGAGACATTACTAAAACACCCAGGAGAACAGCTAGTAGAAATCCAGTCATTAGCCACAGTAAGCTTTGGGTCAAGTTTGAAACACTGAAACTTAAAAGTGTGTGTTGCAGTGCCTTTTTTTGAGTTATGCTTTGTGTTGCTACAGTTAAATTGCTAATTTGGCTTTTTTACTGGTATTGAGTGCTTGCTTAATTGAGGCACTTCGTATTAAAAGCATTAAGTGAACCCCCCATGAACAGAGGAGATGTCTGGAAAAATTCAGTTCTGGAGAAGGTATTTCTTCCTTCTCGGTTCACATCAAGTGCAAGATTAGTAATCTGTGAGAAGCAAGTAAAACCTGTTTGTATGGAATCCTAGATTTAAGCTTTTCAAGGGATGGGATTCCTTTGTCTTTTACAGACATCATTCAAAGGGTGTAAAAAATGGCTCCTAGATGGGGTGATGTGAAGCAAAATTTCTGCTGCCAGTTAGTGAGTTCACTAACTCACTAAGACTAAACCTAAACTCTAGCATGTGTAATTGAGTGAACGGTGGTTTCTGATTAGTTTTTCTTATGAAAGGACTTGTAACAAACTTTTTCATTTTATTTGGCTGCATCAATTCACAGCAAATGGATTGCAGTGAAATTTTACATTGCAGCAAATTGCTGCATAACGCTATCCCTTACACACTGGGAATCAACAGCTTATAATGGGCATTAAACCTGTGTCTCCCAAGAAACCATTTTCACTCTATAGTTGGTCCATCCTTTATATGGATCAAGATGAAAAAAAAAAGAGAAAATAAAAAACCACATTGAAAACAATGTGAGCTGCATGAAATTTCTTCTTGATGGCTTCTAATGTATTACTAATCTTAACATATGGTAAATAGTGCAGGTTCTTTTTAGTAGTGCTGCCTCTGGTAAGGCATTTTTACTCTATCTTTAAACAGTGTGTGTTCTTAAGCTTACACCTACTGAACATCTATAATAGAGAGGTATAAAGAGAGCTATTTAAAGTATGGTACTTCGTGTACATGTTTCAGCTCCTCTAGAGCACAAAGAAATTTGTGAAACTGTTGTTTGTAAAAACAAACTGTATAAAAACTTTATTTTAAAAACAATGGACACCACCAAGAATAATTGAAGGTACTTGTGCCTGGACTATAGAAACAGATTGCTGGTAAATGTTGGCTCTGGTAAGTGAGATGGCCTTTTATTTGGTCACCTTTAAAATGTAAGATCCTAATGAAAAGGAGCTGTGTGTATTCAGTCCCAGTTTCTTTTTGCAAAACCAGAAATTACCCAGTACATTTTTATTAAAGCATAACTCCCCTCTCAACTGGTATTTGCTTTTGTATATAGACGGCTTTAATTTATTTCAACTTTTTTTCTATTGGGGGTGGAAAGTACTCGCTAAAAAGTTCATTCAGTTTTTTCACACAGTTCTTCCATTTCCTAATGGCACTTCTATTTCCACTGGAAACCTTCCTCAGTATTTGCACCTCCAGAGCTCTCTCCCTGTCGTGTTTTTTTCTATCCTGCACTTCTGCTGCTCCTTCCCTTTTAGAGAGCTTCCTATTCCTTAGGCTTTTGTCTTCCCCTTCTCACCGAATTCAGTAGCAAACTCCCAATAACTCCTCTTAAAGCCATGCCGACCCTGTCCTGCTGCCTGGGATGTAGCTCTCTCCCTTTTAAAGGGCTGTGAGCTTGCTGCAGACTTCCCTGCTCTGAGCAGCCTCTTTGACCTTCTAACGTGTTAAAGGTTGCGTATAGCATATAACATAAAATTGCACCTGCAAAGTAAGCCGAGTCATCATTATCTAACTCAGGTGCTCTGCAGGGTCAGCAAGAGGCAGTTACTGCCGGTGCGTGAGGGTGATACTGGAGTGCTCTGTTACCTCTAAAAAACAGTGGGAAAATAAACACTTTGGGCAACAGCAGTGTTTCCCTTTTAAAAGAGAGAAATATTTGTATATCCTGAGAAAAGTGCAGCACCACAGTGAAAGTGTTATCCAGCTATCACAAACAACTTGTTTTGATGTGATCACCAGATGCTGGGAGGCTGCTGAATTGCTGCCTGGGGTTTCTGCGGTAGAAAACCATTCTGCTGGCAACCTTGCTGATGGCTCTGGATTGAGTGATTGGGTGTTCTTCAACATTTACTCCTTTAACCTCCTTTGCAAATTTAAGTGATTGAAGTTTTATAACCACCTTGGCTACTATACTTATTGGTCTTTAAGAAAGCTGTTTCCTTTGTTAGAAAATAGTTGAAGTGGGGAAAGATACAGTGCTCTTCAGGAGGGACAAGGAAGAGTGGAAGGCAGAGACTACCTTAAAGATTAATATGGTTTATGTGTTTTTGATAAAGTGGTGATAACTTTGTCAGATCCAAATGTCTGCAAAGTTTTCCTATGGTTCTGACCTGAGAAGGACCACCCAGCGTGTGTCTAATTCAGCATCTGTCTATATTCTCCTCTTCTGAAACTGGTAAAAACTGCTTCAACCAGGTAAGGGGCCAAGATGCATGAAGTATGCATTTTTCTTAACCTCTTTGAGAACAATGAACTCATTTCTATTCTTGTTCATCATTGTCTTTCCTCAGGACATACAGCCCTCTACTCCACTGAATCCAGGGCTGGATATAGCACACTACTCAACGTGCTCCAGTCATCTCCCTGTGTACTACCAGGCTTGCAATAGGCAACAGCTGAGCCTCTCAGCCATATAGCATCTGCAGCAGATCCTGAAAAATACAATTTTATACCTACCACCACCACCAATTAATCCAACCCAATTTCTGTTTATAGCACACATAAAGATTCCTCTTCAAAAATATCTTTTAGGCAAGCCTTTCAGCTTAGAAGTTATTCAAATGATGCAATAATTCACTTTTGTTTTTAGGATTGATGATGCTAGGAGTACAGGAGATGGTGGTTTGGGTATCATCTTGTCATCTCAAATACGAAGCTTGTACCTGTATTGTTAGAAATTTTGGGAAACTATGGAAGTTTTAACAGTTTGGGTTTTTTCCTGCTCCTCTGTTCCCTGAACCAGATAAGCCTGTGAGGCTTTTTAAATCTCAGACAGCTGCTGGTGTTATAAGTACTTCTTAATTGCATATTTTGGAGAGGCTATAATGGCCCAGTGATTTCCTAGATTTGTAGGCCAGAAGGCATCACCGTGATCATCTAGTCTGACCTCCTCCAGAGATGTAGGAATCACTGGGTGAAATCCCATTAAATGGATTAAACAGTAAGTATAAAATTAAAAAGATAATAAAATCAAATATTTCTTCTTGGCGCTGGTCCAGGACTTAAGGTAGTGAGGTAGTGCAGCAAACATACCTGATTTCCATGTTTTCTCCTTCCATTGTGTCGCAGAAAAGAAACCACCTCTGTTACTATTTAGCAAGTGTTGGCTTTTTTTTTCCTTGAATGCTTCTACTTTAATAAGGAAATGTAATCTTGTTGGTGAATGTTAGGCTGTCCATACATCTGCAACAACTGTAGTATATCATCCCTGTCGTAGCCCTGCTTATAGCCTGAGACTTCATACGTATGTGACAAATCACTTATGCAAAGTGTGATGGAGAGGACATGCATGATGTCCTCAGGATCCAGGAGTAGATCTGGCACCAATGTTTTTTCTTCCAGCTTGTGTAAAACTGAACACACAGAATCCCCCATTGGAGGGCTGGGACCTTATCCCAGCCCTGGAGGACTTATGCACCCTGTGCGTTACCAAAAATGAGAACTTCTGGAGGCACCTTATCACATTCCATAGTACAGATCACCTTTTTTGAGCTCTCTGGTCCTTTTTGAATACCGCACTCTGGAAAGGATCAGATATTGTCACTTTTCCCATTATCTTTATCATTGTTTTTTAGCAGTGCAATAGGTTATGCGCAGCACCTCCTGTGTAGCTGTTAAGCTGGTGCTTTAAATAAAATGGCACCAATCCTGTATTGCAATAGTCACACTAACGAGGTAAAAGTAACTCTCAGACTGACATAGCGTGAATTCCAGTGAAGTCAATACTAAGGCAACTTAAAGTGTAGTATTTGCTTTTCCTGCAATTGATTAAGTGCTTCCTGACTTAACTGAGGTGATTTACAGTCAATAGCATATGTGTGTACGATCCACTGTAATTCAGCAAGGACATTCTTCAGGAAAGATCTGACATACTGGGTTTTGTATATTCCTCTGAAAAAAACTTGGAGAGATAAGATTCCTGATGTTATTACTCTGTGGATTCAAACAAAGTCTAGAAACATGTATCCACCTATCCCCAGTGGCGTAGCTTCGGGAGGGTGCTATCAGAAATGAAAGGCTCCATGTTTCTGTGCTGGTTCCGGTGCATCCCATGTGAAATTTCCCACAGCAGCCCTTTCCTTCTTTTCAGTTAGAAAGAATGTTGGTCTTGTTCTGCTTCTCTGCAGAAGAGAAAATGTCTTTAGCCCATGGGAAATTTCCTTGGTGTGTAAAAACCATGCCGTGTCATTCATTACTTAAATGAAGGCTAGTTTGTGCTTAATCAAGTGGTAAAACTAAAGCAAAATATATCCTAATTGATTTAGTTCCCATACCCACCTGATTGAAAACCAGAGATGCCTTGCTAAGTAAGAAAGAAACTTTGCATATTTCTGGTCTGGAAAACTCTGATTTCATCACTCTGGAAAAGTCTAATGTCTGTAGTGCAGGGGAGGGGGGGAGGAAGAAAAAAAACACTAAAAGGGACAGTGACTGTGGACAAATAGTTGATCAGCAAAATGCAGGTGGAAAACAAGAGTTTGATTTTGTTCTGGCTGATGGAGTAGGTGGCCTGGTGTAGTAGGTGTTTGTGCTGCACTGGCTTCCCCTCACGTGGCCACTTCTGAAGTACACAAGGATTTAATGAGTTGCTTGGAGTTGTCTGATGTAACGTTTCCTTCAGCAACACCAATATTGTGGAAATATCTACCCAGAGATGCAAAACATGCTGGAATTGCAAGAGGTGCTCACTTGAATAATCATTTTGGATAATGCAAAAGGGGTTATGAATTAACAGGCTGGAAGAGTAAACAAGATTAGAGCTAAGTGCTTTTGGGGACTGTGTAAAAAATAGTCAAAGGCTAATTGCAAAGAAGCGAGTAAGGCAAGCCCATAAATTAGAAGGGGTGAGAATGGAAAATGGAGAGGTCAGGTAGTAAGATGGTCAGGTTTCTGTAGGTAAAAAGCTCATGAAAGCATAGAGTAGTGATTAAATTGTGGGTACAGTGAAGAACATCTCATAAGGAAGAATATAAAAGTAGATAAAATGGCATACAGGATAAAAGAATTAAGAATAAAATATTAGACTTGAGTAGGCAAGAGAGATCAAAAATGCAAGAAATTGAGAACACCATATTGGAGTTGAGAATTAATATCTAGTGTAATATTTAAGGAAGAATAGGAGAGAAAGTTAAAGTGGGAGGTATTTGTGGATGACTGAAGAAGGCAAAAGAAAATATGGTACCCACCTGTAGAAACTAAAGAAAAAGGTTTTGTGTTTTACCGGGGCTGAAGGGTCCAGTAAGCGGGAAGGATAACAAACTTCCTTTCATGGTCCTTAAAAAGTTTGAAAGAGCCTTATGAAAATCACTCTTCCTAAGATGCAAACTGTAAGGCAAAAGACAAAAGATGTTTTTCAAAAACAGCCAGAGCATAATTTCTTATGCATCTAGTTTCCAACCTTGAGCATAAGTCACTGCTACTGTCATTTTTGTAGCCTCCATCATACTAGAAGACTGTAAGTCACAAGATAGCAAGCCACAAAACAATAGGAACTCTGCATATAAATACGTATATTACATTGCACAGTGCATTTTATTATGCTGTATCTCACTATCTTTCTGATAATAATGAGTTCAGCATCATCACATCTCCTGGAGAAAGGAGATGTAAGCCAAGGAATGTGAAGAGTAAAGATACTGAAGCCATTGGCTTCAATGTAGACACTTGGAAAGCTTTCATTTTGGAATGCTCTGTAAGGTTTATAGGGTCTGGTCTTTGAAGATTTCAAACCCAAACCAGCTCTTCCAAATGAAAGTCATGGTCACCTACAGTTCCTCAGTACATTTGTGAAGTGCATGCTAAATATCCTAGGTGCAGTATCCCAAATTTGAAGAACCTAAAAAGATAAGTCAAGCATTTGTATGTAGTTTGACAAAGAAGTCCAACCACAATCTCTTCTGAAGAACTTCAACCTCACTTTCTTTTTCCTTTTTCTTTCTTTTTTTTTCCCCAGCACTAGTATCTGGAGTTAACGGATAATAGCTATTGCTCTTATTGACTAATTACTGAGATAAATGGGGATTGGTGAATGAACGAAATATGTCATGAAAATAAGTGGGAGAAATTAGGTCCTATGAGTCTGCAACAGCTAAAACAGAGATGTGTCCAAGGTTCCTGGGGGTCTTGCTTTTGTCTTCTGATGCCTTTGGGTCACATCCCCAAGCCCTGCATGTGACCTTGTTCATTATGAGAGGAGGAGGATTATTTTATGGTTTGTTTCTTCTGAGGAAATATGGAATTGCTCCTCTAAGCTAACTCAAAACAAAAATGGTGCAGAAGTAGTAGAATTGAAGTTCTCACCTGAAGTCTCCAGTAATCTCACCTCCTATTCCTCGGGCCTTTTATTTTTCCCCCTCTTCTCGTCCTCTGCCCTTCTCTGTGCTCTGGAGTGTTCAGCCTGAATTTGAACAAATGTTAAGAGTGATGTATGGAGTGTAAATACATGCTTCTCTGCTGACTTTGGGCTATAGGTAGTAAATGAATTAGCCTGAGCAGCTACAAGTTTTAATATTGGACATTATGCAAGCACACGGAAACTACTGTTGACTGCACAAGTATCAAAGCCTATTGATTAGCTGCTACATGGGCCATAATAAAACTATCATTATTAATTATAATAGAAAAGTATATGTGTGCCCAGGTAGCAAGTTATTTTTTTTCGTCATTTATTGCTGAGGCACAGAAGATAATTTGTAAGTCACCTTTGCATTTTAAGAGAGAAAAGAATCTAACGTTCTTGCATTATTTCAGACTAAAGGAAACGTCTTATTGTCTTCCCAATTTCTACTGCAAGAAATCGTTACTAATATTTGTGAGCTGTTCCACATAGAAATCACTGATTGTATAACCTCTAAAATAGGAGAGCAGTAATCTGTTTTTCAATATTAGGTCAAGTTGCTCTCATCTAATCTTACGCGTTCCTTTCCTACAGTTTCTATGCTAGAAATTGTAAAAGGAAGTGCTCTTGTAACAGATACATTTATTGAGGGAAGATTAGTTGTTTGTCGTTATTGACAGTGCTAGGGATATGAAACGTTTTCTAAAGCCATTGGTTTGAGCTACCCTTTTCTTTATGGATATAGGTATAAAAAAAACATTCTATTTTATACAATATGAAAAAGATAATGTGCATTTAATCTTGAACTTCTGACAGTCATTCTCTGTGAGGTGAACTATATATGGTTTCTGTTATAATAAACCTATGAGCTTAGACTGCTTTTCTCTATATTGCATAATTTACCTAAAGCACTGGTTTGTGAATAAAATAACTACTGGCACAAAATAAAATATCGAGGGAAGAAAGTGTTATTTCTACTCAAGGTGGATAAACTCCAATACTCCTCTGTAAGGTATGTGCAAGCCTTTTTATTTGTGTATCATATATACAAGAGAGCTTCCAAATTAATTCTCTTGTCCTCTGTGTCCTCAAACAGTGTCAAAGGAGCTATTATTTTAGAAGGAGATCAAACTACCTTTTAAGCACTGAGCTCAAGATTCTGGATCTTACTTTACTCTTCTGTTTATTTTTCTCTTCCCTTCCTGTCTTCTCTCAAAAGAGGTGATGCTGTAAGTACTCATTATCTCAAATGAACAAAATTGATTCATTTTGATGAGTGTACAGAGGACTGGGCGAGCTGCAAAGGCATTCTCCTCAATAAGAATGTTGTGCACTGATATAAAATTATATTCTTTCAGCTTATTGATTTTATTTAGGATTTTGGAGGGGTCCTTAGCTGGAATAAATCTGCAAAACCAATTTGCAATGAGGGTAGTTACGTCCACTTGGACCAAGTGATCCTCTGCCTGTTGCATCAGTGTGATCTGCAGATCTGGCTACTACTAATTCCTGCTGAACAGTGACTGGTGTTTTATGCTGGACGCTTTTTTTAGGTAATAACTTCAGCTCACTGGAAACAGGACAACTTATATGTTGAGTTACAGCGCTGGCGTGTCACAGATCCCTTGAATGGTTTTGCTACAATATCTTTATGCAGAAGTATAGGTTATTAAGCCTCATTTGTTACACATTTCTATTTTAGCCTCCAAGTGTTACATGTGGGTAGAGGGGAAAAAAACAGCTGTGAAGGGAACCGCAGTAGTTTTACTTTATGTTCAGAGCTTAAATTCAGGCTCAGAGCCTGAATTAGGCGTGTAGTTACAGCTAGGCTTATTTCAAGACAAACTGTTTATGTAGTTTGTAGTCAGGATAATTGCTACTCATGCTCCGAAGAGATGTTTATTCCTTAAGGCCTGAGCATGCTAGTCTGACTTAGGGAATTACAGACAGGAGCAGTGATAGTGTAGTTACAATTTCTTTCTGCCCTGTGAAGTTTGCAGAGTAAAAAGTGTGGAAATTGATGATTTTGGAGCCTCATACTCTCCTTTCTAATATTAATAGGAAACCTACAGTAATATGGCAATAAAATAAGCAATTTTTCCACCTTTCCTTTAGAGTCTGGGTTTTGATAATGATAAGAAAATGCAAAGAAACTGTGTACGACCCCAACTCTCTTTCTAGATTTTATTTTTTTTCTGAAGTCTACCTGCAGATGATATAACTGCCTTATATTCACAGTGGAGTCTAATAAGCTGCATTTGCTCCAGTGACTTGTCAGTAATTCTCTTGCAGGCTGTGCTCTCCGCATTCCTGCTACCTGTGAGAATGGTGGCTTCTTGTCTTTCTCTTTTCCTGGCTTTCTTGCTGCATTTATTCTTCCCACCCTCCACATGTGCTTTGTTGCATTTTTAACTTAGATCCTTCCAGCTGCTTTAGAAACGTGTATCCTTCCAAACCATATTTTTCATCTTATTTTTAATTAAATTCTTTGGTAAGTAGCAGCATCAGATGATTGGAGTAGAGAATGGAGGTGGCTTAATGGAAGGTACTTAAAGTTTAATTCTGTGTTTTATTCCTTCACTGTATTTCAATTATAGTAATACTTTTACAAATCAATGCTTGTTTGCATATTCTGAATTCTTTTTACTTTTGACAGCCCAGTGCTACTTCTATGGTTTTGTTTCAAGTTTCTTGTTTCAGCTGTGTATTAAGTGACTTTGAAAAGCTAGCTCAAATGATTAGGCTAGATAATCAAAGCCATGCTAACAGAGGCTTGATTTGCTCTTGCAGGGATATAGCACAGAGAGCAGCGACTAAGGTCCAGTACACTTCTGCTGAGCCTTGGTCATGTTGCCATTTCAGGCAGGTTGTCTCATGTCTGTCAGCTGCAGTGAACCAGGCTGTGCCTTCCGTCCTCTGAGCATTTTTGTTCATCCTGTTCTCAGTTCAGATGTGGCTTGCTTTGTACTGCACATTCGGATGAAAGTGATGGAGTCCTAGAGCTGATGGAATAAGAGAAAGGAAGTGAATAGAGGCTGTAATCTATTGTGTTTTGGGGAGGAATCTGTTTATTTTGTTATTGTCTCAGATATTAGTGCTGGTATAGAAAATCACAATACTGATACAGTTCCCCAATGCAAATGACAGCTATAGCAAGGCATGTGCTGGAGAATGTGCTGCTTGCAATGCTGAAGGTGTCTCTGACAATTAGACCTTTTTTTTCTTGCTATTTTAGGTAGATTGCAAGCCCCCAGATCCATATTTTTTTACATTTCTTTCATCATTTCCTCCCTTAGTTGTCTTTTTCTTAAGGTAAACAATCTTAGTGTTTTTCCATCTCCATTTATGAGAGAGCTCTGCTCTGCTACTCTCTCTAGAGCTTTCTTGAGGGTGTATGTAAGAGCCATGGTGGGCAACTGCAGGGTGTGAAGGAAAGATGTTTTTCTGGTGAGTAACTGATGCTTTGTTAGTGATGGAGGTTTTCTGTTTAAAAGTATACAGTGAGCTTTTAGGGCATAGTTACATCTTTCCAGTAGGATCCTTCTGTTAGGATTACTTATGTGGGCAAAGGATTAAGAAAATTATTCCCTAATAGAAATATTTTCAATAGAGAAAATGGATTTGTCTGTGTATTTGAGATATGTGTATAATACCATTTGTGTATATGCAGATGTATTCATTGAAGTTATACATTAAAAGTATGACTCTCAGGTCAGGACTTGCAAGGTCAAGAATTGAAGAACTGGGAAAATCTAAATTTATCGTTCTTTGTACAATCTTAATTCTATGCATGCTGGATTTTTTCCAACACTTATCTTCCAACACTGAGCTCTTATCTTGCTCAAAGCCCAGCGTTTGGAAAAGTAGTTCAGATCATGGAATTTGAAAAACATGTTATAATCCTGAAAGGGCAGAATAAAGACCGCGTGGCAGCATGAAAGTCTGCCGTTTCCTAAGCTTAACCGTGTGATTTGCAATCTAAACGTTTTAATGCAGTTTATTGTATGTCATTTCCTATTTATTTTGTTAAAGGCAAAGAGAAAAACAATTCTGTTATAAGTAATTGCAGAAGCTCTTGTATGGCTTATCATCATGGTGTGAGAGCCTTCCCTTCAGCACTGTCACGTCACCTGGTGGCAGCAGCTGGTGACATTAATGTGGCTGGCTGCTGGCAGACTCTGAAACGGTGGAAGAAACATATTTTGTGCAAGCTGAGGTTTCTCATTTTTTGTAAAGAAGAGACATTTCCTCCCCCTGTGGTGCTGCTGGAGGCTGAAGAAGCAGCAGTGAGGACACGCAGTGTATTTGGGTGTTTGACTTGGCTGATGGGTAGGATGTTCAGCTGGCATCTGCTGGCGTGTTGGCTGTGCTGTCCCAAGAAAAACAAACAGAAAATGGTGACTTTGGGAGTATTGAGAACTCTAGAAGAAGGGAACAAACAGACTGTCCTACCTTCTTTCTCACCACTCTGTTTTTTATTGGCACTTGTTGAAAAAATATGAGATAATTAGTGGAGACGGTATTGATTTTTATATTTAGATATTTTTAAATTTTTCTTTCTCATATAAAAGTATACACAATCACTGTTTCTTTTATATGGCAACATTTCTTTGATACAATTAAGAAATAAGTTTACCGGAATTCAGGGTATTTATATTTGCTTATGTCCACAGATAAAATACCACTTTTTGAATAAAATGTTATTCAGGCTCCTTTTGTGTCACAGATAATTGTTATTAATGGAATATATGTTATTCTTCCTGGTAGACCTGCCAAGCCAAAGAATAAAAGTCTAAGGAAGTAGAATTAATAACTCTGTTGCAATGCATCATATAGATAAGCCAGTAATTGCAAGGTCAGATGGGCATACATAGATAGATGGTTAACTGGTTGTGCTGTAATGAAAGCACAGACCTTTTACATATGTTTATGAATAATGTTTCTCATAAAGACACTAGATTGATTGTCTACAAAGACAGCTTCTGAACCAGAAAGGATCAACAATCATGGTAATGAAATATTAAAGATAAATTTTTGAATCCGTATTAGAAGTAAATTTAAAGACCCTATAACTTGCTGCTCAGTCATTTCTTATTCCAGCAATGAGATAAATAAAAAATTCTGATAAAAGATTGTTCCATCTCTTTTTCTGTTAATGTATTTACCAATATCTTTATAACTGATGTGCCTTTTCTTTAGCCTAAATGAATCAAAAGAAAGCTTCAAATCACTGACAAAAGGGGGAGTTGAAAAATACATAGCATGAGTTTCTCTGAGAGAATCACTATATAATTATATTTTTGTGTTATAAGAGACACAGGAATTAGATGTGTTGGTTCCCTAGCAACTAAGGGTATCAGGATTTTAAAGCTGAAGATCAAACTTCTATATCACCTGCTTAAAAGTACAGAGAGATGTGTATTAATAAAAAAAGTTTCTGAAATAATTTCAACATAAGCCACTGAAGTACTTTATAGTAGTCTAAAAATAATAATATCTAGCTTGCTAGATCAATATCAACCCTAATCACAGGTTGGCAATAACTAACGTCTTTGTCATGTTATTCAAGGTATTTATCAAATTCTGTTAAACATGTACTTTGAGCATTTTCAGGGGGAAAATATGATCAGCTATTGGGAGAAAGGAAGTTGGAATTCATAAAAATCCATTTTTCATTTTTTGTATGCATCTGGTTGTGTCATTTTAAGCTTCAGTTTAGTTTTAGTCCTTTCTCATGCTAGTACTTTTTTATGCTTTGAAAATCAGACTCCAGTTTGGCATTTTTTTGATCAAATACTTTGCAGTATTAGCACATACAGCTTTTGTGCAGTAGCTTCCCAACCAGTGCATTTCACTGGTTAAATGCAGAATATTCTTTGGGATGAAAAAATGGTCTACAATCACTACTCCTGTGATTACAGTAGTCAGAACATACAGGCATTCATGTCACAACTCGCCTTGCAAACACTTGAGCTCAGTGCAGTGCAGGTACTTTTAGCTGTTCCTTGCAGTGACCCTATCTTCTGGGCGTGGATCAGTGATGTTCTCCTTGGCCCATGAAGGGCTTTGCAGAACACGCCCTCATTCACACAAGTGAGTGTAGCAGCTTACAGGCTGATTTCAAGATGGCAAATATAAACTTGGTGAGGTAGTCGTGAGATACAACACTTGTTACTTAAGATACATTCTGTTGCTTACAGTTTCCCTGGACATGTGACTGTGACTGGCTTTTAGCAAGTATCAAAAGGGCCCGGACATTTTGCACGAGCAATAGTTATCTGGAAGTAAAAAACTAGTCCTAATATGTTTTACGATCAGTACTGAACCATGTTAGCAATTGGTTTAAGCTTTCAAAGTACTATGAAATGGGGCAAATAGTTCTATAGTTATTAAAGATTTATTGTCTCTTTTATTTCTGGAAACAGATGTAGGATATGGAACGTGGGACATAAAATCAGATCTGTCTGAAATAGCTTTCTGTTCTTGGCGGTGCAGCTTATACTCCTTTTCATGATTGTTGGTTTTTATATTGTGTCTTTTCATCTGAATCTGCACTTTTTTCCAGCCTGATCAAAGCCACTTTCCCTACCCAGCAAATACACCCAATTTTTGCTTTTGGCAGAGTTACATATGACTCCGGGGCTGTGGAGAAGGAGTTAGGAGCCTGAGATAGGCAGGGTGCTCCTTTCCTTCCAAGTTGAAATCACACTGTAATGTATTTGTAATGTGTCAGGATACTTTTCATGCTATGTAAAGTGTTTTCTGGTGTCCCACAATGTTGTATGAACAAGGCAAATTCACTTATTTTCAAAGATTATGTGCTAGCAGTTTCAGTGTGATTTAAGCAATCTAAGCAGTCTCCAAACATGGCAAGCACCAAGGAAGCATAAACATCCGTTGACCACAGCTTATCTGTTGCCATTACTGATGGTTCTATCAGTTCTATCCAGGACTGCAGTGGAGTCCTGGAAACATGAGAAATTCTGCAGTATTTCAGCATGCTGTGCTTAAATACATGCTGTGCTGTACAGGGAGCACAAGCCGCTGCGTGTCACCTGGGCTTTCTTTGGTCTTCCTCCTGTCATTGCAAAGATACTCAGGGCTGTGCTGTCATGTCTTGGCCCTTAGTGCAGCTTCCCTTCTCTCTGGAGCTCTCTTTCCAGCTAGGAAGCGTGAAGGGTCAGGCCCACCTCCTGCTGCAGTCGGCTCCCCTTTGGTTTGGATCGCACTCCGGTCAGCCGATAGTTTGTCTTACTTGTCACCACTGCATTGATCCACTCTAGACTCAGCTCCTCTGTTCAGTAGTTTTTTTCTCTTCCTTGCAATTTAACATGTTGTGTTTTTTCTTTATTTGTTTAGGTAATTTTATTTTGGGCAACTAATTTTGTTGAAGGCTCTTGCAGAAAACACAGGGATGGGAAAGTCCATCTTTTAAATTTCTGTGATACTAGCAGTACAGCATTAACACATAAGCACAGTATTAACAAAGGCTGTTTTCATTAGGAAACACGGATACTTTGTGGCAAGAGCTTTCTTGCGTTTATTCATTTACCTCTGCTCATGCGTAAATACAGCTGAGATTTTTCTTGACTTCTAGACTAGCTACGAAACCATAATTTTGCCCAGGCAATAAGGTTTTTACCATGCAGAAGCTGTTGTTATGTTGCCCTTGAAACTTTTAACAAACTGGGTGCCACGAAGTTGGCCTAAGGATGCAACACTCCCTACACAGTAATGTGAACTATTAAGCAAATGGCACAGAGTAATGTTCTTTTGCTGAGCAAAAATGCTCTCATTTAGGTAAAATTTCAGCCTGCTGTTGGCTGTTATAAGCCAGAATGGCAAAGAGAAATAAAATGTAAAAGCAATATGAGTTTGAATCAAATTATGATAAGAGTCAGATGGTGCCATTACCCAGATATCCCCATAGGCAAACATTAGTAAAATTTGCCATAATAGTATGCTGAAATATAATTCTCTGGTGGGAAGGACACTGAGATTCTAAAATCAACATTTAACTTTTTCACAAACCTCAAAAAGTCAAAGCTGGACATTTAAGCACAGAAGAACCCCACTGAAACCAGTTTATGCATGCTCTGCTGTGCTGGAGAAATGAACTGAACTGTCCACGTTTCCACAGCGAATCGGTTGCGTTGCAACTGACAGCATTGTGCCTAGGTGTGGGACATGGAATGTTATTGTACAAGTGACCAACAGAAACACAGGTGACAGAGCAAAACCCTGCCAAAGGGTCTGAGTGAACCACTTACGCTGTTGAGCTCCTGCTGTTGCAAACAACCCCATCAAAAGCAATTGGATTTCTTCTGCGAACATCTTGAAAAAAGTGAGGAGTTTGCAGTCTGAACCATAAACAAAAGTGCTGTTTTGTACTGCAGGAATACGTAGAGTTAAATGAGTGTGACTAATTCAAGTATTTTGAAGTAGGATAGGTTTTCTCTGGGCTTTTTGCTTGAGTTTGGCTGGTGCTGTTTTTTTAACTGCTAAAAGAATTTAGGCATTCTTGTATTCTTCATCTGCATTTTCTATTTAGACCATGAATGTTTGGTCAAATTAGATGAATTTTCAGAATGGATGAAATTCTGTAGATTTATGCAAGGCAAAATATATTCCAGTGCAGGCATTTGCATGTCACTTTGCAGGCAGGACAAGGACTTGAGGAAGCAATGAAATCTGAAGCACTGGTCACCAGGCAAATATTTGAGAGGTTTGACTTCTGAGCTGCATAGCTACTCCATGAGCCATTGGCTGCCTTTGAGCCTCTGTTCCTGCATTTGCCATCTGTCTTCTCTAAATACAGCCTACCGTCCCTGGGGCAAATGCCATTTTTCTCTTCTGTTTGCACAGTGCCTTGCACAATAAGACCTCATTCCTAGCTATGTTAGCAGTATAAAAAACTTTTTGAAAAGAGGCTTAAGTTGGATGTGATAAAGGCACTGGCTTTGCACAAGTCACAAACCTTACTTGGTTTGAACTCTCCCATCAAGTGTGCCAGGCTCCCTATGCTTCTGCCAGAGGAGAGAGAGGGTTTCCATTAATCTGCAGTATCTGACATGGTAATAGGATTCAGCGGATTTGCCTGTTTCCCACGGTCCAGACAGGTGCTTTTAGAAATGCTTCTTTTCTGTTGACCTTACTGAAGAATCACTTTTAAGAGTTATGTGAGGGAATGTGAAAATGCCTAGCAGGGTTGCTTTCCCAAGAACAACATGCCAGTGCAGATGCCCTTACTTGTGTGGATGACTTAGAGAACCCTGTATTAGGTTCTGATGTCACCCAGAAAGCAGAAAGTCAAATTCTATCTTTAATCTCTGTGGGTTTTGATATTCTGTTTGAGCTGTGTAACTATTACAGCTATGTCCCTTGCGCTTGTGTTCTCTCAAGAATTTGTGCAAAGTAGTTAAGGAAAATCATGTCTTTCAGGGTGAAAGTTGTAGAAGAGCGCCTGACTGAGGCTTACTGTTCCATGGGATAACAGGGGGTCTAGGGGAAAGCACCAAAGGAAAAGTTTTTTCTACCTTTGTGCAGCTCAATCCATATCTTGCTTCACCTTGAAGATACAGATGGGTCTCTGAACAATCCTCTATCTAACCAAGCCTCCCAACCAGAATAATTCATGCTAGCTGTGCAAAAAAATATGCTTGTTAGGAGGGTTAATAGCAACAGCATGATGGAGACCTACTTTGAAATACAGCCTGCATTAATAAAGGTATGGGTATTCACTTGTGTCAAACTAAATACCTCTTGATTTTTATGGAATGTTTATTCTGAAACACAAGGAAAGTAATTTCCTATTGTAATTTTTTTTCAGAGTGTCTATCAAATTAAGTTGTTGGGTATTTGCAGAGCAATAATTCAGGATTGACTAGTTGAAATCTTATAATCCAGGAACGTGACCCAGCACAATATCATCCTAATTTCCTCTGTGAGGATTAATTCTGCTGTTTTCTTCCTCCATGACAGTGAATTGAGCATGTGGCAGATAGTGCACAGTAAACGCATTCTGATCTCCCCTAATCTTTGCAAACACTTCCAGGTGACCTTTTTGTTGAATGTCCTTTAAAATCTTCTAGGATATTATCAAAAATAGTCAAAGGAATTACTGGCCAAGCAAGCAGGACTCCATTTCTTCTCAAGCTTTGCTGTACAGCTCACATCTTTACTGTGGAAAGTTTTGTCTTCTTCACTGAGTCTGCTTGTTTTTTTGTTGTTTTTTTTTTTTCTCCGGATTAATCAACTGTTTATTTTTAAGTAAACTTAAGTTGAATGAATGCTAAAGGAAGAATTCCTGAATGTGTAACGAAGTAGCCTTTCTGCTGTCATGTACTTTGGAATGCCCATTCACCAGTGCAAGAGTGTGAACCACTGTGGCATAGTGCTTCACACCTGCACACCTTGTGCTTCAGACAAAGGTCTGTCAGGTATGGCTGGGGAGGGCTGGCGGTGACAGAGGTGCTAGTGGCAGACTATCTATCTACATCACCAGCTCTAATGTTATGCCGCAAGCATGAACCACAGTACAGCCTCTTCTGCCTCCCTTTCTACACCGTCCAAATGGCACTGTTTCTGATGTGGGCACTTAATTGGCCTTTTCACCTGCGTAAATGAACTTTATTTTTGCCTGACTAGACACAATTTTCATTTTTGGCTAGGCAGGCCATTTACCAGAGAGCCCCAGATGCTTTCAGCATGTCAAACACGTTGGGTCACTCTGGTGTACACGTGAGGCCCTCACAGCATCTGTCTGTGTAACAAGAATACTTGAAAGAAGTTCAAGTTCTCTTGAACAAGAAAATACTTCATCAAGTTCTTAAACACCTGTGATTCTGCCTAATAAAGTCTCTGTAGCACATAGCTTTTATACTAAAGTTAATGATGCTTTAAGGCAGCATGGTAGGTCTGGGCTCTGGCTGAAACAGCTGCCATCAATTTCCCCTTGTGCTGTCGGTTTGTATGTCTGACAATCTATCCATTTGTTTCCTTGGTCTCATCCATCATTTGCTCATGGTGCTTTCCAACAGTTGTTGTCTTCCTACTAGCCTCTAATTTCACCTTCTTAAATTCATCACACAGGTTGTATTTACCTTGATTGAGAATTCATCACAACTACTCCTGCAATGGAGAACAAGTTTTAAAAAAAGTTAAGCCTCTTTCATGTGCTGTTCCTTTTATGAAAACTATCATACCTGTTGGAAAGGAAACCCAGAGAAAATGGGACTTTGTCACAGGTCCTACAGTTCAGTCCTTCCCAAAAACTTTGTCTAAACACAATTTAACACCTGTTACCCTGGAAGGAGCTCAGTTTGTTCAGAGTTGGGGCCATGCTGTCACCTGCTGGCTTCCTGCTTTATTCATGCTTGCATGAATCACGTGCTCATCTAGCCAATCTTTCAAGCTTTTATCACCATGACAGCTGAATACCACTTGATCTTGTCTAACCCTCTTCTTTCAATATATAGAGATTGAGATGTTATATGGAAAAATTATGGGATGTAAGTCACTGTTGTCTGCAGATAACAGATGGGGCATGGGCTGAGTAAGCTGCTTCTTGCACCAGCCCATCTTTGCCCACCAGTTCTGTCCTGGTTTGTCGCATCGATGTGCAAGAAATGTGTCTGGGTTTTTTTACATTTATGAGTCATGTGGCTCTCCCAAGGAGATGCAGAGCAGGACTGGGCCTTTTTGATGGTTGTCATGGTTTGGACATCTCTATGCTGGTCACTACCTGCATTCGCCAAAGACATTTCTCAATGAAAAAATCAGCGTTGGGGTATAGAAGCAAAAAGCGATGAGGTCTGAAAGAATGGATAGGGAAGGGTTTGTAGATCTGTCCCCTCCATCTATCACTTGTTAGAAAGGCATTTGCTTCCACTGGAAAAATGAGCTGAAACCATGAAGGATTAAAATCTATTTGTATTACAGTGGTGCTGAGAAGCTGCATCAGAGACTTGTTGCAGTAAATGCCATGCTCACCGGGATTACCAGATAATCACAGCTACAAATTATTTACACCTAAGGAAAAAACCCAAAACCTCAATGACCTTGTTACGTCTGTTATATGGGTGAGGAACTTGAAGCATGAGAGGGTAAGAGGACTTACCACAGTTTCCATGAGAAGCCTGTGCCAGAACCCAGGCGTGTCGAAGATCCTCCAGATTTATTTCCTGTTTTACCAAAGTAGGTTTCTTCATGATGCTTTTCATAAGCAGTTTTTAAAGTGTAGCCTTTGTTTTGGTTTTCTTGATGAGATTATTGCAATGTTCAAGATCCCTACTGGGCTGGATCTGGTCTGGGCAAGCAGGATAAACTACTGGGGATTTTTCAAAGAGTTTAAAATGAATTATGTCTCTTATGTCTCAGTAAAAGCTGATTCTATATGGTTAAATTACACATAAGGGTATGTTCCTTATCCAGTCATTATACAATGACTTGTATTATGTAAATATGTTGAGCACTTTTCTGAAATGATGGTTTAAAAAGGCACTATTTTACAGTGACCCGTCTAAAGCCTGTCCTTTATCCTAAGCAAATCCCAGGGACTTGCAAGGAGGTTTCCCTGACTTCGGCTTTTCTTTCTTTTCTGTCTCTTCTTTTTTTTTTTCTGTTCACTTTGCGAGAGAAAGGAGGACACATCTTTCACATTTTTCTTGGTCACTTCAAATCCCATCAATACCTTTCTGCCAAGCAGGGGTTTGAGGTGGTCCAGAACAATTTTCTATTCATCTTCCTTTCCTGTCCGAGCAGTTATTGACCTTCTTTCAATCCTTCTCTTTGATGATATTTAACCTTGTCCCTTGCATGTTTCTCTGTCTGATTTCTGGCTTTTTAATAGGCACTTAGTTCTATAGTTTCTCAAGTGTGAGTTTGGGATTTCATTGGTGCAGCTTTCATCTTCTTTCTGATTGCAGACTCTAATAACTTCCCATTTTGAAAACAGAAATATTCTCTGATTTTACTGTGCTGAGCTCCTGTGCTTTACAGTTTTTACAGATGGTCCCAACTCTTCATTTATAGAAGTATTTTCCTTTTTTCTCAGGCCTCCTTCTTTCCTTGCACTCTGCAATAGAAGTCTGCTGTAGGGATCTTCCTTGCATCCTTAAATGGAACTGAAATTTTATGAAATTACTATAAGCTGCCAATAAAGCTGCTTCCATAATCATAGAATCATAGAATGGTTTGGGTTGGAAGGGACCTTAAAGATTATCTTGTTCCAACCGTCCTGCCATGGGCAGGGACACCTCCCATTAGACCAGAAAGGGTAACAAAAACTTGCTTATATGAATTGGGATCCCTGATGCTTCCTTAGTATTTTGCAGTCTTTTACCCACACCAACTAATTTTAAGTAGTAGTGGTAGTTGTAGAGTTAGATCCAGTTCTGAGTTTCTCCAGATATTTCTTTTCAGCTAAGAGGCGAGTCATAAGCATGATAAGTCTGTGTCTGCTGAAGTTAGTTGAATAAAAGGGGAAGCCACTAGCTGTCATCTGCTTAAGACTCGAGAGACCTGCTGAGGGACCTGAGCCTGCAAAGGAGAGGTGCACCCAGGTACCTGCTGACACCGCATCTGTGATGACTTCTGGCTCAGTATCACTTACAATGTCACATCTCTTAAATGGCTTCCAGAGGTTTCAAAATTTTGTTCTATGTTACTTAATGACAAACCCATTTCTAGACCCTCTGCCTTATTTCCACCTGAGCATTGACTTTTAAAACTAAGTTCCTTTTTCTCTAAATCTCATTTCTTGATATAGTGGCAACTTTTCTTTTAATTCCAGTGCTTCCCATAAAGCTCCAGAGTGCAAAGAGAGAGCTTCAGGCTAAGGCAGAAATGCTACCATTTTTTTTGACAATCTATAAATCTGGCTCCATTAAAAAAGACTAACACAGTGCTACTTTGTACATACTTCCAAAATACAAAAGGCTTGTTATCACATAAAGTGAAAATCACTCTTGTGTGCAGGGTAGAGTGTATTGCTCTTTGTGTGCCACAGAGACCCACCAGTCCTAGAGTAATTTACACTCATTAGGGAAAATCTCATGTCTGCTGTGATGATATGCTCAGGAGTTAAAAGTTTCCTTGACAGGTCACTTTTAACTACTTTGCTTATTTATCTGGCAGAACAGTAATAGCAGATTGATGTTCTATAGGAAGGAGTCTGGGTGAAAAATGCAGTCCAAACAACTGGTAATGAATATTTTTGTACATTTTATTTCTTATATTTTTATTTCCACATGCTACACTGTGATGATTATAGTAGAAGTCGCCAACCCTAAGACACTCATTGAAGCACCCTTACTGGACTTTATTCTTGTTTTCTGAAAATATCTTTGTAAGCAAGGCATGGCAGCAAGGCAGAATGGACTCCTAGTGTAACTAAGGCTCCTTTCCACCTATAGGTAAATGGTTGTTTTTATCTCTCCTATTGGTAAGAGTGGACTTCATCCTGCAAGAACAGGTCATCTGCTCCATTGCTAAGTGTTCTTTTTAAAAATAACATCTATATTGTAAGTTACACGGAACGGGCACCGTATCATTACCTGAGATGCCTATACTTCAGGATTCCTCGGGAGACAACAGGGATTTTAATAATGCAGATCTTTTATGAAAACTTTATGAGGCTGTCTGTCAAGAGTAAGGAAACACATTTGTTTACTTACTGAAACAATTTTCACAAATCAGCTCACAAAGGTACTTTGCTGTCCCTTTATAACAGTTTAGCTTCCAAGAATGTATCACAGATAAGTAGAACTGAGGGACCTCTGCAGAGAAACCCACCTGGCAAGTAGGCTTCTTCCAAGTTTCCTAAGCACGTGCCATGCTTATAAATGCTGTGAGATTAAAGTAAGATAGAAAAGCTCTGGAGTTCACAAAACATGAGCAGAAATGGATGCATTTTTAAAAGCTGCAAAACTAAAGAAAATCTTGTTCTTCATAGCTGGTTAAAGTCCCACTTTCCCTGTACTCTCTTTTACCACACTTCTGTCTTTGCTAAAAGCTTGAACCCCCATTACCTGATTTATAAATAGATCCCTCCCTCAGCTTGTACCTGTTTCAGGCCCATGACAGATTTTCCTGAAGCTCCCAGGGTTTTGGCACACAGGTATCAGTCCATTCAGAGGGACCTGTTGATATGGCAGCTTTAATGACAATTTAAATATGATGCCATATGCCAGATAAGAATGTAACCTCTTTGGCTCATGATTTTAGAAATGTAAGTCTGTTTTGACTGGCTTCCAAAATATTGTCAATGGACCTCAATGTAGGAACTGGCTGAAGCAGAAAGCAAGTGTTTTGTCACATTTTCTAATCAGCATCTCAGAGACAAAATTGTTCGCAGTGTTTCAACAGTTGAGTTTTGTCACGTGAAATATTTTGTAAAGAGTAAAGCCAAATCCTTCACTTCTCCAGTGGACAAAAGACTGACTAAACCAACCTAAGTGCTAGTAGATACATGCTATGCTAGTAGGATCATGCCATGTGGCTCTGTGCTGGCTCAAGTGATCAGGATACAGTCATCATTCGAAAATACAACTTGACGTGATAAGGTATTCCTTCCAGGTTACAGGATGCAGTTATTCTTCAGCAGTTTTGAAGATTTTCCAGCATTCCCAGAGGACCAGTGTCACTGTGACCTAATTTGCATTGTCAGCATAGGTCTTTGCCTGAGGAGTTTGATTGCCAATGAATACAGATGGAAAAGCTATGACAAAAGTCTAAATATTTTTCCAAACGTACATAAATTTCACACAGCCTGTCTGTGGAGGGAAGTCTTCCCGTGTAAATCTCTCAACAAGTATAACTAATTACTGTCATGCTGTCTTCTTTGGGGATAAGAGATTGACTTTCAAAAGAAGAGAACTGCAGAACATTCAAGAGAGATTTTTGAGATTTTAAGCATTTGGACTCTTTGGCTGGTAACAGATCTTAGATTTGAAGTGCTGAATGAGTTTCAAAGGGTGGCAATCTGTGTGGGGAAATCGGCTGCAGTGTAAACACACTGTTAACATATCCCGTGGGAGAGATGCAGAGCCTCTCTTTTGCAGGGGACTTGTAGAACATTTCTTTAACTTAGTTTAGAAATGCAATTCAGGGAGCAGGTATCCCACGAGGATGGTGAGACACTGAGTAACACTTGCAGACTCAGACAGCTGTCATCTCAGTTATTTGTTAGGCACGGCAGCATGATCCCATCAAATGCAATTGGAATAGCATGAGTCAAACTACCAAGGTAAAAAACCACCTGCTTCTAGGAGTTTAGAATTAGCTCCAATCACTGCTATGGTGTGTTGTTCTGAAATGAAGTTGGTCTACAGCCTTTGAAAAAAGAAAAACAAAAGCACTAACAATGCTGATAATTTTTCCCCAGAAAATCAATACAAGAAAGAGTTTGCTTGAAATGTTTGATTTTCATAGCAGATACCTACAGAGTTCTTTATCTCAGCAAATAGCACCATGCATGCTGGGAATGCAGAAGATGTAGCCTTTCTCTCTTGTCACCCTTCTTTTTAAAAATTAATAAGTACCACCATTTAGTACTTTCCATTTCGTGCCATGAACATTTAAAATTAAGCAGACTGAATTTTATGGCAGGTTTGGTGTAAGCCTTTAATCTTAATAATGATCCCTTGATCTACTGTGGTCCGTCCAACTTGGAGGTCGTTAGAGGTCCCTTCTGGGAACTTTCCAGCTGTTTCTATTTAGTTCATGTATATTTATTTACATGACTTTTTAACCCCATTTGATAACAGAAAAATATGATGTGATTTAGCTGCAGCTATTGTTGATCATTTTCCAGAGAACTAAGTATAGCAAGGGAAAAGCAACATATGGCACCATTTTTGTTACTGATCGTTTGTTATGTACTGTTGTGACCTCATCAGTGCCTTTGGCTGTACTGCTATAGGTTAAAGAAAAAGGCTTCTGTATTATTTCCCCCCTCTCTCTCCGAAAGCTTAGAGAAAAGAAAATGTGACCTGAAGGTAATTTGTGCATACAGCATACCAGACTGAAAAGAGCATCATTTTTGTCTGGGAAAATTAAATAAACTTTTTAGTATTGTGTTTCTAATTAGATTTTGAATTTTTATTTTTATCAAGTTGGAACTCATCTTTCTGCATCACTGTTATATTTGTGATGAGAGCTCACATTTTCATCGTGACAACTCCACCTGAGTTCAGCTAACAGCTTGTTAGTTTAATACTAATATTTTGCCACTAACACCATACCAGGTTCCTATGTAATTTCTAAGGTTGTAAACATTATTAGAATAGTTCTGCTATTCTAATATAGAATGGAATGGTATAGAATAGAAGAATGCAAATAAATACAGTTTAAAGCATGAAAAATTGCTTTGTCAAATTACAAACAAAGTGGCTATATAGTTGTCAGTAGAGGATGGTTCAATGTGAGGTTGAATAGATAATTCTAAGAAAAGACCAATGAAAAATCATAAATTCTAATAATATACAACAAAAAACCAAAGGAAATGAGGGGAAATTTCAGGGAAGAAGGTGCAGAGCATACGAGGCAAATACTCCTCTCAGTTATGGCAGAGTGGCTTTGTTGTCTCCCCAGTCCATCAGTGCCACACTGCTGAGCTGCCGGTGGTAATTTGTCCCATGAAGATTAATGACCTGGGGAGAACAGAAGAAATTAGCTGGGTTTGATTTTTCAGACTGCCTAATTCAACTTATTCCTGTGCAGGATTTTGAAAGCGCTGGACCAGCACTTCGAAATGCAGTATCATGGGCATTTGAGGTAATTAGTGACTGTATATATGAAATTTAAAAAAATGATCTGATACAATAAACACATTAATTTCTGTGCTATTGATCACAAAAGCATTATGTAGCCAAAAGGTCAAGGCCCTGTTATGTGATCACATCCTGAGTTGTTCCAGGAAAAACCTGTTAGTTGTAAAGCAACATTAACTCTGGTGGCATGAAAAGAACAAAATATGGAATTTAGCTCCTTGTGTTCAATGGCCTGGAGAGGGGGCGGCTTTTGTGGCTGTTAGCCCTGGCTTCCACCTTTCCCACCTGGAGTTACAATGCAATTTCTAATTGAATTATTGGGAAGCAACTACATTTCAGATAAAGAGTGTGTTACATGCCTGATCCCTACACTATTTTATATGCACTGACATATAAGCTGTGGAGTATATACACACGTTTACTCTCATTTGATGAGAAAGATATTTTTTTTTCTTTCCTGTTTTCTTCTGGCATACCCTGAAAATAAAATAAAATATTGTTGTCATAAAATGAATCAGAAGAAAACCCCAAACAATACCCATGAAATCTACAAAGAGAAAAAGATTCATAATTCTTCGATATTCAACTTGATATTCTGTGGGCTGCTGACCTTTCTTGCATTATTAAAGATGCCTTGACTAATATTGCAGTGTCCCTGGCAGATGTTGATGGTAATATGCTCTGGAGAGTCTTCCAATCTTCCATAGACAAAAATTTCTTGCAGCACTAGGACAGGGGAGCTTCAAAAGCATGAGTTTGAAATATGTCACTAGAATTATATTTCTGCTTACTCAGGTGTAAGTATGGAGAGTAATTTATTTGAGGAGTTAAAAAAAACCCCAACTTGTAAAAAGACCCCCAGAGTGTACAGAGGGTTATGGAAATAACACTAAAGAAAAAAAGATGTGCTAATTACTTCAGTGGTGTTAGCCATACATTCAGTACCCTTACGAAAATAAACAGAACTGGATAAAACAAAAACATTAAATTCTTTTTCTTGTAACTTAGGATATGGTATTACATGTGACAGTATAAAATGATTTGGATACCCAGAACACAGAAAATAATGGGATTCAAGTCCAAACTGAAGTTGAGATTTTGAGGTTTGGTTTTAATTGGATTCAAATCTTAGAAGCTGTCTTCATGATGTTTATGACTGAAATAGTTTATTTTCAATTTTTCTGCTAATTGAAAAATAAATGTGAATTCCTAAAAAAATCTCCATTTTGTAGTTGCGCATACAATCCAGAACTTACTTTTGGGGACCAGTTTTAGAGATGGGATATGAAATGCCTTGAAGTCTCTGAGATTTCAGCTTGAGATTCTTTGTCCTAAGAAGCTCTGTTACAGAGAAAGTCATCGTACAGGCATTTGCAGTGCTGCTGTCACACTATTTCCAAGCTGTCAGGAGAGGCTGATGCCAAAACAGGTCTGTTGAAACACAGAAGAATAAACATGGTGAATAGCTTTGTCTGATGTATATAAAGAGTTGTTTTAAAAGCCTGACTACAGTTGTGATCTAGAGAATCTAGTGTATGGGTAGGCCCCAAAGGATCTGGTAAAGAATAAATCCTTTGAAGATGCTGGAAAATGTGCTGGAGAGGCAATGTGTTTGGAGTTGAAAAAGCATCGAGAACTACAACAATGTAGGTCTTGCAATAAGGTGTATGTAGCAGAGGGATTAAAGCTATGCTGCAGAGGCCTGGGAATAAAAGGCTCTGCAGGTGAGCAGCTTAATGGGACATTAATTGGGTAGTGGGTGAAAGTAAATGGGAAATGCATAGAGTACGGGTTGTGGATTTTGTTGCTGAAGGAACAGTGTGAATGCTATTGCCGAGCTCTGTAATAAAGAGTAGTTGAACTTTATGGTTCCCTCTCACAGATGCAGTTGCATTTCTTCTGCGATATATATATAATTTTATAGATGAAAATGTGAGTGTGGGTGGATAAGCGGTCTGTTAGTATTCCACCCCAAATCGTGCAAATGAGCACCAAAAACCCGATAAGATACTTTATCAATTTAAATCTTGGATAATTAATAATAATTGGTTAACTGTGGGAGAGTGATGAATCTATTCTGTAGCACACTTACAAAACATTTTAGACTGTTTATCTGATATTATTACAGTGTCGTGGTGCTGTATTTGTTTGGGGAATGCAAAGCACTACAGCATGAGGGACATTATAATCCCTTATTTATACCCTGGCAGATCCTGCCATAAGTGTCCATTGTCGTTTGAGGCAATAGCCCTGGCTAACTTAGCAGGTGCACTCACCATATGTCAGAGCACTGTATCTGATCACAGACATATGTGCAAAAATTAGCAATAAAGCAATGTGAAGGCTGTAGTTCGATATCCCAACAGTGACTATAGCTGAGATTTAATCCTCTGCTGTTCTGGGCTTATTGTCTCTGCTGTGCCAAAGCATCTAAATGCGTGTTTCGCTTCAAGCATGTCATCAGTCCTAAAGAAGTCAATGCAAAACTCAAGCCTTAAATACCCTGGACAGTAAACATTAAGCACTGTGAAGGAAAAAATATATTGACAATAGGATTTTTTTTTTTCTAAGGCATTCAGCCACCCTGTTTGCCCTAGGTACTGTTCTTTAGGTACTGCCCCTGTTCACACAGAGACACAAAGGGATTTATCTTCATTGTGCTGAGCAAAGTGTAAAGAAGAAAGAAGAATCCTTCCTCTGAAATACTTAAGTCTAAAAAAAATTTTAGCTAGCAGATCACCTCCCTTGTAACTCTGTTGGCTGAACTGGCTGCAAGCACCACACACAGGCCTTGCAACTTTAACCTCCCTTCTTATTTTGGGGAATTTTTGAAATTTCCTATCACATCATCTGCCATAGGAGAAGAAAAGCGTGGCCTCTTTTTGCTCTTCTTCCTCCATTTCCATACCACAGCTCTCTGCTTTCTGGACTTTGACATTTCATTGCTGCTTCTACTCCTTACAGGCCCAGGCCAAGGATCTCCATGTTCCCTTATCTTTTCCTGTGGCTTCTTTCTGTTTTGGAGATAACCATTTGGAGTGTCCAGAGTTGTCTTTTTACAAGGAAGACAGGCAAAGATGGGATGGCACTCATCCAAAGATGACATGAGACTAAGCACTCCTGTGAAGTGTAGGGTGTTACTAACTTGCTTATAGTCATGGCTCCGCGTGCAAAGCTGTTTGCAGGGACACAAACTGTTTCATTTGTTTGTTTTGCTGAGTTTTCTGTAAAATCAAATTGGTTCTTTTCTGCCGTGCTTACAACATTCCCAGAAATAATGGGTTTTCATCAGGTGCTGAGTATAAAGTTTCTATGTTACATTTTCAGACACTAGAAAGAAATTCTTTACAGTGAGGGTGGTGAGGCACTGGAACAGGTTGCTCAGGGAAGTCGTGGATGCCCCATCCCTGGAGGTGTTCAAGGCCAGGCTGGATG
>JAOXNO010000063.1:12252452-12333777 GCA_028565335.1 Limnodromus scolopaceus | reverse complement strand
GCACCCCCAAGTCCCTTTCCTCAGGGCTGCTTTCTAATACCTCGTCGCCCAGTCTGTACTGATGGCGAGGATTGTTCCGGCCCAGGTGCATAACCTTGCACTTGCTCCCGTTGAACTTCATGAAGTTTACTTGAGCCCACCTCTCCAGCCTGTCCAGGTCCCTCTGGATGACATCCCATCCCTCAGGTGTATCGACAACACCACACAGTTTGGTGTCATCTGCAAACTTGCTGATGTTGCTCTCAATCCCTCTGTCTATGTCATTGATAAAAATGTTAAATGTTAAATGTTAAAATTATGAACATTTCAGCAATGGCAGGCTCAGACCATGGGTTTGATTTACAGCATGAAACACCATATAGGATAGATGCAGGCTGATGATTTCTGACTCCCTCTTGTCAGCCATATCTGACAAGATATGGAAATGGAAAGACAGAAGCTATAGGAAACAAGGTAGAAGTAACAGTTCATTAGAAAGGCATAGGGGGCATAGTTTGGGCTTAATTTTCTTTCCTTGTTTATGCCCAGACTATTAAGTCAGTCAACTGAAAAGGTAAGGAAGCAAGGGTATAATGCTATCCTCCTTTTAGACTGCTGACTGAAAGTGAGAAAGTGCTGGAAATCTCTCCGTAAGAGTCTGCCAGGTTTTGGCAGTGGAAATACCACTTTGTATGGAACTGGCTTGATATCCTGCAGTATGAAATTTACAGAATGCACATTTCATATATGTGCAATTCTGTTCTGGCTTCTGACTAGAAAAACCTCTATTTAGCAAGTGTGATAATGATTGCAAAGATCACTTCTCCCAAACTGTGGGTGGAATAACTATATACTCACTCTTGTGTAGGTTTACTTAGAAGTTTATTTACAATTCGTATTAATGTTGCATTCAACCCTGGAGTCAGCAAACTAGGAGCCCAACCCCTTATTTTTATGTACAACCAGGAACAGAGAAGTAGAGAATGGTCTTCTTACTTGTAAGAAAATAAAGAGATTGCCACAGTGAGAAAATGCTGCAGGAGCTGGAATGGCTGTGTCATTGAAGCTAGCATTGATCTAACCGTTTTTATTTTTTTCTAAAGCACTAACTGAAAGTGAGTTGCAAAAGAAAATCAATTCTGAGAATCATTAGGGTTGGAAGAAACCTCTCCTGGGTCGCACAGTCCATCACTTCTATGATTGTTCCTAAACCAGCTCTAACAACTGGGTATCTACTCATATTTTTTATGATGGCTCTACATTTTTCTTTGGCTGGTTGCAACAATAATGTTAAAACAAACATTCTTTAAAAAAGAAACATTGCAAAGCAAGCCCTTGGGTACATTTTAGCTGGCAGATAATCTTCAAGGCTCATTTACTTTTAAAAAGTTACAATACACAGATGTCAACGTGTATTCATCTTTGCAGGTGCCAGGAAAATTAGAAATATTACTGCCCTTTTTCTTTGTTGTGAGTGGGTCTCTCTTAATCTCTTCTACTGATGTTCTGATTTTAAAATGAGTGTATAAATGTCCACTGTTCTTGAAAGAGTTAGATTGCAAGGCAGTTGTTTGTGGTTCTTGTCAAGGACAGGAAAACCTTGCTTTAAGTCAGAACTGCAAGGCAATACAACAAATACATACTAACACAGAGGGGATAGTTCCAGGAAGTGTCACTAGTCTTGTTTGGTAAGAGATCCAGTTTAAATCTTGCAGAAGATGTGGGTTCGTTGTTGTAGCATAATGTCACTCTAATCTCCTGGGATGCTTGGTGTCTTCTGCTGTATGTCTCCAGTCTTTTCTCACCTTAGCTGTATTTTGTTTTTTCTTGAGAAAGGTAGTTCGCAAATAATATTGAAATGCTTCTCTAGTGCAGATTGAGAAGATGTTTTATTTGAAAGCTTTAATAAAGTAAACGCACCTATCTAGCTTTTTTCTTGCTTCTCTTGTATGCCTTTCTTTGAATACCACATAGAAATAATGTTGTAATAGTATGATGTTTCAATAGCATAACTTCTACTGCTCCTTCCCAAAGTAAGACCTCTTCTGAACATACATGAGATTATCATGTCTATACATGAGATACGGCTTTTAGTTGATGGATATCACACCAACCAAAGGGCTTTGCCAAGAAATCAGCCTAGTTTCCCCCCTTTGAAAGTGGGAATATCTAAAATTTTCACATCCTACCTTTTTTTTTTTTTTTAATAAATTTTTAATTTATAACACAGGAGAGCCTATACTATTCAAAATGATGTTTTAATGGCTGTGGAGTAAAATCACTTCAGTTAGGAAAAATTTATTTGGGAGAAATATTGCTTTCTAGCCAGAAAACTTCTCTTCAGTATCTTGTAATCCAGCGTGGCTGACTCCAAGACTTTCTTTAGGGTTGCGACGTGTGGCTCAGTATTGTGGGTTACAAGAGATGTCCACAAGTTTGCAGGTTTCCTGCATGGCAGATTAGAAGCCCCTTTTAAGTTTTCTAATAATGTGACTATTCCTGTCCACTGGTGCAGGAATTGCATCCTGATGAGTGGTCTTGTTTGTGTGGACAGCAAGTCAGTGAGAGCAGCTGATTTACACTCTTTTTCCCATCTTGGACTTCACCATTTTAGAGCAGTGGAAGTGTGAAGCCAGAGAGGACTTTGCTGGGTATGGCGTAAGCACTGCTTGCTGCATGGATTCATCCCTTTGCTTCTCAGAAGCTACTTCCAGAGATAAAACATTAAATAATTCAGTAATAACCTAATGCTTTGCCCTAATCTGGCATCTCACACTTTTATGATTTAGAAAAGAGGCAGTTAAATTATAATATCAAGAAAGATGCAGCATAAAGCTTTACTTTAGTTGCATAATTTTGCAACAGCAATTACCTCAGCTACAAATTTAATTTAAAAACTCTTTGAAAGCACAGTCTGTGTTATCACAGAATATACTTGAAATCAATGAAGGATGATTTCATTCCAAGTCTGAAGATACTATTTAATAGCTAGGAAAGAAATCTGCACACACACTCTAACTTATTAATAAATTCTGCTGTAGCAATTACAAATCTCAACTTCCACAAATTCATTTACTCTTGGCAAAATATGAATTATAAACAATGTTTGCCAACTTAATGCAGTTGCATTCTTGCACCTAGCTGGAAAATAGAAGGAAACTCTTGAAAATGATCCTAATCATGATGCTGTTAAGAAAGATGCAGAGAACATACTCTGATAAACATCACAGTATCTGCCTACCATTATCTTATATTTTCCTTCATGATTCATGGTATCTTAGCAACCATATAGGCCTGATAACCTTTAATGGCTCTAAAAATGATGCACTTGGAATTTATCACTTAAGGCCTGGTGCTCAAGTAATGACACTCTTTTCTTTGATGGCAGATCTCAAGCCAAATAAATATACAGGAACTGAAGCAGCTTTCTTTGCCTGGATATTCATATTTTGCATGGTTATTCAGACTGAGCAAGGAAAGAGCTCTGTAATCCAGGCTTAATCAGTATAGATTTTGGATATACATACATACCTTAATTAACTATATGGATTCAAAAGAATGTCAAAAGAGCACTGCATTATTGACTGATAGAAAGTGGTGCTTGTGCATTACCTGGGGGGATGAAAAGGGCAGTCTCCTGTCAGATCAAGGGAAAATTTACAGATTTATCAACTCTACATGAGAATCTGGACAACGCCAGCTTAGGTGTGGAGTTGTTACCTACTTGATCGCTACTGACGTGTCATGAGATGCTCTGATTGAAGCTTTGAACATTTAGAGATAATGTATTGACTGTATTGGTTACCCCTGTGTTGTCAAGAGCATAGGCTAGAAATGAACACTGCACCAGGTAGCGTGAGGCAAGGTGGCACTGTTAGCATGGTTCAAATTTCTGCCCATACCCGACTTGTTCTTAAAATGGGAGAAATTAGAGTTCGGTAGGAGTAGTTCCTGTTTACCTCTGGATTTTTGGTGTTTGCGGAGTTAGGTACAATTGCATGGATTAAGTTAGAGCTAAACTTTGTGTAAAGTCTTTCTGCTTCTGACTTCAGACAGGAGATCTCTGTTCCAGGGGACTGTGATAAGGGCTCAAGCAGTTGAGGACAAGGCTTGCAGCTGCCCAGCTGTGAGGCAACAGCAGCAACCAGGCACTGCGTGCTTGTCACAGACAGAAGTTAACACAAGAGGACTCCAGAAGCCGGGTAGCATTAAACCATCCATTTCCTGGCTGTAAAGGGAACTGGTGGAAGTAGGAGCAGTGGATACATGTATGTAAAGAGTGGGATTTCTAGCCTGTGGTGTATCTACTACCAGCAGTTCACTTAATATATTTTCAGTAGACTTGCTGTGGCCTGTTTTCGGAGGAGAGGAGGAGTGGTTGATGGTGTGGGAGTGCTGCTGAGCTGAATCTGAATTGTCACTTTCAGGAGAAGATGGAGCTGGAGACATGCACACACATGTCCACAGGCTATCAGTGCTAGGCTGCAACTACCAGGGAACCCCATCACGCTCTGTCAAAGACTTTAGCGCCTGGGCAAATTACGTCCAAAATCCACAAGCCTGAGAAACAGAACCTACTGTGTTTTGGAGTAGTTTCCTGTTCACATGATGAATATTGTCCCAATAAAAACTACAGAATCAGAGATATTGTAAAGCTTCAGAACAGAGAATTTAATGTCAATGACATTTACTAACTCCTACTGGCATAATTCTATCAGATGCTGAGCAGACCACATTTACACCTAAAAATACAAGTAATCAATGTATGTTAATGTATGCCCTTCATGCATTTTGCACTGAAGCATTTTACCAGCCACTTTAAAGAGACACGCTATTGTGAAGAAAAAATCCCTCAGAAATTTACAAGCAACACAGACTTCCAGGCTTAGGAAGGGAAAACAAAAAAGGTTTTTGAAAATATTTATATTTTCTATGCCAGCTCCTAGCCTCTGCATATCACTAGTGCCATGCCTGTGTGGTGGAAACCACTTTAACTTTGCATTTATAAATGCTTTAGCCTCTTTTTGTAAGGTGTATGTTGACAGTGAGTGTACAGGAAAAGACACAAGAGTGGCATACGCAAAAGCACAGCATGCTGCTCACCACACAGCCATGCAGATATTCCCGGAGGGGGGTGTTCCTATACTTGTCTTTAAACATTGCAAATGCTAACACTTTGCAAATATGATTAGCAAAATGCTGATGAAGAACTCGCTACCATAATTCCAAATTGAAGTGACACCTGCCATGATCCTGTTAGTAAAATTTAACATGTGTCTGTATTACGTTCAGGGACATGGGCAAATGCTTGCATTACTGCAGGAGAAGGTAGGGTGTGAATTTTTGAGAACTCCTGGCAGCTGTTTGCATGCAGGCTTTTACATCATTGCGAGTGCGAAGTAAATGAAGAGCACTGAAATGTGTGTCACCTATGTCACATGTACCCCAGGGTGGGTTGGGGTAACACCATGCACCTGGAGATGATGTGTAGGTCACTCTCATCTGTTCATGCCAGAACTTATTCCGCAGCATCTCTGTGAGTCATAATTCCATGAGAATTATTAAACTTAAAATTCTGTCGATGCACAACATGAAACAAATTGCTACAGGCTTTGTTTGAGTTCGTTGCTGTCTCCAAATGATTCCCTATATCTCAGTTGTTTTTATCCCTTCCAGATCGTACCAGCACATTCATAATGGATAGTCCTCCATTCTGCCTTGAGTAGAAGCACACGGGCCCTCTCAGGGAAGAAATTGTTGGGAGTTTGAACCTAAGGCCAAAACCTGCTTTGTTACAAACTCTGTTCCCGTCTGTCTGTGGATGCTGATCCCAGTTCACACGTTGTTTGGTTGTTCCCTGGCCGGTGACAGTACCTCTTGTTTACATCCCAGTCCATGTAGAGCAGAACTGAATCATCTTTGCATTAATTTGGATTTTTATTTTTTAAAACATTTCCAAAAGACAGATATTTTATAAAAAATTTGAAAAATTTTGCCCCTGTTTTGATCAGCTCCAGTACAGTCTTTACACTCTTTACAGCCTTGTAAATGGATGTTGAGGCTTGATAGAGTGTCTAAGATTTTATGTATAGTTTACAAAGTCCCACCAAAAAATGCTTTGAGATGGGCCCATGTCAGACTGACTTAACCCTTCATGATTGGATTTCCAGAGTTTATACAATTTGGTGAGGCCTCCTACTGTTTTATTCTCAACAACTCTGCTGACAAACTCACCTTTGTTAACCAGTTACGTATTGACAAACAGAGAACGTTTCAGATTGTACATGAAAGAAGGCTAATTTTTCACGTGATTCCTGGAATATTTGAGCTATCATGCAATTATGATATAAAATTTGCAGACTATGTTACACGGTGCCTTTAAAAAAAAAAACAGAAACCAGACATACTGTCAAAAATTCATCAGCAGTTCCTCCTGTGTAATGTACTTTTCAAGAGACAAGTGAAAAAAATGTCAAAACCAAATAAAGAATACCTAGTTACAACAGCTGTTTGAGATCCAATTTAGCCTTATAAGTTTCCCTTCCCGTAAACCACTCTTCTCATGTTTTCTTCCAGTAAATGAGATATGCATAATTCAGTTTATTAGAGAATTGATCCCTTTCAGAAAAAAAAGTACTTTTGAATGCTAGGGGAGGAAAAAACCAATTTTACCAATTTCATAATACTTTGGCTCATGTTCATAGCTTTCCCAGCTTTCACTCTGTCTGCAGAAGGATCTGCTGAGTTACATTAATAGGAACGTGGGTCATGTCAGATTTCTAATAATGGTCTAGATGAAATGCATCCATACATTCATTTTTCTGTACACTAGATGCAGATTTCAGATTTAAAAGCTGCAGATCCCCTATTTTTCATTTCTAACTAAATAATTTGGGTTGATTTTCCTCTGTCTTAGACGGTTATATATTGAGAGTAACTTCCTTCAGGAAAATAGTATTATGCTGGCAATTATTATGCTGGCAAGAGGAGAAATAAAGCAGAGATTGAGCTATATGATACAATATATTTTAAAATGACACATTTGTCTGGTAGGGGGTGACTGCAATGCAGATTAGAAACTCAACAGAAATATTTTTTTTTTTTTTGGTAAAATCATAAGTATTTCTGCAACAAGTCTTCTGTTGGTATAAGTAGATGAAGCATTCCTGATTTCAACAGCCCCCTGGGGCACTGACCTGAGGTTTTTATTTCTAATCCATTTTGGGCTTTGTGACCTTGCTTGACTTGTTTACCTGTTACATGTATTCCTTGTAGACTGGAGATTTTTATAGTCAGTGTGAGGCCCAGCTTAGGCAAGCCAGCAAACGTGCTGGGAATGAGTGTGCTTTACCTAAGGGAAAATAAAAAAAACCCTACACAGTTTTTGTATAATATGGTCTGCTGACATTTCCCCTGGGGTTAAGAGGGTAAGTACAGCTGAAGTCACATAACTCTGGAAACCTAATGTATTTATAGGAACCGCTAAGCATTATGATGGAGTTTAGCATGAATGGCATGGTGAAAACTGCGAGGGATCAGGAAGAATGAGGAGAGGAATTAAGGATTCGGTTATGTGTTCTAAGCTGCTCTAGGAATCTGACAGCATTTTAGTTGGTAGCAAAATATTTATAGTATAGAAGATTAATATTTGCACCGCTGAGCTCTTTAATTTCATTTACCTTAGGAACAGGGATTTTGGCATTAAGGAAAACCAAAAATGTAGCAGTGGTTGTATAGCTTCACACAAACAGTGGTAACACTTTCAAGTCCCAGAGAAATAGGAGGATTCACAGAAAGCAATTGAGTCTTTTTTTTTTTTTTTTTTTTAATATGCATACTGTTAATGTAGGGATCCCTAATACTGTAACTACCATCCAGCTGTTCTGTGAGAAACACGAGGTGGCAGCGGAGGCATCTTGTTGGCTGAAGCACACCAAAAGATTGGGGTAGAGAGGCACAAAGTAGCAACGTGGGGCTGGCAGAGGTGGTGGGAGTGGTGACGGCTCTGCAGGAGTTCTGAAAGCCTAGTGATCACCTTGTCTGGTAGAGCCAGCCTGGCAACACCACCCCCCTCCCCCCCCTCCTTTAGAAAGAGTTTGCCAATATGATTCTTCAAAACAGAGAAACAAGACTTAGAAGTTTCCTGGTTAGTTCTTTTGAAGGAGACAGATATTTATCAAGGTTCCTAGCAGTTGGCTGTTGCTAATACATAGAACCATAGAATCATTTAGTTTGGAAAAGACCCTTAAGATCATCGAGTCCAACTGTAAACCTAACATTGCCAAGTTACCACTAAACCATGTCCCTAAGCACCAAAACTACATGTCCTTTGAACACCTGCAGGGACGGTGACTCAACCGCTCCCCTGGACAGCCTGTTCCAATGCTTGATGACCTTTTTGGCGAAGAAGTTTTTCCTAATATCCATCCTGAACCTCCCCTGGCTCTACTTGAGGCTGTTTCCTCTTGACCTATTGTTTGTTACATGGGAGAAGGGACCAACCCCCATCTGGCTACACCCTCATTTCAGGTGGTTGTAGAGAGCGAGAAGGGCTCCCCTCAGCCTTCTCCTTGTTGCTGCTGGTTCTCGCTGTCTGCTGGAGCTATTTTAGAAAGAGCGCTTTTCTGATTTCATCAAGAGCTGCAAGCTCAGGACCACATTAATGTAAGCGTTGCCTTAGGGAGATCAGTGGTGGTGGAGTCTCTAATGAAAAAAATAACAGAAACAGTAACAACAGAAACGAGGAAAATGAAGTTTTTCACAAAACATGTCTTTTATTTGTGCCGCTGCTGGGCTAGATGCATATTTTTATTCTGACTATTTTTTTAGTTGAAGTCACAGCTATATGTACAAGGGATTATGGGAAACTAACTAAAACTAGTTTTGTTTTATGGAATTCAGGACACTGGGAGGAAGCTGTTCTTGATGATTAAAATACTAGCTGAATGATGACACAAATTAGAGAGACCCATTAGTGAGTCTTTTCCAGGATATGATATTGTCTATGTATTTTGTAGCTGTTTGTTTGTTTGCTGCATTTCTTTTTCTCTCCAGCTTTGGAAATTACATTGCCTGAATATTTCATCCTTAGCAAAAAATGCTCATGCTGGTGGGCCTCATCCCAGAAAACTTCCTTTTGCTTGCCTTAGTGGAAAGAGATGGTTGGAGACAGCAATTAACAGAAGATGATAAATGAAATTTTTTCTATCATTTGGGAGAGAATGTTTCCTGAATGATGATCCTTTCTTTCAGGGAGGTTTGCAAAATTATTAATAATTTAAACCAATTTAAACCCAAAAATTAATAATAATCCACATGGGTGGATTTGAAATACGCTTGGCAATGATCGTCACTTGGTTCATCGCTGCAGAAAGTGTCCTGGGCAGGTGAAACTGTCATGGGTTCTCTCTGCTCTTCTGCTTAAAGGAGGGGACTGCTAATTAACTCTTTAATTTACTAGGATTTTGTGAACACAGTGAGAAAACTCTACAGGCTTAAATGTCACCTTAGTTTTAATAGTGCCTGTTACTTCTGTGACCCTGATGTCTTATGGATCTGTTAAGGTCTACAGGACCACCAAAGTGCTGGAAAGTGTAACTAAGCATGTGTGGACATGGCTGACTCAAGCAGCTTTGGCAAACATGAAGACACATTTAGTTTTTGCTCTTATTTGCAGGAATTTCCCCCGTGCTTTTTATTCTCACTGGATATATATTTTTAAAAAATGATGTAATGTAAAACACACAGTGACTGAAGCTCCAGTGCTGCTGAGACACTTCTCAGGTATTGTATCAGATGCTTTACAGAGGGAAATAAAGAACCAAAATTGGGTTTCAAATTTGGGTGATAACTGAGTCCCAGTCTTGTATGCAAAATAACATATTTCAGTCATCTTGGAAAACAGGGCCCAACTTGCTGCTTCAAAATCCTTGTGTTTTCTGGGCTGAGTGTTTTACATGCAGGGGAAACAATCAGCACATTTGAACCATGCGTCACTGGAAGAAACTTGTGGGTTGTCAGTGTTAGCTGTAAGTGTGCTGTGGTGGTAGGTTATTTCCAAGCAACACTACATTCCTGTGAAAATATTAAAATAGTTTCATGCCAATAGTAGCTTTTCAAGAGTAAAAAAATGTTATGTATGTATCTGATAATATACATCCTCCCTGTAGTTAAGATGTCCCTCGTGTCTGTATCTGCATCTCTGATAAGTTGATTTTGACATGTAATTATATTTTTTTCTTTTCTCTTCCCCTCCTTCTAAAAAAAAAATAAATGCAAAATGTGCAGTTTTGTTGCAAAGTAAGCCAAAAGCATAATTGATGCTGCACACATATAATTTGATTTCAAAAGATTATCTCTAGTACTGGCAAAACATCAGTGAGCCATACTGCACTGAAGTACAAAAATCATAGATTAAAAGTATCTGGAGTGTTTTGGTGAAGTCAGCATCCATCTTTTCATGTCAGTTCTTGTTTGTTGCGTTTTGATGATGTTGTTGTTGTTTTTTAATGTAAAAATAATATTATCCTCTTAATTTTCATCGTAGCATTGCCATTTCTGTTTTTTCCTGCTCCTTATGTTTAGCTCCTACTCATATCAGTGGAAGATGTGCAGATGGAAGGGAGATGCTCCAAGGCTACCCCACGCATGAAAGGAGAAGAACCTTCTCCCTCCTCTTCTCTGCTGTAGTTCAGGGGCTGCTCCTGTCACTCTTACATTTGAAGGAACTTTGAGCCCAAGTTTCAGGCCAGGAAGCTTTGACTAGACCATTAAATGGCTTTAGGTAGGAGGCTGGACGGTTCTTCAGTGAGGAAGGTTAGGAAGAGTTTTCAGTCCTGTGGGATGATGGCAGAAAAGCAAGAGTCTCTTTGGTTTTAATCATAATTTTATGGGAAGAGGCAATGTGTTGGATGGCAGTAGACAGAAAATGAAGTGAAAAAGGTGTGTGATCTGGTGAAAATATCTCTTAACCTTGGTAATGGCGTATATGGGACCATTTAATGCCTCTGCTGCTGCACCCAGAACCTTTCATACCAGTGAGAGAGGACACTGAAGACAGAATATAAGAAAATATAAGACTAAAAATAAAGGGAATATTCTTTCTTATCGCGACTGTATAAAGGTAGGATAATCTCTGTGCTAAAAGGTGTGCAGTCTCACTAAGGTCTTTGTTAACTGCTTATTCCTATGTGAGGGTGCAACTCCAAAATGTGAAATGGTTGAATTTCTAGCAAAAGACTCAGTGAGATATACAGACTGGACAATTACTTATAGTCTGCGCTTGATTCCTGATTAAAATGAAGTGGTGGATCCTAATGGATATGAAATTCTTAGTCTCTCTCACTCTCTGCCATTCACTTCATGTTGGAGTTTGAAAGAAATCTTGTTTGTCAGTTTTCGAATCTGCGGCTTGCAGCTGTAGCAAAACATTTGGTGAGAAAACCTATTTTCTAAAATCTACTTAGGGTAAAATGGCCTTTTTTATTGTTTGCTTCCTGCATTTGAAAGAACTTTTGTTAAAGCCCAGCTTCAGCACCTGCGTTCCTCCAGAAAACTGTCTCTTCAAATTCTCTAGACTGATTTGTCATTTTCTTTCGTGCCAGAACCAGTTGTATCTCTTATCACATTACATCGCTGACATAACATAATGCCTCATGACAGATGCAGCTGCACATCACTGTGGCTGAGAAACCAGAAGAGAAACAGAGGCTCAGGGCTGGGCAAGGCTCTGTATCTCTCATGCACAAATTTTGCTTACGGGACTTTAAGTCTAGTTGGCAGTTTTGTTGGATATTTTTTTTTTCAAGTGTGAAGGAAGGTCGAAGTCTGGGGAAGGCTGTGATAGGAATCTTTCTACTTTCTTTTCCGTCTGTGCACGTATCTACCTCACATCTTAGCTTCCTACTGTGGAGGGTTGAACAGAAGGTCTCCTTGAAATCTACTTTGTGTGTTGACTAGAAGCAGTCTTAAGAATTCATTCAGTCTCTCTTGGTCCTTACTATCCTGATTTAATAAAATCAAAGAGCTTCTACTAGTCCTGTCAGATGAGAGATTTAGACAGAAAAGTTATTCTGGATAAAAGGGTTTATGTGTCATCCAGAATTCTCTCACTTTACATTTTTGGGACTTGCACTTTAGAAACTGAAGGGTGAAGTGATAGTTCTGTTTTATGATCTGGTCTGATTCTACTGCCCAATAGAAGGGGTACAGTTTCACTTGAGGGGTATGGTTTCATCTAGGGTTGTCATACCAAATACGGTGTTCTTGAAGCCACACCAAAATAAGCAAAATTCAGTGGAAAAACATCCTTTACAAAAACATTGGTATTCATTTAAATACTCCATGTGATGGAAAATTTACAATATCACTATCTCTTTGTAAGTTATGCAGTGGATTAACTCCCTCTTAGTTAACAGTTCTTTAGTGCTGCTTTGGCTTTAACAATTTCAATTTTTGCCCTTTGAACCTAGTGTCTGTTAAAAGCACCTAGCAAAAATTGCATTTATAGACAACATGAGCTAAATTCTATATTACATGGACTGTGTTACCATTTACATTGCTATTTTTCTGTCTTCTGCATTATGAGTAAAACAAGATGCAAAAGATATGTGTCTTCCCAAATTTAGAAAGGCATATGTCTGCAATGGCTTTTATAGTCCGTTAGCTAAATCCTAAAGTCGTTGTAATTGACAGGTAGATTCCTCTGCTGTGTGTGGGCTTAGTCGGCATCTGTGCCCTGGATGCTACTGGACCTCTGCCAGGTGAAGTCAAGTAGGACTTTTCTTTTAAATGTTACACACGAATCGATATAAGCTTTTCCAACTTGAATAATTCTTTGCAATCTAGCATTTGCCATTGTGTTTTGCTGAAGCCCTTGGCACTTCAGTCTCAGCTGAATAAGGGCCTCTGCGTGGCTTAGTCACAGGTGCAGGAGGTTCGAGAGGGGGTGCGCCCACGTGTATTACTGCAAAGGGAGTGAAAATTTTCCTTGCTGTCTAGGATGGTTTAATTTTTCAACCTGGATGAAAACGATTGCATTTTAACACTGTGTGGAATAGGCCTGCCATTTCCAGGTGAAAAATGGCATGAAGGAAGACTATGGGTGGTAACAATAAAATATCGTGTGGGAGGGAAATAGAAAACTCAGTGCTGTGACCACTAGTTAGCAGCCCTAGGATTGAGGGTTTGGCTGTTGGTTTAATAAATCCTTTGCTTTAGGGGGTAACCTAGAGGTGTCTGTTGTTGAAGTGAAAAAGCTGTTGCATTTTAGGACAAAATCTTGCCAAAACTCTCTTGAAGATCTCCGTGGCAGTCACCACCCACTGCTTACCTCACTCGGTTGCCATGCAGGCAGTGATGGGATGCCACAAGATGCCTTGCAGTCTCTTTCCCTGCAGTTGGAGCATGTTCCTGGCTGAGCAGTGAAAACCAGAACAAAGCAAATGATGAAGAAGAGGAGCTGAGGATGGTCTGTACTGCACAGCGCTTGTAGCCTCCAACGTGCGCTGTGCCAGCCCTCAGCCCGCGCCGGTGCTCTGGTCTGCATGGCACCACGCTGCAGCTACGCAGCCTGCCCAGCAGCTGGCAGAGGGCTGCACACCGCACTGTGACAATGCAATTGCATGGCTTTGGACCAGAGCGAGTTCATGTCCTGTTGAGCTAAAGGAGGAGCAGAGCTCCTTGCATCCTGCTGTGGCAAGTCAGGGAGAGCAAAGCCTGAGAGTAGAGTCCTGAGACAGCAATGGCACTACTTTTCTAGCTTGGCAAAAAGTGGAGCTTGTACTTAGCTAGTCTTTGTCTTGTGAAAAAGCTTATTGTTTATTTACAGTATGTAACCCCTCTAAAAATCTACATGTTCAGACAGAGTTGGAAGAAGATCCTGAGAAAGTTCAGGGGTGGCCATTCACCCTGTTCTCTAACTATTTTTTATTAACAAGATTCCATTCTTCAGTAACTGTACCCATGCATGGTACCAGCACTATTCAAGCAGCTCAGAGATCACCCCCATCCTTCCTGGCCCTACAATTACCCTTGCGTTTCAACTTCTTTTCCCTCCAACTTCGTGCCTGTCTCTGTTCTTCATTCCATGATAAGTAAAGTAACTTTAATAGCTTGACACAATAGCTTTTGTCATGTCTCATCCTTGTTTGAATATGTAATACCCCAGAAGAATAATTGTTCTTATGTTTCCATTTCTTACATTGTTGTCTTTTCCTAATTTATTTCCCTACTATTGCTGCAGTATTATTCCTCACTGGCTCCTAGCTTAAAAAATTATATATAATTACTTTGATTTCAGAGCACATAAAGGATACTAGTGTGCTCTGACACCTACCCCAGCCCTGATTCACCTCAGACATACACTGCTGTTTACCTTCAAAGGGAGTTTATTATGCTTGCAAAAGCTTGGAGGGAGACTTAGAGAGCTCAGTTTGGCATGCCTACTGAAAGCTAAGGCAGACTTAGAGGTATAGTTTATGCTGTGCAACGTATCATAGTTGAGTTTTATTATGTTGCATTCCACAACACACAGTTCTCTTATAGCTGAAAATTGTTTTGAGATTTGATGAGAGCTGAAGTAGCTTTCTGTTTTTCTGTAGAGCCTTACGTTTGTATCAGAGAGAAAGAGAGAGAACTGAGAACAAAATGCTTGTTCGCCTCCTTTTGCCTGATGGATATGTCTGTGCGAGATCTACAAAAGCACTATAAATAGGTATCTGCTTGGACTTTCTTCCTTTCACGTCTCAGATGCATCTCCTCTTTTGCATTTGATTTTCCTGAGTTGTTAAGTGGCACTGACACTGTGTGAGAGAGACAAGAATGTTTTTGCAAATTATCTTATAATGAATTGGCGGAAATGCTGCTCATCAGATAGGTGGTCAATCTCACACCTTCTCTCTTCTTCTCTAAGAAGTGGTGGGGTCTAATCATTATAAAAAATAAATGAGTATACTGAGTTCAGGAACACTAACTCAATAAATGCATTAATGTCAGAGCAAATGGCAGTCTTGCCTACCCTGCTGATATAAGTGATTATTCTATTTACACTTAAATATACTGTGCTGTTATTGCTTCCAGAGAACCTATTATGGCCTACTCTTCACTTCCTCAAAAACTATGAATGTCTTCAGCTGTTAGCATCCTGCTTTTACCCTAGGTTTCCAAAATATGCAAGTGGCAACTTATGTACTGTGGTAATCAAGACTGGGAGTTGTCCAAGATTAAATCTGGAGCCTTAGGATGGAGCCAAAAAGGACTGTAGCAAAATGTTGAGTACTTGAGCAGCTTGTATGCATTACCAGGACAAGATGGTACTCTGCAGCTTTCAACCGTCATCTTTTTAATAATAGCTTCATTTTAGTATTTCAATACTGCTGGGGTATATATTTATCTATATTCACCTATGAGCTGGGTAGCTGGATTGGAGTAATGTGCAGAGGCAAAGTAATAGCTGTCACTTCTCACGGGGGAGACAACTGCACTTAAGCCACTGTCGTGGGATTAATTTTTAGGAAAGTGTTAAAAGAGACTACTGGTTTTAGTTATGTAAAATGAGAGGGTTCTGTCTTAAAACACCAGAAAGAACATAGTTCGTCACCATTTTTAAACAAACCCACTTTTATTTACATATGTACTTGTTTGTCTGCACCAATAAGCTCAAAATCACAGAATCACAGAATCACCTAGGTTGGAAGGGACCTTTTAAGATCATCTAGTCCAACCAACAAAAAATGGTGGTCTGCATGCAGTTTCTGTGCCTTATCCTCAAGACAGAATAAAACAACCTTCCTCACCCTTTCACATGAAGCCAACAGATAAAGTATTGGCTCCATTATACCTGAGAGGGCAGAAACAGGCATCCTATCTCCTGAAGACAGCAGAGCAAATTAATTTTTTGGAAAATGGACTCCTTTAGCAACCTTCTGTGTCTTGTCGCAGATGTAGCTGGATGAGCAGAGTGTATCAGTACATTACTTGTGGGTACAGAGAAGTGCTCGGGAGCCCTGGACTGTAATGAAGACTGAGAAGCTGATGACGTTCATTAGAGATGTCTCTGGGCTGCGTGGTGTCACTACGCTCTTGGTCCTCTGTGAGCAGTGTTTAACTGGGTGTTCAGCAAGGATAGTAGAGCGTACCAGTTTCTCATGTGGGCTCTTAGAGATCTGCTAAACAGAAAAGTTTCTTGTCTTATTTACCAACATAGCACATGTGTCTGCTTTTAGCAAGCAGCCTTAGTGGTGATGGGTAACACCTGCAGGATAAATAACCACAGTGACTCACTGCAATTGGCTCTATAGGTACAAGTGCAAACTAGCACCTGGAAGGATCTGGAGTTTCTAAGAAAACAGGATCAGGACTGCTGATATTTTTTGAGATCTTGGACCATGAAAAGGAAGATAGTAAGTAATGAAAAAAGGCAGCTGGTGAGCACCAGAAGGGGTTTGTAGAGAGGACAGATCCCAGTGCTATGTGGTGCCTTCACCATCCTAGCAGAGATGGATAACCATAGTTTGGCTTTGAGTAGTTTTGCGAAGAATGGATAAGGGAGGAAAGAGAGCAGCAAAAAGCTTCTTGTCAGTATGTATTAGTGGTGTGTAGTGTGTTTATGCTTAATGGGAACCTTGTTCCTTATGTAATTCTCTTTGGTCCTCTCTGGGAGGTGGCATCTCATGCCATGAAATCTGTAAAGAAAAAGAACTTCGTGCTTGTGTCTGAGCTCAGGTGAATGGGTTTGTCGGGAGATCTGTTTAATTTTTTTTTTGGCTCACGTATTTCCCTGTTTAGACTGTTGAACTGTCTAAAAATTTACCTTGCAGGAATACTTTCAAACACTTGCTGGGTACAGCTGTGTCTGAAAAAAAGTTTAATTTAAATTTCCAAGTCTAATCATAAAAGTTGACGGTATGCCTTTAGGGCTGAGGGTACTTATTCAGAAAGATGAATAGTTCACAAGGTTATGTGCAAAGCAGGACTAACAAGATGCTGAAAAATAATAGTCTCATATGGGATCAGTTTCAGATTGTAGAGCATAGAGATTTAATGCAGTTTAGATGTACTTGAAAATCATCCCTGTTTTTTTATTTTTTTCAGACAGTATTTTCCTGACCTTGAAAATACCTTATGGGTGGCTCACAAATAAAAGTATAAACATCACTGTAATCAGAGAAAATGCACGCAGAGACTCTATTTTTCATTATTTTCCACTTATCGTTACCCTTATTTGACATCTTATATGATTTTAATGATAGGCATATAGGCTAGCATTAGCACAGCAGATTTTTAGAGTAGATTAGATGAGAATTGAGTTGCCTTCTATAGAGCATTTTGCTTTACTTTCCCCCCCTCTTCTTTTTTTTTAAGGTATCTTTTTATCAAGTGTGAATACTAACAATGTTGATATGCAATGACAGTTTGGCCAAACAACCATAGCAACAGTAACTGTTTTCCTTGTGATAACAGCTAAGCTAAAGGTTATACATATTGCTGCATCTCTCAATCTATTTGCTCCTCAGCACAGTGCCAGACAGAAGTAAGAATATAGAAAGCTACAGCCAAAATATGCATTTGTTTAGAAGAAGCATGAGCTACAGAACTCTGGTTAAAGGATAAATGTGGATAATGTGTCTCTTCTAGTGTACTATCTCAAAAAAAATTATGAAATCTATGTTAAATAATATTTTGCTGCTCAAATATTTAACTTAAAAACATGCTTAATAATGTCTGGTTAATCATGCTCCCTTAGGAAAGGGAATAAAAATAAAAGCTCAGAGGCTACTTTAAGGAAAGCATTTATTTATTTTCTGTTTTCAGGAACAATGGACTTGTACAGTTGACCTAGACAATATTTAGTATTGACCTCAAATCTTCAACATATATCCCCAGCGCTCAGACGGCTTGAAGGACACAAACAAATACATGTCTTTGGAGTCTGGGAGCTCCTCATTTTTCTCAACAGTGGATCAAATGAAGTAAGTGCATTATTTTTGAAAGGAGTATTCATACTGAGTTGGAGCTATAATAACTTTCACAATAGTGCCTTATGGCTCATAATCTATGATATTTTCATATTTTTCTAGTTTTTATTTATTAGGATAATTATATTCAGAATTATTCAAATTTTCATAAATAAGAAGATAAGATTATCTCCTAGACAGTAAGGTCTGTGTCTATGAGTCGTCCGTGCTCTAACAGTTGCCACAGCAGCAGCTGTGAGTCATTTAATAACTAAGGCTTTTCAATGCAACAAATAATATGTAGTGATGATAACTCACTAAAGCAGGTTGAATTTTAGGCTGGAGAGACAGGCTGCACTGGGTTTCTCCAGTGCTGAATCAAACTCAATGTCTTGTATGTGGTGTTGGAATAAGCTTTCTGTTGGTGAAATTAATATTTTAGAGTGACTTAGTCCTTGTTCTGGAAAACTTTCATTTTTCTTATTCAGCTTGCTTAGCTCACAAGATTGAATCTTTGCAGTTTTGATGAAAGAGGAAGAACAGCCTCTGGTGGTTCCTGAGCTGTGTGGGTAAAGGGAAAAATGAATATGGCATAACTCAATACATACTCATTTTGAGAGTAAATGACTGGTATTTAGTATCATGGTAACAAGTCAAAATTTTCCCTAGAGTTCCTTTTGTTAGAAACAAATAAAATTAATGGAATAATGATCCTGGAAATTTTGATTCTGATTTTCAGTTTCTAATTAATAGGCCAATTTTTTTTTTTTTTTTTTTCCAGAAGAAATGCAGAATATGTGGACCCTTCAAAGGATCTTCATTATTTAACTTAGGGCTGTTGCTCTATTTAATAGCACAACGTTTATATCAAAATCAAAAGAACTGTGTCACTCTCATTGTCCCAGAATGACTAGCTATTTTTTTTACCTTATAATGTAAACTTCCCCTTGCAGTCTAAAGGGCCTGTTGTACTCTTTTGCAAAATGTTCTTCGTGTCTGTGTGATGGTAGGAGGGCAGGCTACATTCATTAATGCCCGTTATTTAAAGCATTTAACAAGAATACTCATTCTATACTTCTACATGAAGCTGCCAGTATGGTTTGCTTCCAGAGGATGGATTTAGGTCAAAGGATGTCTGCATTGTTGCTGGAAATGTGTAGTATACGTTGCAGTACGCTGCAAACTGAGGCTTATTTTTCATCCAGTCTGTTGTGTGCAAGATGAGATGAGCAGGCATATCTCTATTGATGAGTTAGTTTTCTGTTTATTATTAAATCCAATTTAAACAAGTTACTTTAGCAGAAAGGATGAAATCATACTCTCACTTTTTCTCCTCTTCTGAATTAGCGAGTATGGTTATGGTCAGTGTTACCTTCTACTGCCTTCTATATATTCTGGGTAATACGCTTCACATAGCTATCAGTATTTTAGTGATGGAAAGTGTGTACCTGCAGTTAAATTGTGGGATGTATATTTTGGGGGAAGAGTTCAATATGTAGGATTAGTTCTTGTAATAGAAAAATGCCAACCCAAATCCTGATTTGTACAGATGCAACTCAGACATAACTGAGTTTGGGGCAAGAATTCCCATGGTCTAAAACAGCAAATGGTTTCTGTCAGTGCAGAAACTTGAGGTTTCTAAAAAATTTTTGTCTTTTTTTCCCCTTTTTTCTTTTAACTTTGAATAATGAAGAACCACTTCCAGCATTTCATAACTCTCTGTAATTACAGGAGTGATTATGAGAATGATAGATATCTAATTAAAATCTGTGAAAACGCAGTCAGCAAGAAATGAGAATTAGTTCCCCAAATTGCAATTTTCTCCTGAGTTTAAGCACGTTTCAGAGTTACTTTTTGACAATGTGGCATTTTCTCATCTGTCACAATGACTCACCGCAATAGGTCATGGCTAATTTTAACAGGTATCTGAAAGAACAAGAGAGAATTTTGGTTTGAGATAAAGGAGAGGAAAGAATTATTTCTTTTAATTAGTCTTTTTATTTTGGCTTAATGATACTGGTGTTAAGTGTCTCTTGTTGGTTTCAACTGATTTCAAACAGTGAAATAACAAACAACCAGAGGTTACTGAATTTTTTGCTAATCTTAGATTTCTTATCAAAGATAGTCTTGAAAAGCGTGTAGGCTGAAATCAATGCATCCTTAACCATCACTGACTAGGGCTTTGGTTTTATTGTCCTCATTTGGTTCCTCTCCCTATTTACCTAACCCTCACCAGTGCTGTACATGTGTTCACTCAGTAGCTAATTACATCAGGCTCCCCATGACAGTGACTAACAATTTTGATGCCTGTTACAGACGGCTTTGTGCCAACAGAGACACCCAGGAGTCTAATGCTCAAATCTATTAGCTCTTCTGCAATGAGATGGCCCTGGTAGTTCTTTCAGCCACTGGTCAGAGCAACATATTGTTTCCAGCACCAAGCAACTGTCTACGCCATGCTGATTTTGTTCTGCTGGAGACAGCGAGCGTTTTAAACTCCAGGTGCCCAAAAAGGCTGAACATCTGTTAGGCTTTCCGCCCGCTGCTGCACCAGACGGCTGGGGCTGGGGCTGTGCTGGGGCAGCGCAGCAGCGGCTGCAGAGCCCTTTGGCCGTGCGCTAGGCAGGAGTGACGCGCTTGCGGGCACTGACCCCCCAGCAAGGCGAAGGATGAAACTGTGGTTCTACCCTGCTCTGAAATATTTCATTGCTAGTAGGCAGATGTATCATTTCCTGAACTCATCAGCTCTTTAGCTCCAGGAACAAAGGCTTTTCTGTTCTGACTATTTGGGGATTGGGATTGGTAGAAGATCCTATTTAAAGGAGAAAACCTCAGACATGCAGTAATCTAATCATGAGAAATGACACAAACGATATCACCCTTAATATCCAGCTTTGGCAGACATCTGATCCTGGTGCTTCAGAGGTTATTATACAGTGTTCTCGAGGGGATTTTCTCTTCCAGCTCCTGTGGTGATCACCTGTCAGCCAGAGCCTCTAGGTGATTACCTGTTCCTCCTGAGAATCTGCAAATGTTGCTGAGGGGGACATTAGCTATCACCTCGTGCCTTTCCCCCTGGTCACTGTGCCCTGCTCTGTGAATGCCACGTGCTCATTATACTCTGTGTGAAGAAATACTTACACTTTTTTATTTTTCTGCTGTAACTTTAGCCTGCTTTTTTAATGATGCAAAAAGAAAGTTCTCCCTTAATCTTAATTACTGTCACTAGAGCCTATCTAACTTTTATTCTTTTAAGGGCAGGTTAACCAGCTTTTAGTAGCCTTTTCTTAAAAGGAAATTTCACTGCTGACATAACCCATTTTATTTCCTTTTTTCAATTATTGTGTTACTTGTCTTTGAAACCCTCTAAGTGGCTATTAAGTATGGGTAGAATGAAACAGAACAAAAGGATATTTGTTATGTGTGAGCACTGGAGTCAAATGGTGAGCCTTTAAACAATCCTTTGGACCCCTGTTTACAGTCCAACTCTATTTGTTTTTTGAAGACGTGTTTATTTTTTTGCTTCCTGTGATGAAACTGCTGTCTTCCTGGGAAACATTTTACTTATCATTTGTGGCATCCGCTTTCATGTCTTCCCATTATTTGAAAGCCATTTCACACTGTGGTAGAGACATCAAATTTTAGCCTTTTATTTCACTTAAAGTGTGGGGGGAAAAAAAGCTGCTTTAACTTTTTTTTTTCCCTCCATAATTTTTATTTCTTATGGGGAGAGAAAGAATGGGCACAAGTTTAAGGTTTCCAGCCATTGTATGAAGAAAACAGTGCAGTTGTTTGATTGTTCTAAGGAGAGAATAGCACTTGAGGCCTGAAGCCCTATACTTATTCACCACCTAATCACAGCAATAACTGGAACTCTGCAAGTGGGAGTGAAACACAGGTTATTTCATAGATATCAGCCTAAGCAGGGAGGGCAATTACTGGTACTGTATGTGAAAGCTGAGATACAAAAAAGCGCAGGTGACTTCTGGCATTATTTTGTTTGAGGAAATGTCAGTAATTCTCCTTGGATAAAGAGGCATAAGTAAGGCTTCTTGATGTATTTCTTGGGTGCTAAAGGTGAGGCTGGCAGTGGTACTGGGGGGAGCTTTCTCTTGCCTGGGATGTCTGCTGAAGAGAGCTGAAGCTGTCCAAACTTCAGACAATTTTGTTAGAATTAGGGCAAATGTTGGTGGCCATTTTAAGATCAACTCATAATTTATATTAATAAGTTCTACTTTCTAACCTGTAGTTCAGAAAATATCTGACTGAACACCTTGATAGGGATTTTGTTAACATTTTCTTTCTTCTTTTTCCGGTTTAGTTTCCAGCTTTATCTGAGGCACAAAATCCAAGTTTGCTTTTTCTTTGAAGAAGCTGAGTATGACTATCGTGCCTTGAATTTGTCTCTGCTGATTCAAAGGCATTTTAAATTTCAGATTCCAGGCATCCAATTCTATCATGGCCATAACTCTGTAGTTAAAAGGAGGGTAACATGAATGCCATGGCCATGATTCTGGTATTATACTTTGTTCATTTTTTCAAGGCTTTGTTGTCACTTCCACTTCAATGAATTTGTTCATGGTTTGTACATACAGAAGTGGGATCCATTGGGAAATTCTGCAATTTTATGAAGTCATTCTGAACAATAAAGGAGTTTCACCACTGGAAAATTGTTATTACTTGTAACTTTTCCCTTATTCTAAAATGTCTTCAAATTATTGTGAGAGCTAGGAAGTAACATTGCAAAGACCCATCCAGAGAATACCTATGTTACACTGGTGAAAAGTCCATAATAACTGGAGAACAGGTTATTAATTTTGAGTGTGTTATATAACCTTTACCAGTCTCACATTTAAATCAGAATTTCAATAGATACATAACCAATGGCAAGGACATAAAGGCAAGCACTGAACAAACCTCACATTTGTAGTATCATTTGTAGAACCTGTGGATAGCATAGTTTGGACTACCCCTGCTCTCAGCTGAGCTGAGCAATGTTGCAGATTATATGAGTGGGCTGGTAATCAAAGGTTTTCCTAATTACTCTGTTTAAACTGGACTCGGGCTCTAGTGAGTCTCTGGGACTTGAGAAACTGCCCTCCATGGATGCCCAGGCCTGAGGGAGTACAAGAGCTCTGATCTTCCTGATGTACATCATATATATGTATAGTATAAAGGACTCTTGTTATGACTGACATGCAGAAACTCACATCTAGTAAAATTTTGAAGGACAGTTGGTTTAGGTGTTAATATTCCTTAAGGTTCTCCATGGCTTCCCATAAGCAAAGGGCCCTAGGCCAGCAGATAGTCATTAATCAGTCTAACACTGCAAGGCAAAGAGGGTACATTTTACAGTGTAGACAGCTCATTGGAAGGACTTGATTATTCCACCCGTATAGCCCTAATTATAAGTAATATGGGAAAGTTTCTCTTGACTAGTCAGATAAGACCCAGCTATGGAATAGTTAACTTGTTGTACAGCTCAGCATCAATTTCTGGAAGCTTTTAACAGAGACTTGACATTTCTAATTAGGAAATTTTACATACAGGCAAGTGAATTTACCCCCAGCTGGGAAAACATGGCTTAGCAAGAGTTTTACATCCGCCCGCATTGATCTACAGATTATCTCACATTTGAGACTCCAGAGCCACTGGGATTTACAAGGATGAGAAACAAATGTGGGAAAGTGCATATAATTTCTTTCACTTCAGGGATAGATAACAAAAACCTGATAAGTTAGAAATGAAGAGGTAAGTTTATTTTCTTTCTTTTTCATGCTTTACTGTTGCAGGGGTCAAAAAAATCCATGAAAGCCAATAACTTGTTGGCACTGGTAAGCAGCTGTCATCTTGGTCAAATTCTCAAAGCAACATATTGGAAATTAGTCTTAAGATAGCAAAGAACTATAGATTATTTTTTTTCCCCGAATTGTCCTAACAGCTGAACAGTTGAGGAACAAAATGTCTGAATGTGAGCTCACTTGGGCAGATATGTAGCATGTGTCTGATGCTGCAACGTCTGACTCTTAAAGAAAATCCCTCAGGCTTTTTGCATTTTTAGCTATATAGTTTATATTTTTGAGCCCATTTTGTCTGTAGATGGAAATAGCTACAAAAGTGCAAAAAATCATGAATTGGACGTTATGCTAGTTGAAAATGCCATATCAATGTAAGGTGGCTGTCCATCTGTGCTGTGGAAATCAGACTCAAAGTCAGATGTAGCAGAGCTCGCTCAGTAGAGCTTTTACTGATTTCTTTTAATATGGAAGTGCTGTACAGCTCATTTCACTTTTGTGTTCAGATGGATTTTATTGTGAAGATATACAACTGACTATATGCTGCAGACTTCTAAGAATATGGTTTAAATGAAATAGGTTTTTTTCTGTATATGTTTTCCTGTATTTGAAATTATTCTAATGAAGCAGAAGTTATTTCTGTGTTGGCAGAAAAACAGATAAGCAAACAAACCATGAAATGTAGCCTCTGAGGTATTATGAAAATACAGATGTGCATATTGCTTCCTGAAGTTACGTTATTGGTAATAATTCTTGGGAAGATATATATATCATGGTTACATGTTAAAGAATGGAAAAACAGGTGATCAAAATAAACATAGGAATACAAACCATGTACAGTTAATTGCTGGCACAATAAAGTAGTTTAAAGAAGTTCCAGCTTATACGTAACAAGGCCATGCTTTTTGTTGACTTGGATATTAATAACAGGTGGTGGAAAAGTTTCAATATAATTGAGTTCCCTTCTCTTTTAGTGCTGGGCATAGTCTCCTGGGAGAAGGTATCTCAGGTATTGAACTGATACTGCTCTTGATCTTAGCTAAAGGGCTGAGTATTATCAAAGAAAATAGAAGTACGGTTAAGGCTTCTTTCAGAACTTTGTGGGTGTCCAAAAATACTGCCAGAAGTTATAGTCTTGGACTTATTCAGTCATAAAAAAAGCTGTAAAACAAAATTCCAGATATTAGATTACATGTGCTACTTAAAAAGTATATTACTTGATTAGAGGATCTGTATACCACGAGGTATACTCTTGCCAGCTACTTGGTTTACAAGGAAATTGTAGAAGCATATATATTTGATAGTATATGTTTCAGAGCTATTTGCTTTATTGCTACCACAGATACTTGAGTGTCATTGTGTGCTTGAAGCTTATATAGTTTATTTAAGGAATAACCCACAAAGCCAGAAAAAAATCTGTAAATTTCAACTTTCTTTTATCTCCGCTTCATTCAAGGTGTAAACACTTAAACCTTGTAAATTCCTTGGGTTAAGAGAACGTGGAGACCTTAACCTGTTCTTCTAACTGGAATGAATGCAGTTTGAAAGTTATACTTCGAAATAGAGAAAGTTAGAGAAGCCTTTAAAAGCATATAATAATTTTACTTTTTTTGCCTAAACCGCTTTAATTTTCTTTATGTGCTGACCCTCCTTCTGTTTGTTTCTATATTTTTTTTTTTTATTTTCTGCCTTTATTTTTATAACTGTGGAGTAAAAACTAGGCAAGAAAGCCCTATAGTCTGTCTTTTACTTCCATGTTAAGTATTCATTGCTTCACTGAGTAGTCAGGTATATATCTAAACACTTTGGTCACTTACTTTCATAATGGCTTTGACAGCAAGTCACTGATGCAGAGTCCATCTGTTTCAGAGGAATACATTTAATAGACTTTAAGACAGATACTAGCAAAATATGACAGACTGACCTTTTTGCTTTTGGTCCCTTTTGAGAATAGCTGTTTTTCCATGGACTGAGCAGAATATGTATTCCATATACATACTGTATATGTCTTAGTATTGCTGAACTCAGAAGGTTTTTGTTATGAATGATCTTTCAGGTGAGTGGTTATATAACTTACAATTTGAAAAGATTTAAATGCTGATGGTGCTCCATTTCCATTCTTAGTGAAGACATAAAAAGGTCACTTTTCCTTTGTCATTTCACTGGGTTGTTGCAGACTAGTGTTAATCATTTAATTAAAAGGTCAAGTCACTCATCTTCTTATACCTAGTGTGACTTTAATTATTTTCATTGCAAATGAACTGACTTAATATTATTTAATAATGCTTGGTTTAACTAATAATCCTGAGAAGAAGTGGAAATTCTCTTTGAAGGCATGCAAGCTTTGAAGATTAGAATAAATTGAAAATAGCTGGATATTTTAAAACTATTTTCTCCATAAAATATTGTTAAAATCATAGGAAGTTTTTAACAAGAGCATCTAGGGGCTTGTCTATTATGTCTTTTGCTGATTGGTTTGCAGGACTATTGGGAAGCAGGAGTTAAAGTGCTACTAATGATTAAAGCCAGCAAAATCCACACTTATTTCATTAACGTATGGGGATTTATAGTACTCCCACTAACTGGAAGACAGGGTGGTAGCTGGAGCTAGAAAAAGTTATTAGCCCTGAACAGCACAGACTAACTATGCCTCTCTCGACATCCACTAAACTCAGTGGGGATTGCCTTTACAGAGCTCTCCAAGCTGCAAAACACCCCTTGTCACCTCAAGAGACTCCTGCTGAGGAGCTGTAGAGATTCTCAGTTTCCTTTCCTTCAAAAGTAGCCATATGTTCTGTAAATAAAGCAGCAGCATGGCATGCTATTGCTTACACCTCCCTGCAGGACATGGACTTTCCTGTGAAGAGATTTTTCTCATCTATTCTAGTTACTTTCTGAGCAACCTTACTTTCATCTCACAGCTGAGACATTCCACCTGGTTTAAATTTTTAATGGCAAATACCTTATATGTCTGAAAAGCACGGAATCAGAGTAATATGTTACAGCACAGCTATAATATAACATTTGGGTCAAGGTGACTGAATGATGCAGTGCTATGGAAGCTTGGATTGAGTGATGTTTGTAGGAGAAAGTGTGATGGTAGTCTGAGCTTTGATTAGCCTCATGTTCAGTCTGCCTTTTGTTCTGAAAACAACTTCAACAATTGATACTAATATGTACCTCTTAGATCCTGTAAAAAAAAAAAGTCTATAATTTTAGCTAATTAATCAAGATGCTTCATAAATTAGAACATTCTCAACAGTGGAGAGGCATTTACTAATCTTATGCATGGGGGTAGCTAAATTCTGGGGTACTATTTTAAAGTGATGTTCCCAAAAACTAGTATCAGAAGACCAGATACATTCCCTGATCTATTTTTATAACTCTGTGGTGTTTCTCAAACCATCCCCAGTTTGCAAATAGGAGTTTTAACCCAAGACATTGATCTCTATCCAGGCAACTTGCAGAATATGTGCAAGTTCTCAGAAAATTTATATATCAAATTATGACACCATTTTTAATGAATAATGACATATTTGTAGAAAGCAGCATCAAGTTGAGGAACAAGCTGTGATCTAGGTTATTTGAATACTAAGTTATACTGAACTTTCCAAGAATCCCCAAATGTAATACTGTCTGGGGTTAGCTAAAAGAGCTGATGTGATTAAGTACAGGGTTGTGATTAGCTGGACTTTGACAAGATGTATTTGATCGTGTCAGACTGGGCTTTCTGGAGGAATTGCTTCCGTCTCTGAACAGAACCACAACCTGACATGTCAGGGAACGTGGGATTTCCAGGCTGTGGATCTTAAAGAATTAATATTAATTGGTAAAAATTAAGGACTGGGAAATGTAGAGCATGATCACAGAGAGCCAGATTTGGTACATTAGTTTGTTTTTTCAATAGCAGCCTCTAATTTTGATCATATGAACAGGTTTCATGTTATTTCTCAGGCATTTTATAAGCACACATTAGTGCAGAGCAGCTGAGAAATGCCAGGCAATCTGAATTATCAAGGGCTGAACACAGAGATGTACTGGTTATTAGTCAAGCATCCCTAAATGGCTGCTAACCAAGTGTCTAGTGGCAAGGAATGTCAAAGAATCATAGAATCATATAATGGTTAGAGTTGGAAGGGACCTTGAAGATCATCTAGTTCCAACTCCCCTGCCATGGGCAGGGACACCTCCCACTGGACCAAGTTACTCAAAGCCCCATCCAGCCTGGCCTTGAACACTTCCAGGGATGGGTCATCCACAACTTCTCTGGGCAACCTGTTCCAGTGTCTCACCACCCTCACTGTAAAAAATTTCTTTCTGGTATCTAAACTCTTTCAGTGTAAAAACCATTACCCCTTGTCCTATGGCTCCACTCCCTGATAAAGAGTCCCTCCCCGTCTCTCCTGTAGGCCCCCTTCAGGTACTGGAAGGCCATTATAAGGTCCTCCTCGAGCCTTCCTCATGGGTAAACTTGCTATTTACTGAGCATTCATCTCATTTCATTTCACTAAACACAGAAATACTGTGTCCTTTATGCAATGCAAAAAATCTCCTGATTCTGAAGTTAGAGTTCAGTAAGTACTTAATAACTGCAAAATTACATCGTATTAGGTGCTCCTGTATTTTAATTTTGCATAATTTGACATGTGGCCTGTGTTGTAAACTATAATTTCTTTTTTGTTGCAACAGGGAAAATACCAAATGTAGTTCTTGTCTTTAAAAACTATACTGAAAGGAGAACTACACTCAGAACCTGTGCTTTTGCATATTTTGGTTTTTTTCTAACTCCATTTTCATAGCTGGAAGAGATGTATTATGCCTGTAGCCTGTGATGGCTGCCTTGAACTGTGTCTGCTAGTGATGAAGTGGGAGCATTGTTTGGGGAAAATGGAAACTTATTCCTGATCTGCCTCCATGTCTTCAGAGATTTACAGCAGTACCTTGTTTCTACTGGTTCTCCTCCTGCTAGCGTTATTTAAACAGTAAGTAGACAGACTTCATTCTTTCTTTTGCATAATCAAGAGTGGTTAAGAAACTTTAGTTTGTGACACAGAAACTTTTAACACACTCATTAAAGCAACAGGATGACTCCAGAATCTGCCAGGGCAAGGTAAGATAAGTTAAATTATCAATTACTCCGCAGTACAGCTGAATCGTAGTAATAGAGGTGTAAGCCTACACATTCCTGCATGATATAGAAAAACACTCCTTTCTTGAGTATTGAATTTACGGAAAGCAATCCATAAAGAACGATCATGATACCCCCTTTTACTGGTGCTGCATTTGAATAATAGCCTGGGACTGCTGTATTCAGTAACTTCAACAGTTCACCCATTCAGAAAAAAACACATTTCTGTTCCCCTAATTTTTCAAGTTTACATTCTCATTCATTCTATTCAAAAGAGTATGCTTGTCAGTATAAAATGAATAGAGTGATATTTGCTATTTTTCCATGCTTACGGTAAGTCCACAGCAAGTCCTCTGATTCACCTCTGAGAACTGCTTGGCGTTTTATCTACTTTTCACTTATCTCAAAGAAAATCCTGCTGGAAGTGTGCCATTTCTATAGAGAAACTTGCTTCTCCTGTCATGTAATGTTAAGTCCCTGTCATTACTCTGACCTCTCCAGCAGCACCTGAGGCAGGGCAGGCGCTGCAGGGTTTATCCAGGTGTTGTATGGCACTTCCCGTGGCCCTTCTGTAATGCTGCTTCTTGCTGTTCCCCTTGTGAGTGCTAGCACCCTATATGCATGTCTGCAGGTCGCTTTGCTTGTTATTGCTCATCATTAACCCCTCTCTTCTGAGGGGTTGCCTTCTCATTTTTCTCCCTTTCGAGAAGCAGTCACTTCTTGCCAGTCACTGGGCCCTGTTTTCATAGTTATTGCTGCTTTTTACTTATTACAGTTCAGGTTCCAGAGAAAAGTTTTGCATTAAATAGAGGGAAATTTAAAAAATGAGCTGGTTATGAGAGCAATTAATCAAAGCAGTCTGCAGCCTCAGCAGTACAACTGGATTTGCTGGTGTGAAAGGACAGAGTAAGAGGGCTGATGAAGAATGAGGAACATGAATTATCTGGGGCCCTGATGTGGCAACTTTTGCAGGAGGCATGGAAGAAGGCTGTTAGGAGACACTACCACTCCTTTCAGTTGCATAAAAGGGGCTGTCCTGCAGCAATCCTGACTTTCTCATGAATGCAGCAATTACTCCCTGTGAGCAGCACAGGGCAGTTTTAGTGACCCTGGAAGTGTCTTAGTTTCTGCAGGAAGCAAGATTATTGCACATCGTAAGTGGCTGTGTTATTAGTTGCACAATCACTGGGTTGGTCCCTGCAGCGTTACGGGTCTTACTGCTCTGAGCAGTCATCTTAGACCTGCACTGTCACTAGCTCTGAATCTCAAGTTAAAGAGGGACGAGAACCACATGCTCTGGTCTGATCCCTTTGTGTTTCCAAGCTATATCCAGGTTTTGCAAATTGCCAAAGCCAAACTCTGAGCAGACTGAATTTTACACTCTTCTTGGTATTTTTTGAAAGCTGAGTAGTTTTGGGGTGTGGTTGGTTTATTTTTTTTTTATTATTTTTTTTCCACCTGAATATACTCAGTAATTTTTTTAGTATGCCTTCATACCGATTTCCTAAGTTCCCAGATATTTCAGATGTGCTCTGTTTGTGTACCCAAATGAGAGAAAAACAGATTGCTTGAACCCCATAGTATACTGTAGTATTTTGGTCAAGCATCTACAACACGTGCTGTCTTCTGAGAGCACTGTGCTGGTTCCATCCTCTGAATGAAATGCTATGTCAGACATTCCCCAAAAAATTTTTTTAAATGCTGTCTCTCTGAGCTCTCCTCCAAACTGTAAGGCAGAGCCAAATCTGTCAGGCTAGGTTCTCCTCTCTATGAATTAGTAGCAGCCAAGATTAATTAGCACCCAAAGTGTTTCCAGCTGTACCACTTGTGCGATGCTGCTGCCGTGATGCATGTAGCCACCACTCCCCAGGTCTGTGATTCATTGCTCTGTCAGTGGTTTGAGATACACTGTATGAAAATGCCATATAAATGCAAATATAAATAAAAACACTGAATTCCCCCTGTTGGCTAGTGATAAGGTACTCATCCAGATGACACACTGTGATCTAAAAGTGGCAAGTAATATTTGGAAGGAGGGGAAAACTCAATGATTATTCTTAAACTCTGTTTTCTTAAATAAGCTTTAACTAGGGAAAAAAAAAAAGGCAGCTTTGGTCTCCTCCTTGGCTACCTTTGTGGCACACCAAGATGATATCTTTCTGATTAATTAAATTAGAATGAGGATAAACTTTGAAATGGGTTTGGGAAATGTTGTGATCTGCTGTGCATGGGAGTGTGTGTTCCTAGGGACTGAACCAAATGAGGTCTGGTCATTGTCTGAATTCATACAGGCTTCAGATCTGTAAGAGGATGGCAGGACATTACGTTTGCTTTATTTCCTGATCACCTGCACAGTCTAGCAATGTAGAACATATGTCCTGCCCAAGGGACTTGGGACAGCTTAGGCTGCACTTGCACAGCTAGTCAAAAGGGAAAGGAGGCTGCCACTTCTGGGGTATGCAGGGAAAGGAGGCCTGTGTGCTCCTGTCATGGTATGGCAGATGATATTTTAATTTGAAGTGCTTACTATTATCTTTAAGTACATGTATTTAAAGGAAAAAGAATTCTTCTCGTGTGAAAAGAGTTTTGTCCTGAAGGTGAAAGTGGCTCAATCCTATTTATGTCCCTAATGTTATAAGGATCAGTGGCACAGACTTCATAATTTTCTGTATTACTGTACTAGTGCTGCTGTATGTATAAAGTTCTCATCCAAATAGCAAGATCAGCCTTCCATGCAGGTAATACAAAAGGAAAGTTTGCAGTGTGAGGCTGACGTATTTTTTTTGTCTTGGTGTTTTGTCACTGCAGGCATACAGGTGGAAATGTAGAGGTTTTCACCTTGCGGGTGCACGAAGATTTTATTCCCTGAGTTTTGTGTGGACCAGAAATCTGAATGGGCCAGTATGTGTTGCTGTAGTTCCAGAAGCAGCAGGAATCTGATGGATCACCTCTACTTTAAGCTCTAGGTTTCCTGACTAATAATCGCTAGGAGTCTCTACTTGCAGTTTCATACAAGTATGAAACTTGTATGAAACAGTAGCTTTTCCTTGAGTGCTCTTGCTGGCATGAAGTATGAGGTTGCCATATTTCATTCATGATTGCAAGATCCAATTCTCTAAATGTGTATATCTACTACTATAATTTTAAATATTAACTCACTTTTATGTGTTTAGTACCAACCATTCACTACTTGCATTAATAAGACTGTGTCATTTTCCTGAAATGCATCCAGTCTGTGTAATCCAAAGATGTTGGAAAGGCAACAAACTTAGTGAAGGACACTAGATTTCTTGCTAATTCTCCTGTCCTGTGGTAAGGTTTCTTCTTCATGACTTAAGAAGCGAAATTGGAAATTTTGGGACACTTTTCTAGTTGAGCTAGATCCAGAAACCATTAGAGGGCTTTGTTCATCATTACAAACTCTTCTCTGAAAACAAAGTTGGGATTGCTACATGTATTGTAAGGAAGTGTTAAGGAGGAGAGACTGGACAAAGAAGGGTTGGGTGATGATTGATGTTGTGAAGGCAGAAGATTTCATGGGAAAAGGTGAGTAGTAGAAGAGAGACAAGAGATTGGGAGTGAATAGAAAGATGTAGAGCCACTTGGCAGGTGGGAACTGGGTTGGGTAAAGCTCAGGAGATAGCAAGAACAAAGGAGTTAGGGTCTGCCGAGGATTGTCAAAGCAGCAGGAGATGCTTTTATTGGGAACATTTTGAATATACTATTGTAAGAAAAATGGGTCCCTACTTGATGCAAACAGTAATGAGGACTTTTGAGTAGGTCTTGGCATCAATAACGTGCATAGTGTACCTTATTTTGTGTGGAAGAAACACATCCAGACCACGTGGAAAATTAGGTATTTCTTTATCATCTGGTTCATGACATGTAGATTGACAGTGTATGTCTTGCCATTTCTGAAGTGATTCCCTTCCTTCCTGGTTTAATAGAGCTGTTTCCTTGTTCTGAATGCTATGCACTGTCAGATTTAACTTGGGACAAAAACAATGCTCCATCAGCAGTACATGCCCTGATTCTTATGTTAGGTATACTCAATTTCTCTATCTAGATAGCCCTTTTATTATGTTTCCCCAGCAATCTGATGGCAGGTCTGCCATGACTGAGGCTTTGACTTCATACTTAGTAAATGTGCCAAATATTCCCTCGTTATCTGCTGCTTCTCCTGCTCTTCTGCTCTCTCTCTTAAATTAAAGCTTGGGTTGGTGTTTGTGACTAGACTATATGAATCCTGAAGCTCAAGGATGTTTGTCTCCTCAGCAACCCAACAGGGGGTGAAATTTTAAATGCAATTTTCTTCAGGTGTATTATAGTACAATATTTGCATGCTCTCTTTATAAAGGAGGCCTTTAGGGAATTTTTGTAACTGCTTTCACTCTCTCTCCATTTGCCCTACAGCTTATTTATGTTGATGTTTTCTTCTCCAGGTTTCTGGTTTCATTGCATAGCTTGATGTTAATAATAAAATGTGATGTTGTAAGATAACATACAGAGACAACTGAGATGGTGAATACATGGTGATTGCATCAGTTGACTTCATAATAAACTAGGGCATTTATTAACGGTGTAATCTGATTATAAAGAGTAACTTGGAGAACTGAAACTGGACAGCATATTTTCAGTGCTGAATCAGTTCATAACTAAGACTATTAGCAATAGAAATGTAAGGTCCAGTTTTGAGTTTACCAGTTTTAGATTGTTACAAATTCACCACTTTTAAATCAATCTTAATTTACCCCAGCGAGTACTGAAACAAGATTGTGTCTGCAGTGTGTATGTGAGTGGGAAAGAGATGTTCAGGAAAGGAAATAGGACTCTCTTAGCTGAGTAAATATGGGTTGTATTACGCTTTTAGACTAAGATAAATAACATTGTAGCTGGCATAACTTGTGTCCTGAAAAATGCCGTCTGGATTAAAAACTCTGACTCGTTTGGTGGCACTGAGAGTATTCAGAAGTGAAAAGTCTAAAAATGAGGAGAATTGCTAAAACTGACTGGAATCAAGACTGCGCTGGTGCTGGATGTGCTCTCTAACCCATTGTTCATTGTCATCAACTGATTATTGTCATTGAGATTTCCTTTCTGAAGGGAGTAAACTACAATAGGTTGTGACTAGTTGACCTGACACTAAGTTGATATTCAGCAGTGTACATAAGATAGGGGTTTTGACAGTGTTTAATTCTGTTTCAGTTTTGCTCCCACTGAAACAGCCCCCTTTAGAAGGGATATGGGTGCTTTGGCTGCTACTTATAACCCTTACAACTCATTAGCAGCACTGGGATGCCAGACTGAGGGGAGGATTCTTTTCCCTTTATCTTTGTTAGACTCCCAACATGAGAGCAATTTATTGTGCCCTTGGACACGATAGCAGGGGTTTGAAACCATATTTCACCATGAATCCTTGCTAACTCAAAATGCCCATTCAAACCTGAGAGGTTTCTTTGAGTAAGAAAGCTGCAGGATCAGGTCTGTTATCTTTAGTGGCAGAAATACAGGAAGCTGCAGGTTTGAACTTTGTTTTTGACAGGTTAAATGCCTGTGTTTCATCTTTAAAACAAACTTTATAATTGTATTACAAAAAAAATTCTCCAAGTTTAGTGAGGCTGCAAATCAAGGGTATATTATACAGTGTTAATGAGGAAAGAAATCTAGCAACTCAGCTGGAGGGAGAAAAGAAGTTTATTTTATTTACTTTGTCTGTAAGGCTACGGAAGAATTAGGTAGAAAAGCTATAAACTGTATGAAAAGATTTTGCTGTGAGTATTTGCCTGCTGATTAGGTATGTTAGGAGTCACAAAGACCTTGAGAAAACAAATGAGAAAATACAGGAGAGAAATCTTAAAATGTCCTCCGGGGACAGATGATAGTCTGTTCAACCCTACTGAATGGCAAAGAAATTCCTCGTGACTCTGGACAACTTCATCTGAGAGACCTCCACTGACCTGCTTGTGCTCAATCACTGAGATATCCTGCATTGCAGGATATGACAGACACTTTTTTAAATTCCCAGGATCTGGAGCTAGGAAGAGACCACCCAAGCAAGACGCAACGTGTTTTACATTGTGGTTAGCTAACATTGAGCTAGCTGCGTGAGGTGAGGCTTGCCTCCCACCTCATTGCAAACCTGGCACAAATGCACAAACTTGCTGATATTGGGCCTTACGTGATGGGAATAACAACACATCAGTGCATTTGTGGGGAAATGAATTAAACCAGCCAGACGTTAGCAGGACTAAAATTACTCCTAGCAAAATTGCTTCAGGAGTGTGTACCTGTAAAGTGTGAACCTTTCTTCCTTGCAGAAAAGGAAAGCTTCACATAAAACACAGACTGTGACAAAATTTGGTCAGTGCTTACCTTGCAAGTAAACTCAGCTACTCCCTCTCTTCAGTCTTTCTCCCAGCTCATGCAGGTTTCTCAATGGAGCACTTCCTTGAACCTTTCTCTAGCTCTCCTCCTGGCCTTTAGGAGCCTCTTGAGTCCCTTCCTTGTAGCTTGAGAAATGCTATATTAGGGCTGTCTGCAGTGCAGCACGTGTGTGCATCTCAATATAACAAGGTACAAGCTCGGGTGCAGGCAAGAGTCTAGCTTGGTGTGGAGCTGTTTGCCATGCTGCTCTAACTGGCCTTGTAACACTGCTGAAGATGATTCAAAATCACTATGTAGCAATCTCAGATATAAAGAGAGATCTTTCAAGGCTGGGAGACTTCAATTATTTGGATATGAAAATGCAAACTACTAAAGACCAAAGCAAATATTTATCAGTCCATGTACTGGAACCCAAGCTGCTGATTCTTTAATAATTTGAATCGGATGAGAATAAAATGGATTTTTTCAAAATAAATACAAATGAAGAGAAAAATGCTGATTAGTTCAGGCAAGCTGCATATGAAGGCAAGCTGCAAATGTATCTTCTCTTCCTTTAATATGATCTACTTGTCTTCTCCTCTCTTCTGTCTCAGTATCTTTTTTTCCTGTGCTTGTCAAAGCACATAATCCAATACTGTTATCAGGGTCCCACTACTTCACATGTGCAGCTTCCAGCTCCTATTTTTCCTCTGCTGTATGTAAGGGTGGCCTCAGGCTTTCTGCATGCTGAAAAGTTATAACCTGCCATTCAGCAGCTGATGAGGATGCAGAGATGTTGATTGTAGGTTATAGAGCACTTTTTTGCCAGGTTGATGAATGTGGATGTCCACCAGGAGTGCATGGATTGAGCTGAACAGGAGCTCTGCCTGTGCTCCAGGCCCACCAGTCTGTGAGCAATTACATCTAACTTCTGAGGATTTGGGTTCAAAATAAGTCATATGCATCAATGGAGAAAAAGGTTGGCTGGCTGTGGTACAGCACACAGATGGCTGTAGTAAAGAAGCCACCTGCTGAGACAGGCTGGACTGGCTAAAGGCTGCCTCCCTCCTCACCAGCAAGATCAAAGAGTCAAGTGTGGGAGAGAAAGAAGCAGCTATCAGGAGGTGGGTGTAATGCACAGTGAGAGTTCAGTGAGAGGCAGGACTGCCCTGGGGAAAATGTGTGTTTTGAGGGAAACATGTTTTGGAAAAACCTGTCTTGATATTTTAATGAATCAATTTTCAGTATATTTTAAAATCTGTTCTTGGCTGCTTTTGACTGCAGATTTCAGGAAACTGAAGATTCAGTTCTGGACCAGCAAAACGCTACCTACTTTTTCATATTAGTAGAAGGAAATTGTAGAAAATAAAAATTATTAAAATCTATTCAGCAATGATGGTTTGTATCTACTGAGCATTAGAGTAACAAGATACAGTCTCTGAACTGAACAAGGATGTGACCCACAAATAAGAAAGAACAGTCATGAAATGCATAATTCTAGGATATAGAGAGGAAAAAAAGCTCTAGGCGTAAACTACTGCTGTCACCAAGGGTGCCAACTCCGTAGCATGGATGCTACTGCAAAAGTTGATCAAGAGAGATTGAATGTTAAAGAAATATTATTTGTCAAGGAAATAATTTAGTTTCAGAGACTACAGTTTTCATCTTCATTGAAGTCTGTTTAGAGCATTTTGAGGTGACAGAAGAATACAAGAAAATTCAAAAGGAATGGCCTCAAAGGGCAAAGATGACACTGAAGTACATCAAAGAATAAGGCAGATGTGTCAACATGTGCAAAATTTGATTTTTGGAAGTTCCTTGTCCTTTTCTGTCAATAACTGTGGGAAAAGATGGAGAATGCCTGAGACAATGACTGCCGCCTAAAGCAGTGAATCAGGAAAAGCTGAGATGGCACACAATGGTTTTTCTGCTGGAACTGACAGTGCAGAGAGAAAAGGATTTCTTTAGAGAGTGAAAAAACCACGTATACTCTGTGCTGCTCTTTTTAGGCTCCTTCCTCATGCAAGTCCTTACTATGTGGAGGGGGAAATGGAGTACCAGAAAATTTGTGTGAAGTAGCTAGATGGAGAAAGGTTGTGACAGGCTACCTATAGTGGGTTTGATGTACTGTCTCTAGTGATGATTTTTTTTGCACTAAATGGGGTGAGGTGAGTGATTTCTCCTTCTCTTTCCATAGATATTGCTATATAACCTCCTGACACAGAGGTAATTTTTCCTCCAAGTTTGTGTAATACTGCTGAAGAGCACTGGTGGATTTTCCTTGGAAATACACCAAAATCTGTAAAAGTTTTAAACCCCCCCTTTGTCCTGAGCTCTTTACTTTGTGATCTGCAGTGTGTCAGCTCAGCTCAGTGGGAAAACCCCAGGGGCTGTGCCTTGCATGTGGCTTTGCTCCTTATATCCAGGCAAAGCCCACTTGTTCCTGTCAAGTCTTTTAGGATTTCTGTGACAGAGATTACAACTGGTGGTGGTGGAAGCTGTGGTAGAAGTGGATGGACAACTGCTTGTCCCTTGTGTCTTTACCAGAGAGGCAACAGATTCACTGAAATCAGTCAAGTGGGACTCCTTTTTCAAGTCCTGTTGAAAGATCAGGTGAAAATGCTTTGTGGCCTGTGAGAGCCAGGATTGAAGAGAGCACTGTATTTTGTGCTCTAAGTGCAAAAGCTGTTTGAAAGAAAAATCTAGAGATATCTCTCTCAGGACAGGAAAATATACTCCAGGAGGATTGTGATACTCAGCCAGGCTGAATTTGCATAAGCAGACTGCAGGAAGAGAGAGACAGCCTCAAATATGTACAAGGTTGCTTGTCATGATAAATTAATGTCCTTCATTGTCAGATGGATGGAAGAGACAAGTAGCACATGCCAGCATGCTATTCCTGAAACAGAAAGGGAGTGTTTTCCAGGGAAAATCATTGTAGTGTATGTCCACAGCTGGTTGAAAACTGTACTGAAATAAGTCATTGCTGTCAATAACCGAGTCGTGTCAGGGACATATATTAAGTGAATTCTGGTTGTTGGTTTGGTTCACTTCTATATGTTCATCAAGGTTCACCAAGGCTGCTGGAATGGAGTTTATTTTATAGATTTTGTAGCTTGTAACAACTAGAAGGGACTGTAGAGGATTTGCAGAAAACCATCAGAATTCTTGATAAATTTGGGAACTATTTGACAATTAATAAGGTCAAGTCTTTACATACTCATGCAAAAAGTACACTTTGGATGGAAAAATCCAAAAGTGCAATGTTTAAACAGGGAATAATTACTTAGGTATTATTGAGCAAGCCTACAGGTTTTCCATCACAAACTAAATATAAGTTTACATTAGCTCACCACGGCAAAGGTAAAGGTAACTTGGGAGAATCCAAAAGCTGTGTTTAAGACAGGATTTGTTGATTCCATCTTCTGTGGTGCTGTGAGGGACTTACCACAACTTCCTAAGACAAGTAAATAGATCTCAACCAGGGAGTCCAGATGAGAATGACAAGAGGTTTTCTTTGTTATTGTTGTTTTCTTGCTTATAAAATGTTAAATACCAGAAGAACTAGTGTAGATTAGGAAAGAGGAAACTGAGGGTGTACAACATCTTTGAATGTGTAGAAAGGTTCCACAAAGAGAAAAATACTTCTTATGATCACTGGGCTGTGCAAAAGTTATAATAGACTTATATGTAAGTTTATATGTGTTTCTGCATACAGAGATACTTAGATTACACCTCAGAAAACTTTTTTTAATAGTAAGGGTAGTTAAGTACTATGCTTGCCTAGAAAAGTTAATTGCTGGACTTCAAGGAGAGCTTAGATAAACACCTGTTAAAAGTAGTTTATATATAGCTCACCGTGCTTTGGGATGAACCATGTAACTTTTTGGGTTCCTTGCCAAACAGATCTTTTATAAGTGATCAGGAGAAAAACAGTCCTGTCCAGTGAAGGCTGGTAATTAGGAGAGCCTGAAGAGATTTAAGGAATGGTCTGCTCTACAGCCGTGTCACCTTGTTTGCATGGCTGGAGACAACTGCTTTCATGAAACATGCTCATGTCATCATGCTTGTGACACATACTGGAGTAGAAAGGAAGAAGAACAGAAAAGGGAACGAATAGGGAGGCTTCAAAAATAATATGAAGTGACGGCAGAGTTCCCTCCGCAGGTGACTGAATATTGCAGAATTAAAATTAAGTAAGCTAACAGCATGTGTGGATGCATAGCTAAGGGCCATAGATTGAGGCTTGAGGAGGTGGGGGAAGAAATGAGGTGCCTAACTTTCAAGCCAGTGTGTGGGAGGGACTTTCATAAATCCTGTGAACAAATAATAGGATTTGAAATTTTGTGGCTGTATCTCCTGAGCACTACTTTAAAGCCCCCTTCTATAGTCTCTGACAGAGAAACTTACAGCACCTGCATAAGTATGTGGCTTGCATGCACCAGGGCTGGGGTGATTAAATACAGTCTCCCAGAGTCCTCCTCTCTGGGGAGAGGGTCTTGGGTACTTGTCAATATTTTTCAAAGTACCTAGATAAGAAATCAAAGAGAAAATCCAGTCTTCGAGAACTGTACAGGGACTCCCATGTCTGAAGTTAACTATTATTTGAACTTGTGGGCTGCTGCATATTCCTTTTCTGTTGTTCACACTATTTATTAAAATACCTGTGGACACTGTGTACCCTACAAATGTCCTCCCTGGAGTAATGGAATTAGATAATATCATGCTCTTGGGTAAATAAATGTTCTTGCTGAATGAGACGCTTTCTTCCAGGGAGGGCAAAGATGTCTGTTCTGCAGCTCAGCCACATGGACCTGTAGCAGCACTAATGTGCAAGGGACTGGCAGGAAGGGTAAATGATATTCTTCGTGTCTAATCTTCATCCCCAAACTTTCAATTTTTGTGCATTTCTGTTTTCAGCTTTGCTTACAGAGGCTGGACCATTTATTTTAAGTCATCCTCCAGACATCATTTTTACTTTTATACACTCTAACATTCACCGCCTTACCTCACAGACCCAAGTCTCCTCAGTTCAGCCAACAGCAGAATTACTCTATGTTAAAGAGAGGGAGAAAAAGATTTTCCAAGTGTGGCTGAGGTGCTGCTAGAATTACAACCTAAGGTAGTCCTTTTCAATCCAATAAATATATATATAGACCTTATTGAATAGCAGATGGATGCATGAAGTTAGCTGGATGATGCTGATCCTCTGGTTACACAAAAAAGAAGATGCTGTAGAGAAGCAGGGAGGAGTTCTAACAATTAGAGGCAAAAACTTGGCTCTGTTGAAATCAGTGGAAATTGTCATTGACTCTGGGGTCATAATTTTACAATAATCCTTCTGTTTTGGCACGAATTAGTAAAGATGCGTTAACTTTACTGGAGCCGTGTCGGTATACAGGAGAACACAGGTTTATAAATCTGAGGATGCATGAAATGATGTGTTTCAATATGTGGGTTGCTAAATTGTTAACTGAAATGTGCTGTGAGTACAATCTGTAAAGCTAATCTAAAGTAATAAAGCTAATGTGCTCTTAGAGCAACCTGAGGATTTGAAGTCAATGCAATTCTTGAACAATGAACATAATTTTGATAGATATAAAATAGTTTATAAAAGCTCACTGCAGCCCATTTTAGAGGAGTGTCTTATTACTTTTTCAGTGGAAATTAAATCTTTGCTGTGGCCTGAACTTTGAGTTGATCAAGCTTCAATATATTCACAAATAAAACTTACTGTTATTATTACAGTTTATTTTTATAGCACTAGCAATGTTCTTAGTAATTTGCAGGTAGGTATTAATACAAAAGCTGTTCCCCAAAGGAAATGTATTATCCACCTTTTGTTAGATTAAAGAACATCATATACACTGTGTAGCATACAGCATCCTGAGCAGGTACATGCTCCAGTAATGAACTTAGATCCTGCATGGATGCAAAAGGGCACAAATCATTACTATTTCCTCTACCGCTGTATTGTTTAGACTTTCTAGTATGTGTTTTCCTAACTGTTTCACTGTATTTGCTTCTATATATCACATAGTACCTTCTTTTTCCTTGAACAAAGGTAACTGAATCAGTAGTATCGTTCCAGGAGAGTGATAGGCTTGTCTGCAATGGCAAATGCCACCAGAAGCCCTGAGTCTTACCCCTGTGCTGGATTCTGACAACATCCACAGTGGTTACCAAGCTGATATTTCAAGAAACGTGGCAGCCACATGCATTAGCATGTTTAACTTTATTATTACTATCTTGTGGTATGTCCTGTGAAAGGTATAGCCCAGTGTCTTTGGCTCTGGGAATAATGGGAGACCTCTGGCCTCTCGTGGTTCTTTGGGGTCTTTGGTTTGGGGTAAGGAGGGAAGATGGTGGGTTCACATGTTAAACTGTATAAAGTTGGCTGAAGTCTTGCCAATGGACTTCAATGAAAGTTATTCAGCCAACAAATGTAGTGACAAAAACTTTTGGTTTACCTTCAGAAAAAGCTTGGCCCAAGTAACAGGCACTTTCCAGTTGCAATGCAGGTAAAGGGAATAGGGACATTCATGCTGTTTGAGATGGGCATCAAATAGGTTTAATACACAGAAACAGTAATTCATGTGTTCCCTTCTCTGCTGCGAAACCAAAGCAAGTTCTCATTCTGATAATGGCATCTCCTAGAAATCAGGCTCATTTTCTCTGCTGTTTTCATGCAGCCCCCAGCAAGCTGGGGATAATGGCTTTGTCATCATGTTTACTACTATGCCGAGGTAGAAAGGAGCTGAAGCCTCAGAAAATGAAAAGGCTGATAAACCATTAGTAAACCTGTATACCACTGAACTATTTTTTCTTCATCATCATTGTCCTTCTCCTTTTCAAGTCAGACAACATTGCCAGGTGAAATAGACTTTCGAAACAAAACCTGAGTGCGTGTTGTTGCAAGAGTAAAGGCAGGCTCTGTTGCTGTGGCAGGTGAAAATTGTTTCTGAGGGTGATTTGAATTGTCATGTCGAACCAGCTCCTTTTTTCTTGTGGTGGTTTTCTTTAGCCTCTTTCTATTCCACTTAGATTTTGTTTTCATCTCATTTTACTTGCTGACTGTCTGCAATCCGCATATGTTTATAGGGACAGCTAAAATGAAAGCAAGTAAATTAATAGGTTGGTTTGCAGCAAAGGATTGAATATGATGCTTAGGTAGACATCTCAGGTCATTCTTTTTTGAGTAGCTGTGAAAACTCCTGCATTCTTTTCCCTTACATTATAGGGATGCTGAATTAGCCTATAAATGGAACTGAGGCAGTTTCTGTAAAATCTGTGACAAAAGTTTAGACTTTTAAACAAATTCAGCCAGACTATGTTTGCATCTGTGTCTTTTTCTCTCTGCATATACTTCGTGGACAATCCTTTGGGGCCGAATGCTTGCTGTGGCATCTAATTTAAAAAGAAAATTTTAGAGTGAGCACATAAAGCAAATTTTCCACTTAGGAAAGTACTAGAAACATAAATTAATTTCTGAGTTTTCTTCAGGAAAACAGGAAATTACCGTGCAGGCAATAGATCAGTCTGTTATTATTTATGCATAAAGTTTTTGCATTTACAAGGAGCTCAGTAAGTACTACTTACTAAGTATATACAGGACAAGTAGTTAATATGTGGAAATGCTAATTCTTGAACAAGAAGAAAGATATTTAATAAATTATTTGCAGTCTAGGTAAGAGGGATTCAATTTATTTTTTTTATCATTGTGATCTTTTAGTCTGACCTCCTTTATAACACAGAAGAGGGGACTTAGATTAATTAATTCTTAATTGAAGCAGAGTAGAGCTTTTGGAAAAATGTCATGTCCTGCTTTAAAAATGCACATGATGGAGGTCCCAATATAAAATGCGTCAAAAGACTCCAGTGGTTGTTTGTCATCTTTGTTAATTTTTTGCCTAATTTCTAACCTGAATTCCTCTGGATTTGGTGTTATGGCATTGTATCTCATTTTATAATTATTTTTTACATTGAAGAACCTATTATTAATAGTTTTCCCTTCATGTAAATATTCCAGTTACTACACTCTGTGTTTTGCTGTCCTTTTATTTTGCAAATGAAGCAGATGCCAGCAAGACTCACTTTTTGATAAATTACTTCTGTATTCATTGGTAAAGCTATTTTATTAGGGAAGAATCTTTATAACAATTTGTAATTGCTAAATATATAATACATTTTTGTGTTTAAAACTTAAAAAATAAAGATATTAGAACTCACAATCAGAAGTCCAATGACAAAAGGAAAAGACAGCATAACGGCACAAATTGGGTTTAGCATATAGTGAGTATTTATGATGAAAACATAAAATATATAATCAGCTGAACAGTGTTGAACTGAAGAAGAAAGAGGGTAGCACAAAATGTACTGGTAGCAAACATAAATCTGGAATAAGACACCAGCTTTCAGAAGTCAGTCACACTTTTGCTTTGTTTTCCCCAACAAAGTGTCTTCCTGAACTATGGTTTTCTCTCTCAACTCTTTCTTCATGAATCCACTGGCCCTAGCAGGACCAGCCAGGGCAGTGGAAGGTTTCCCCTAAGGCACTGGCCCAGGCAGGGCCTTCTTAATGCCCTGGCACCTCCCAGCAGCCATCCAGCATGCCCCAATCAGAAGCTGGAGGACTCTCTCACCTAGTTAAGTTTAAAAGCCCTAACTTATTTGAGTTAGGTAGACAGTGAATTCCCCATTGAGTGGCCAGGTGGTAATTTCTACACCTATAGCCAATTGCTGAGCTATATTAGCTTTCCAAGTTGATTTATTAGGTGATTCTTTGTCATACCAAATTGTCATTGCAATGAATGCAAGCCTTTATTTTTTCTTTTGGATAGGCATTAACAACTCCCCCCTGCCTCCCAACAATGCGCACATTAATTTTTTGTTTGTTAAAAAGTAACAATTTTTAAAAAAATAATTTCGGGTGGTTTTTAGGCCACCGCAATCCACACTTTTTATGTTAATTTGGAACTTGGTGTTAGTGGAGGAAAAAACTTTCACTGTTTCTTAGTTCTGCACATGAATATTAAGCTCAATTTGAAAGCCACACTTGGTAAGTTACATTATGATGTTCTGAATTTTTTTTCATTGGTAAGTTTAATCAGTCTTTTTTCGAAGTCATGTGAGAACTAGAACATGATTTTTGTCTCTCTTGAGTTGAAATATTCTGACGTAGATCTCCAACACAGTGAAAAGATTTCACCATTGTTTGCAGATTGTATGCCGCCTTTAGGTGATTCCCATTTTCTTCCCTTAGATGGTGCTGATAAGGTACAGAAAGCACAGCCAGACTGCAGTGCTTCAGAAGGAACATGAAGTATAATGAAGCCTTGTTTGGATCTCATGAGCAATTTCTTTCCTTCTCTCTGTGCTACAGTTCTGCCTTATTTGCACTTGTACAAGCTCCAGAATGACACTATATAAAAGTATCAAATTTGGTAAACAATTACATCTGATGACTATATGTTCATTTTGGAAAAATAGAGGAACAAATGTTGTCTGTATCTGAGCTGCAAAATGAACAGACTTTTCATCATCTTCGTACTCTCACAGGGAAGGCTTACTGCTAGTATCTGAACTCTGGGAAAATGGACTCATTTTATTGGTATCCAGGCTTATTTGCCATTAATTAGGGGTCCCTGCAAACAACTTTTTCTTCAGTGTATAACAGTTATCCCTGTGCACAGAAGCATAAAGGAACTTGCTCAGTAGAAAATGAGGGAAAAGAGAATCAATTTTCCCTCTTGGTGCAAGTGTCAAGGAGGTGTGGGCTATCTTGGGTAACCATGTTTATTTTTTTCCCCTGAATGTAATCCTGAGTATCAAGCGGTAAAAGAGCACTTGTTCTGTGCAATTTCAACATAGGGTAGGGTGAAGCTCTGGAATGAAATTTTGCCACCTGAGGATTTTACCCTTTCTCGGGGAAATTTAAAATACAAACAATATGTGTTACTGTTTTGCATGTCCAATAGAAAGGTTAAGGTTTTCAGAAGTGCATTCATGCCCTAGGGACCATAATCTGCATTATCTGCAAGATAAATGGCAGTTCATCAGAGGCAACTCAGCCTGCCAGCATTTGACAGCAGAATTATTCTTTTCCTTCTGTTTCCTCCACCTTCTCTCCTCCTGGTTCACTATTTCTTTGCTCTTACAAGCAATGAGAATTTTCAGTCTGCCAGGTTGGTTGGAGTGTCTATTCAGCACATAATTGATCATGACTGTCCATCACGGAGGAAGAGACACAGGGCTTGGGAGGGCAGGAATGCCATGAGTCCAGATCATGGCACCCTGGAAAGTTGAGCGCCCAGAGGAAACATGCACAATGTGAACTCTGTTACGCCTGGAGATTCTGCCAGAATGTAATTAGCACTTCACTCTTAGGAGCAGTATAATTAAGTTCACCTAAAACAGGGATGAGAGAGACTTCACTGTTTATCAAATCTAGTTAGTTTGATTTAAACCCTCTAGGTTAGCCTGGTAGTGGATATGTTTCTTTCTTGACCCTTCACTCATATTCATTATTGATTTTTCCTGAAGGACGTCAAGGCAATTACCGCATGCCACTTTATTTTATCCTTTCCAGAAGAACCTTGAATGAAGTTCTAGGACACTGTGAAATCAAGGAATGTTCACTCCAATCAAAAACAGCCTACACTTTTTGTTGCCTTTGAGATAAAAGTTTAAAGTGCAGTCCTGATTAGAGTGCCTCTGATTGCTAACGTATGGCAAGCCCAGCATTTCTATAGCCCATCTACCTCACATGGCTCACTTTGACAGGCCAAACTACATTTATATTGGTTTCTTTGAGTTTAGCCATCTTGTTCAGGGATGAATCCATTGTCTGTCTTCACCTTTTTCTATTGAAGAACCAATTTACAGTGCTTCTAGCAACCAGACCTAAAATCTAAACATCAAAGCTTTACTTTACCCTTCCATTACCTAATCTTAGCTTTTAGATGAAATCAGTGACATGGATGGTTTTATAGAAAGATGTAAAATTAAGCTTTTCTCTGGTGAACTGTGTGACATTCCAGGTTTGTGAAGATTCATTTTTACTGCTTCCCCAGCTCAGGCCTCCTCCCACAGCATAAGGCTTTGTGTATAATAATTACACGCAGAAGTATATTAAAAGAATTTTACTAGTTTCCAAAGATAAGGCCATGAATTTCTTAAAAAAGAGAGAATTGGGGTGCTTGTGCAATGTTGTGTCTCTGATGATGAGATTTTTAATTAAATAAGCATATTCTATTTTGACAGACTCATTGCCCTAGCCTCATTCAGTGCACATGATGGGCAGGGATCAGTTAATGAACAGATGTTCAGTTTTGGTTTTCCTCAGTGTGTGGCATTGTGCCCTATTTGTCATGTCTCCCATGCTGATGTCTGCTGAAAATTTCTAATTTTCTCTTGAGTTACTATGTGGCACTTGTCATAGCATTAGGGCATATCCCAGTTACACGTCCAGCAAGTGAACTTCTGGCATCCTTGTTCAGTTTGTTGGACCATAGTGTGTTTAATTCAGAAATCTTTGGAATTATACCTAACGTTGTGCTTTATTCATCAACCGTCCCCTCGAAATTTTGTTTTTTCAGAAATTGCATTAAATTCTTCTCTTTTTGTACCTTGTGCTGTTATAAGTTGATGTTCTTCGTATGACAAATCATATTACCATTTTCTCAAGTTCTCATTTAACAGAACAGCCTATCTACTGCAGAGTTGTCTGAGTTTAAATCTTGCCTTTAGGTCATAATTTGGGTGATGAAGATGTTGTAATTTAACTGAAATGGTTATTGTTATCTACTGTAAATACTCTTAAGTGGCTGCTTTCACATTCATCCAGCCTTTCAGAGAAGCTGGATTTTGCTGGAATGTTGAGTTTTATGGTTGTGTTTTGGTTATAAGGCTCAGGGGAAAAATTCCCTCTGGGAACTCATGTCTGGTCAAGGGAACATCAAGGTTGACATCCTCTTTACAGTGCATATTTCCCATTGTTGCACATACTGCTAGCATTTTTTGATATAAATTAGCTGAGTTGATGGTACCAGGTAATCATAAATGGATCAGCATTACCAGTTTGATGTTACCAGATGCATCCTATTCCAAGTTTCAGTTTTTTGTTTGGCAAAAAAATGAGTGAATATTGGAGGCAGATCGGACAGGAGGGCTTTAGTGAGGAATCAATTGCAAGATCAGTTGCATTTCCAGCTTTTGGGCACTTGATTTGCAGTCTTGATTTTTAATCTAGAGTTCTTAATGAAGCTCCTGCTTTTGCATAGTTCATTGACAGATACTCTCCATGTAAAAGGAGAATACATGAAGTTCAGGATCAACAGGATGGAGTGGTTACATCAAGAAGGTTCAGTTCAAAAAAGAGCTTGTCAAAGTTTCAAGATCTGTACCATAGCTTATGTAGGTGAAACTCAGAACCTGCATACTCTTAAAAAATATTTCCCTTGTAACAGTTTTAATTCCTAATAGTGCTACTGTAGAGACGATGTATAAAAAACTGTAAGCATTTTCACTTGCTTACTTCACAAGATTTAACAGCATTGTTGTTAAATTATGCAAGATGTCTCTTGTGAAGCTGTTGAAATAACCAGTGAAGAAGAGCTATTTCTGCACAGACTCATCAGTGTATTTCTAAGTACTCAGAACTATTACCAAATTCTGCTTTCTACGTAAATTTTCTTAGCATTTGAAACTATATCTGCCACACTTAAAAGAATGTTGTATGATCTCTGGCACTGTAGATTTTTAGACAATACTTAAAGACAGTGGCTTGAGAATACTTCTATGAACAAAAATGATTTTGTTTGTTGTAATTTGTGAAGCTATACTAATTATGACTTGTTAATTCTTGGACTCCTGCCATCTCTGAGCCAAAAATTTTGACAGAAGTGTTTTTTCACTTGATAATCATCACTTGGATTCTTGATTCTTTACACTATTCTTATTAGGATTCATTATTCTCCTTTTTAAAACAGTTGTCCAACAAAAATGCAGAAACAAAACCATATATCCCTGGTGACCAGTTTTACCACATCAATAATGAATAGTAAATATTCATAGCTATCAATTGTTTACAACTAACAGGTTGAAAATTATTCATTGAAACTAATTGGGGAATATTTATGAACAATAAATAACCCATGGTAATCAGGATTGGTTCACAAATAGTTTGCCAACCCAAAAAAGGGTGAAGTTTATCAAGAATATAGTTCTCTGAAATTGTTGTACTGTCATTACCTGCAAATATACCTTGAAAAACTGTCATTGGAGTAGACTATATGCATTCTGCATTGAGCATAATTATCTGCACCTCTGCTGGGCTAGAAAGGCATGAAATTCAGTGTAAGCATAATGCAGAGTGCACTATCCAGGGCTACAAAATAGAATCTGACCTTTCTTAACGTAGCAAGCTAGGATGAATCAGGGTTTCTCAGGCTTTTGAGTACTAAAAATAAAATCAAGGTCATTGTCTAATTAAGTGGGACCTGGTGTGAATATAAATAATTCCATTTGCACGTACAGTAATGTGACCTGCTAGGGAGAAACAGGCACACAAAGGTGTTTCTGTGACTTAGCTGCATCCCCAGCTTGAATTGGTCCCAAGATGGTTCAGCTCCTTTGAAAGTAGAGCAACTTCAGACTTACTTTAATTCTAACTAGGGTGGAGCCATTAGGAAAACAGCAACAAAACTCCTTTCTCAAACGTGTCTGTTGACCATTTTCGTGGTGGATTTATCCCCTTTGCAAGTGACAACTGTCTTCAACTAGTTAGTTACGTTGTTCTCATCAATATTTGACTCTGCCAGAAAAATGCAAGTAGCATAGTGCCAAAAATGGATGTCTGCCAACTGATCTACTGTCTCAGGCAAGAGGCAGATTCTACCGGAGTCCCTATAAAAGCACCAGACAAAATACATGAAGTAGCACACTCATTCAGAGTTTCTCCAGTAAAGTAGGCCTAAAAAAATAAAGAACAGTTTTACACTCTCATCTCAGGAGTCTAACAAGCCTGTCCTATAGAAAAAATAAACTTAGAAGAGGTAAACCACATTCAAAAATCACGTCTATGGAAACTCTGGCTGCCTCTTCTAACAGGAAAGGGATAGTGGGAGGAGCAGGTGCTGGGAGGGTAGACTTTAGCTCTGCACTGTTGTGTTCCTGGGTTTCCTCTTGAAACTTGTATAGATATCGTGTTACTGACATGAATCAGGTGATTGTCCTTAATGTTCTTTTGAAACCAGGGCAACAAATCTCACAAGTTTCAAAAGGGTAAAACACCTGGATCAGAGACCACTGCTTCAGGGAGCAGCATTAGCTGGTGAGCCAGAGATCACAGCAGCACAGAGCTCTCATTTCTCTTGTACCAGATGGGAAAGAGAAATTGTCCCATACCGCGAAGTGCTAGTGCCAAAGGACAGTGCATGAGACTGATTTGCCATAACCTCTCTCTTGCACCGCTGACAGTAGTCCTGGGCCCGGCCACTGAGAGAAAAACATCTCAAAAACTTTCTAAATATCTCAATAGCCACAGTCCACCAGAACCTACCAGCTTCCAATGGCAGCTTGTGGGAGCTAAACTCTTCTGGAACTTTGGTAAAGCTCTCTACTATTACACCTCAATTTTAAAGGTTTTAGTACCCCTGAAAGTTCTGGTCAGAAAGATTATATAGGAGACAATATTGATTTCCCTTGATCTAGAAAACTGGAAAGAAACACTGTGAAACTAGGTGAAAAGCAAATCTGCTGTGGTGTAAGCTTTGTAGCAAAACATGTCAAAATAGGAAGATACTGTGGTTCAAGCAGCATCTTTAGCAGAGATGGGCAAAACTCTGAGATTCAACAATACACATGTCGTTCAGCATTTCTGTAAAGCAATAGCCATTGAAAGGGCTGATCTGTAGGTGGTGAGCAATTGGCGAGATGTTCTTATATAGAAATGGCTAAAAGTCTCATTTAAAAACAACCTTTCTTCCATTTGAGTGAGGAAGAGCAGCAGGTTTATGGTTTTTCTGTAGCTGACAGACTTCAATTTGTTACTCAAGAAAAGTTTTACAAATGCCTTTCTGTTGGCTAATGTGTAAATGTGAATTGCCAAAGATGAAGTAATAATGTAAAAGGACCATCAGCCAGAGGGAGTAGCTACACCTCTGGATGAACACACAGGACAGGGTCAAACAGCCAGATTTTTAATTTGATGCTTTCCCAGTAGGAAAAATATCTCCCCTGCTAATGTGAGGGGAGCGGGGGAGGGGAACGCACAGCAAGTGGAAGCAACCACAGGGGTCCCTGAAAGTAGCTGTATAATGATTATTTGACAAGGCTTTCTGGATGCTAACAATCCCATTAAAAATAAGTTGGCAAAAACATTAGGATCCTGAACTGACTGGAAATGAAACAAGAGAAATGAGGAGGGATTAAAGTAAAGCTCAGAAATAAAGAACAACCACTGAGTGTGTCCACGGTGGGAGTCTGTCAGCCTGATGGGAAGCTCTTGGTAATTAGCCAGATCTGACTTCTTTCTTATATTGTAAAAGACTTTCCTCCCTCAGTCTCTTTCCCCTCTTCCCCCCGCCTTCTCTCCCCATTTTCTTGTATTTTTTAAAGCATGCATGCTTGGAGGTCACAGTCTACACTGGGACTCCCGGCTTTAGGAATTGTTATGTACAATATCGTTAGAGACAATTCTTGCCCAAAGAACTTTAAGTCTATGTTTACCAGGCAGAGAAGGGAAATGGTAGTATCACAAGTTTACAGCTGAGAAGTTGAAGCACAGAGAAGTGAAGAAATGGTTTCAGAGATGTTTGTTTTCTGCTTGGACTCCCATGGCAGTTGGGCTCTTCCGAAAATCCTGACTGTGTGTCATTTGGAGGAGGGAGGGTTATGCAGAGACACGTGGGGCACTGTCACTACCTCCTGCGCCCTCTCTTACCCCTACTGTTTGCAGTCCTCAGCTCTCTCCACATAAACCAGTCCTGCTCCCACAGAGCAGGCCTGCGCACTGCTGCGCACGTGCGCGGCACTGGGCCGGGGCAGCAGGCTTCCCTTGTGATCTGATATTTTATAATTACACTTCAGTGGTTCTCTTTTAAGTGTATGGACAGGCATGTGATATACGCAGCTCCCTCTTGGTCTGATTGATAGAAAAAGCAAGAATAACTTTTGTGGTGACTGCAACAAAAATAATTGGAGATGGGACTTGTTATATAACACGAATGCAGCTACGTGTTAAAAATAAACCACTTTCACTTAGATAACAACTGTTACTGAAAGACCTGGGAGCAGTTTTAGGTTTGGGTTGCCTTCCCAACAGTGAGTGTCTGGGAACAGCAAACAAGGGATGTGTCTGTGGAGGGCAGCTGCCTGCTGTGGGCGACCATGCTGAGGACCTGCACCGTGGCACCCAGCCCAGCATCCTGTGGCACCCAGTCCGGTGTCGCACTGCCAGCGGTGAGCCTGGCAGCTAGTCTGCAGCTCCACAGCCAACTGCAGCTCTCACTGGAGCTTCCTTTCCTGTGATGGTCCAGTCCGTGCATGTGAATGTGGTGGTAGAGCTTTGCAATGGCTATCGCTCGGAGGAGTGGTTTGTTTCCTCCTGAAAATTGGCATGAAAATAAACTACTTTCATATGAGGAGAGAAAAACATTTAATTTATCAAGGAAAACCCTTGTGATATACTAAAGGACGATGGTGTTTAGGATTACGTTAAATGATAAGTCAATACTAACATCTTTTTTCTTTTGTAAGAAAAATTTAGATCTTGAATGCCTGGTTACAAATTATTCCAATCAAGTGACATAACTTCAACTTCAAGGTAAAAAGAATCAGATTCTGTCTTCCTGTCTCGGCTTCTTTTCTCTCTAGCTCCAAATCTTTTCTGGTATTTCTTGAACACTGAATGTTGTGGAATATTTGCATAAGTTTTATTTGGATTGATTTAATAAAAACCACCCAAACAAAAAGCAAGATCTAAACTTGTGATGTTGATAGTATTTTTAAATTAGACACTGTGATAGAGCTTTGAGTCTGCTAGGTAGCCTTTATATATCTACTTTTCAATTTGCTATTGCACATGTTCTCTAGAAAAAGTCATCTGAAAAGAAAAAAATGTACAAACCAAACCAACTGTTTTGCAAAGCTGTGTGACAAGGCTCTGAGTAAGGTTTGACAAAGCCTTGGTAAAAGTTGGCTTGCTTTGAGAGAGGGGTTGCACGAGATAACCTCCACAAGTCCCTTCCAACATTCTATGATTAACGGTAATTTTGTTCCCTAAAACCACAGTCCTGAAATATTGCAGTTTTTTATTCAAAATTTATGACTCATGGAAAAAAAGGCTTTTCATCTTAACCATCGTCACATTTCTCACATGACTAACTGCAAAAGAAAAATTGTCAGTTGCGTCTGATTTGTTACTTCATTCTATGTCAAAGGGTTGTTTTGTACAAAACCAGAAGGGGTTCTTTAATGAAAGAGCAGCAGAGTGTTTTAGGGGCTATTAATGTGATCTGAGAGATAATTCAAATGGTCGCACGTGGTGGGCAGATAACTGCTGCTGTTGGCGGGCTGTGTGGCTGCACGGTGTGATACAGATGGGGTGTGCCCCCCGGCAGGGTACTGCAGCCCTCTGCTTCCCAAACAATGCCTTCCTCAGCAGATGGGCTTCATCGGCCACTCTCAGCTGCTGAGCTTCAGTGTATCCAGAATAACTCTCACTTGTGCGTAACCCATCCAAGGTCTTAGCACGTGTTGGGTTTGCAGAGCTGGGATGGAAGCTGAGGCCACATTGTGAAGTTTTACTGTCAGGAGAAATACATGGAACTTGATTTATTTTGTGTCAGTCAATGGTGAATCAGACCTGGCTTTTTAAAAATATATAAAATAATCTTTGGTGAAGAAGTAGAAGGAAAGGTGTTTTGGTTTTGCTCCCTGATGTGTTTGAAAGCATGGCGGTGCAGGTAGGTGTTGTGGCCTCACTGCAGGCTGGTGTGACACAGCCAGCAGCTGGGAATGGGGGCAGCAGCAGACTATGGTGGCTTTCACTTGTTTTGCCACCAAGCCATGGGATGAAAGAGCAAACACAAAGTCAATTTCTGAAATAAACCCAAAATCTTGCTAAGAATTATCTTAGAAAAATGAAGCTTTACTGGCAATATTAATCACTCATCCTGTACTTCCAACTCTTGTACGAGGCCCTAAAATAAACCAAGCAATGCTACCTCCCTTTGGAAAGCAGGAAGAAAAGACTAGTCTTCTCAGTGTCAAGAAGAAACAGAATAAAATAGACACATCTTAGTTACGCTTGTTGTTCCAGACAAAGTGTGGAGGAGGAGCTGGCATTCATACCCGTCTCATCATGAGGTGTTAAAGTAGTGAATAATGGCAAAAGAAGCAGGTAAATCCAGGGCCAAAGTCAGCTCTAAGCTTTTGCTGTGTAACCTCAGCGAAGTGCAATGAAGTCAAATAGAACAAATGATTGTGAAATTTGGTATTTGGTGTCTAAATGCCCATTGCCTGACAAAAAAATGTTCTCCATTGCCATTTTCTCATTAGAGAAATAAAATAAAAACAGTAATGAAGAGGAGCAATGTGGCTTGTTAGAAAGAGTATTGCACTAAGAATCAGAATAGCAAATTGTGGTTCTTGTTTTGTCTCTAATTTCCTGTGTTACCTTGGGGACCCCCTGTGCCATTTCTTCATACCTAATTTCTGAACTCGAAGATGGATTATTATCCACTGATAGCAGAGTGTTATGCCAGGGGCGGGGGGATGTGTGGTTAATAACCAAACTCCTTCATAGACTAGCCTTGCCTCATTTTTGAGGTCTTTCCCATGTGTGTGAACACAAATTCTCTCTTTCTATAAATCTTCTGGCTTAATAAAAGCAGAACTTTCTTCTAATTTAAGTCACATTAAAGTTAGTGATTCATTTCACAGCAGCGTTTGCATTGTCTTACTCATGTGGTCAGGATGCTGATGCTGCTTACAGATATTGCTATTTGCTAGGGCAGGTGAGCAGGCAACAGTGATTCCCCCAGTCAAATAACAGAGTTTCTCTAGGATCAGGAGTAGGAGAAGGCAATATACTTGTTTGCATCTCAAGTTATGTAACCATTAAATCTCTCATCTCTCGCTCTACTCCCTCCAGAAATCTGTTATTGAAAGGAAGGAAAAGGGAAAATGTTTTTAAATGGGAAAATTGAGAAATTCACAGTGTTGCAAATAGTCTGTGAGCAGGATAGGGTTGCCTAGGGCTCTTTTATGAGTCTCACATGGGGCTGTAAATCAATTTAGAATCGTAGAAGTAAGGCATAAACCAGAAAACTCTGTGTGTGTGTCAGTTTGTTCTGCACAAATGGCTGATATTGTATATTGTGTTTATTGCAAATCCTGTTGTGACCCATTTTCTAATGTAACTTGGTTAATTTTTCTTGTGACACAAAAAATAAGGTCTAGTGTTTGCTGCTATATATAAAGTGTCGGTTCTTTGTTGTTTTGAACACTGAATGCATTACTGAGTACCTCCAAACAGAGCTACTTTTAATCAAAAACAATTTAAAACCAAGACTATTTTTTTGCTTAATAAAAGCCAAGGAATTTAAAGAACTTCTGCTATTTCTCCTGTACAAATGACTGCAAAGTACTGAGGCTTATGCAAGATTACATACTAGAAAACATTTTTCCAAGGTATTTTGAGCTAAATACAGGACTTTTGACCACCTCCAATTTGGGGAGGATTTGGGCTGCTGCCTGTTGGAGAGTTTAAACATCCAAATAGACCTGTGCCTTCTAGAGGGTCTTCTTTCCTTTTTACCATTTTCTGCTTCAACCAGAAAACCTGTGGCAAATGTTACGTTTAATATAAAAGAATAATCTTAGACCAGAATATTATTTGCATGAGTGTCTTCTAGTAAGAAGATAACTTCAAAGTGATCTTCCCTCAAACAGGTCTGAAGAGCAACATCCCTGAGCATGATGGGAGCATGGATCTGGTTGTTCAATTTCCCTTTGGTTTCCTCCTACAGAGCAGTTCAAGCTATGTGTAAATGGGACTATTTCACACCTCCTAGACATACAGTATATAACTAGGCTTCCAGACCAGTCTAGGTCCATGGTAGGAAAGGGAAGTCTGTGGTGCAACAGTGCAGCAACAGCAGAATTTACGACTGTGAAATTCCAGAAGCAGTTTGTTGCATTTTGAATGATGTTAAGATAGTTTGATGCAATGTAGATGTCTCATCTGCAGAGCCCAAAGTCAGGAAACTTTGAATGAGGAGAATTCATTGATGTTGCAAGGTAGTTTTTGTGGTTGTTTTTTTTTTTTTCCCTAAGTGCAGATTTTGACAAAATCAGGAATCCTGACATACAATCAAATTGAAACTGTGACTGTAATAGTACACCCTACTCAAAGTGTTTCTCTTCAAAGGACTGGGGAGAAGGAACAAAATTACAGTCCTGCATCACTGAGCCATCCTCAGTGGCCTCTCCAAGTGGAGCAGGCAGAAGCTCTCCCCATGATGAGGACAATGGAGCCTAGCCCCAATGTGCCAGGCTTCAAGATGGACTAAGGTTACTCTCATAGGGAGGGAATGAGCTGTTTCAGAAATGGAGGTTCACGAGAGAAGGGAATTTGCAGCCTCCCCATTGCCATGACAAGTCTCTGGTGGTGTTGACCACAGATTTGTGAGCGCAGACATAGTTGCCTGTATGAATCATACTTTGCACTGAAAGTTTAATTTAATAGGCTTTGAAGGAAAAGATTTAAACCAGCTCTATATGTTTGTCTATCTAGGCAAAAAGTTTAAGCACACTTCTTCCCCTCACGGAGAGCGTTTTCTCTTTTCCAGCTGTCAGAACACAAGGGTCATTTGAGTATTCTTGTCAAATTTTCCAGATGCTTGTTTTGAATTGATGGGTTTGAACAGGAGCAATTTGTTATGCTGGCACTTCCCCCCTCCAACTGCACAAAAAGTCAGCCCTTGCAGATACATTATCATCTCTTTCCCTGAAGAAGCTGCTGCTCTTAAGATAGAAGGAATGGGTTGGGAGATTTTAGGTCTGAACCAAAGGTCAAACCTGACTGATAGCTGCAAAAGGGAATGGGGATGTGTAGTCTGTTGCCTGGGTGGTAGATATTTCTTGCATGCATATGTGTGCAGATAAGTATAGATAGATTATTTGGCATTTTGACTGAAGCATAGTTCCTTCTCTGATTTGGAAATATTTTTTCATGATTGGAAGGAAGCTTTAATGTCAAAGTGTAAGCAATACAGTGAAGTATAAAAGTGTTTGTTCAAGTTTTCTATTATTTTTGGTTACAATTTGAAAAAATCCTGGCTTGTAAAATTCAAGCTATAAATCTATTTTCCACATCATATGCTTTCATTTAGCATCTTATAGTACTACTCCCTAGTATGCATATACTCACTGAGTTTAAATATACGACTTCTGGAGAAGAGAGGCAACTAATGTGCCAGTTGCTGCTGGCCGGGCGTGCCCAGGGTGGAGGAATGATCACGGTGGCTGAGCAGAAGGGAGGAGGTGGTGGGAAGCGAGAAGATGCCATCTACTGAAATGCCTCTTTCATGTAGTCGAGGGGATTACCACATGGAGAGAAAAATTAGCTCCATTAGTACAGAAACTTGTGTACAGATATAAAAAGATACGTAGTCACACCAGAGCTACTATTTAGATCTGAAGGTAAATAAAGATGAAAAAGAAAAAAAATTAGGCCTAATTTAACAGAGTGATACCAGGCATGTAGTCTATGTCTGGGCCAAACCTTAAGACTCTCATAAGTAATGCAATTAACTAGCTGAGAAGGAATCTGGAAACTCCTGCTGGGAAACCTGGTATCAGATTTGTTGGGTGATTATACAGATAATTAAAGCATTATGTGAATGTTTCAAGCGATTATCAGGTCAGCTACACTGCAAGAGGGTTCTTGGCAGCTGAGGGTAAAAGTGAATGTTGTATATGCCATTTCCATCCTGCTTCACCTTTGTTTGACCAGAGATTTATGACTAATGTCAAGTATGTTCAAGTGGAAACAATTTCACAGGCATAACAGTGGGATAAAAACTTGGAAATGAATCTTATGCTTGTATTCCAAAAATCGTTACAGGTCACATCACTTAAGGAGGAGTCAGAGCCTCTGCCACTCAAGGGAGTGACAAATTCAATTGCATCTATATCTCCATAGTAAGGCTCATGCTTGCTGGCTATCAGGATAAAATGTGATTTTGATCTGCTCCTGGCATTTCATCAGTTTGTGATATTTTCCATGAAGGGCAGTGTATTTGTGTGTTTACAAAAAAATAAATATGGGTAGAAAGGTCAAAGGAGGTTGTCCAGAAGTTTTGAATTGAGTGAATTAGCTTTTCAGAGAACTTGCAAATACAAAGGAACTGTACCAGCCTTTAAGGTGTTTGGGTTCTGTTCCTGTTTTCATGAAGCCTCCTGTTGCCGCTGCCATTGATATACTGCAAAATGCACCAGGATGAGCTGTGCCAAGAGCTGCACTAAAACAAGAACATAGCCACCAAACAGCAACCACAAGGTAGATTTTCAGTTGTATACAAAGCAGAATCAAATGTTTCCAGCTTCACTGTGAGGCAACCTCAAGATATTTCTTCTGTTTTCTTCAGTTCTTGTACTTAATTCCATCTCTCATACAAAGTCTGATTCAAAGCTTATGGTAACCTTCGTACTACTTGTGGTGAACTTAATTGGACACTATTTGCATGTATTTATCAGAAAAAAGTGTGTAAAAGTTAAATTGATGCCAAGAATAGCTGAACTTGTTTTTCAGTCCGGTACTTACTGGAAAATCTCAAATTACCCGTACAGAATTTAAATAAGGAACACGCTCTCACAACTATCCCAAAACATTTGGGAAAGGAACGAATATCTATTCCTGCATACAGGAATTTTTCTGCTCCAGTGCCAACTTAACACTAAATGTGTGTCCATACTGTTTCCTTTGCATTCTGATCTTTGAGTAACTAATTTTTAAGTTGCACTTGAAACAAGAGGAAAGTGACCTATCAGGCTTGGAAATGTCTGTGAACATAAAAAGGATTGCTTTTCCAAACAGTCCTGGCTGAACGGACTTAACCTAGCTACGAGAAATGTGACAGCCCTCTAATTCTGGTGCTTGTAATGAGCCTCTATGACATCTACTCAATTGGATAGATATACTAAAAAAATAGAAGTAACTTTCCTCAGGCCATGATGACTCAGTTAAAAATGGTCCTACTAAGAAGGTTGTAAAAGTGGCCTGGGAAGTGATAACATTAGCTCTTCTGGGCTATTGCACAGCCTCATTTATCCTTTAATGATTCTTGTGTTTTCCAAACCTGTGTAATCAATATTATTTAACAGATACGGGAGTGTTCATTGGACATTTCTTCAGCAAATAAAATATTTTTAATAGCTGTGATATAAAACTTTAAGCAAATGAGCTTCCCTGATAATATTCTCTTCATCAAAGTAGATATTCTCAAATGTGCACATTAAATTTTTGACTGCAGATATCACCTTTAATGTATGCTTCAGTGGCTGCTGGGGGCTGAAAAAAAATCATTACTAATTGATATGCCTTAATGGCCTGAGAGCTTTCAGAGTTGGATGAGCCCAAGAGAAACGCTGAGAGGTAGATATTTGATTCTAATTATGCCTGAGTAGGTACAAGCAAAAAGTAGAACCATCATGACAGCTATATCATTGTCAAATTGCTATACCTCAGGTTTTCTACTAATTTGACACTATTACAAAACATTGCTTCAATGAACCCATGAACGGCAAAGTTAGATAAAGCATAGAAAAAGAAGTCTGTGCTGGTATCTGTATTTGCCAAGACAGTCATTGGAGAGAAGAGGGGTCTGGGAATTGTAAACAATCTGCTAATTAGTGCAAAGTATCATTTTATTCCGTCCCATGTCCTGAATAACTAATAAGTTTTTAAGAATACAGATGTTATGAATTTTTTGTTTAAAATTTACGATATAGCATGTGAGCAGTAGGTGTGTTTATTCCCCATCCTGGCTGCATTGATCCCTTCTGCCGTTGTCACCTAATGCATCACTCAACACGCTTTGCACAGAATGTGAGAGAATGCAAACGATTAAGATATTTCCGGTTATTTTTTTCAAATGTTAAACACATTAAATGGTTTATTCACCTTTAAAAACTTGTTATTTATAGCGTAAGCCAAATCCCTACTCTTCACAGCGATCTACTGAGTTTCTAACACAGTTATCAAAGCCGTATTCTCCTTACTGAGAATGGAGCAGGAGTGGCATTTTCAATGGGAACTGGGTTTTTATTGGGGGTCTGCTTTAGTGTCAGGGTTCAGGACCTATGGCTTTCATCTTATTTTATACCTTTAATCGCATCTTTGCGGCTTAAGGGAAAAAAGTACCATTGCTAGTACATAGGCTACTGTATGTTTGAGTGAAGCAGAAGGATCAATATGTGACCCTTTTCCAACCCATTTTTTATTATTTGCAAGATCTACTTGTGTTTTATTCTGCAGTAATACATTCCTTATGTATTTCTTTGATGACTTGGAGGATCTCATTATACAGAGCTAATAATTCCTGTTTATGCCATAAAACTGCTGGATCCTGGAAAGGTCATTTGTGGGCAGCACAAATGCTTGGTCTTCAGTCACACACCTGCTTGTACAGAAACAGTGTTGGTGATTAAGAAAACTTGGAGAGCAGCATACAAAAATTCAGAGAAGATAAAAAGGTCCAAAGGTTCTTAACTAGTTCTTTTAACTGTGGGACAAGCCAAGGCCAAAGCAAGTTGCCCGAGGTAAACAGAGACAAAAATGAATGTTCAGAGCAGGATCCTGAGCACTCTGGAGGTTTATACAACCTCAGGGCTAGAAAAAGGCGGATTATTTTTGTCTGGATTTGGTAATGTTCATGCTGCTTAAATGCAAATGTTTATGTAACTATCTAAACCTTGATTAATTGTGCTTAGAAATCCTCACAAAAAACAATGTCTGTTTTGCTCTTACTGATAAGAGCAGAGATTTTATCTGATGAAGTGTATAGTTGAGGGACACAATAGGTTAGTTTTGTAAATGTGAATCTGATTTGTGTACATGTATAAGAAAGTTCAGAAGACCAAACTCCTTGAAGATATAGGAAGTCACACCATGAGAATTGTGAAACTTTGAAATTTTTCTTGGAACTGAGGACATGGCAATTTATGTAGGACTCAGAATTGAGGAAAAGGACACTTTTGGAATTTTAGCAAGTTTCCCCACTGTCATATTTTGGATGTCCATGGATTGCAAAAGAATAGGAAGCTGCCACTAAAGGTGACTTTATGGATCGTTGCAGTGAAATTGTGCACCCTAGAAGAGGAAAGGGATGATCAGATAGAGATTGTGGTCGACCTTGTACCTCTGTGCGTAGGGAGCAAAAAAAAAATTGTTTGTGTGGGCTGATGCTCTCCTGCTATCTGGTCATGGGGGAAAAGCTGCATTTACAAAAAAGTTGTCACACACTGAGCATCTACAGTTGCTTACCTTAAAAAGTATCTGCAAGGGATTCAAACTTGTGTACGTAACAGTTTAATACAGTGTTAGCTGTGAAATTTTGGAGCATTTAATATATTTTTGCAACAAATTTCATACTTTCCTGTTAAATTCCACATCATGGATGATCAAAAGTACTTTTAACTTCTGTTAAATTAAGGACACAGTGGTGATAGATCTCAAATGTGTCTGCTGCTTTGTGGAGGAAGATAAGACAAGAATAAGATCAGGCAACATCCTCCACAGGGTAGTGTCTTCTATTGAGAAATATCTTAGCAAGAAGGAATTGAAATAAATTATGCAAAAAGATGTGTGCTAATAGAGGTGATTTAAGGCAAAAAGAAGGGCCCGCCTAAGGGGATGGAGAAGGGGACTTTGTGCCATCATTCGGGGTGTATAACTGTTGTGAGTGTCCACGGGGCTGTGTAGAAGGGGGCACACTGTCATTCTTTGGAAGGATGTGCCACATTGACTCACAACTGAGGTTCTCTGTTTGCTTTGACCTTGATATTGTTCCACCTAGTTTCATAGGCACAAAAATACAAGGCAAAAGGTGGTGGTAACAGCGCTGTCAACCGTAAGTTTTGTTTCTTCAAATTGTGCTGATTTCTGAGGTTAAGATCATGGTGTACAAGGGGTGAAAAGTGGAGGACTTGCAAAGATGTCCCAATACCAGCTGGGGTAATGACAGATGCCTGTTTCACATTCACTCTCTGCTCTCTTTCGAATCCCCACTTTTTTCTTCATTCCTGATTTACTGTCCGTCAGCAATCCCCCTTCTCCTGCTCTGTGTTATTTGTCACCCTCTTCCTCCTCTCTACTCAGAACTGCTAAAGAGGATCATTTTCTTCTGAGGGGAGAAATGAGTGGGGACGGTCTTCTGAGCTGGTATAGACTTACCCACCTGCCTGAACAGCTGGTGTTAAGTGGAACTTCTTGATTTAATACGATTTGCAATTTTTCTGGGCAGGTGTAAATATAGACTAAAATTACATGAATGTGGAAAATCAAGGTCACTGCCTTTTGGTTAAGATATTTTGCAGGGATTTTTAATGTTTTGGTGTGGATTTACTGGTATCTTACCTGCTTTCTGGCATTTATTGACTTGCTTGTGTTCGCTAAATCCAATTTACAGCTCTTCACATGGCCAGAACATAGTAGTAAATCAAGTGCATTAAATCAGTGAGCTGGATTGTGTTCTTTATTAAACCAACAAATCTGGATTAATTCTGGACTTTGAAACTGTTTCTATTAAACAAAAGACCAGTTAGTTCAATGTCTAGAAAATGTCTTTTGATTACTTTTATAAATGCTTTAAGCTTGTCTATATTTTCCCTCCTCTTTTTTTTTTTTTTTTTAATCTGTGTTTAACAGTGATATTTATGTGAATTGTTCTTGCCAAATTTTTTCTGTGACTGCTCTGGAAATTTCTATAATGGTCAGGGTCTATTAGAAAGTGATGGAAAGCTCGATTTTCATAGCACCACACTGATACGTGGCCATCCCTCTGTTTTTCAGATGGCGTATGTGTTGGATTTTTTCCCCAAGTGCAATCTAGTTCGAGGTAATACCATTAAGAAAAAAAAAAATAAATAAAAAGACATTTGATAAAGAGTTGTTGTGGGTAGATATTGTGCTTGATGGTGTGGGTGGAGGTGTTTGAAGTGCTAATTATTTTTTTTCCTGGGATACTGGTGTGACAGAGAAGGTGTCAAGTTTTGATAACTGGAAACTGCAAAACTGAATGCAAGTTTCAGCCTGTGTTTTGGTTGATTGTAACATTCTTTCTGTCACCCCAGATTCTTTTCTTTCTTTCCTCATTCTGGTGTTCAGACAGTTTGCCAACAACTTACATTACGTGCTTTCTCATGAGGGTGTCAATTTTTGTAAAGATAGCTGCAGAGAGTGTATGTAACATACTAATTTTCCTCTTTAAGATAAATACCCACTTCCAAATTAATTTTTTTTTAAATTGAGGCTATTTTTCAGTTGCAGTTTATTTTTGTCATGTAGGGAGAAACAAAACTTGTTTTTTATGCCTTGAAAAATGCTTTGTATTTGTCAAATGTTGCTCCATCACATATTTGCTCTGTCAAGTGTTATGTGTGTATATCTACTCTGTTTACACCAATCTTCTAAATCGCTTCTTCAGTGTTCAACCCATGTTGATCTTACTTCCCAAAATATTTGCTAAATGAAATGTACTGTCTATAGAAAGTAGCTCCTGAACATGTGGATTCAATTTATTTCTGTGCAATTTGGGTTTTTGTTGCCTTTGGGAAACAGGAAGAGTATAAAGCTGCCAAAGCCTGGATAGGAATCACCTGTTTCTAAAGTCACTGTCAATAGGGCAAGCTGGAAGGGAGTTACTAAAAGGTGTATTTGTGTGATCTTTACTAATGAGCTATACGTAGAAAACCCTGTTTAGAAACCGTTAGTGTATTACAGAACTTGCCGTGATGGCACTGCAAATTTTCTAAGGGCGTTGGGTAAGCCTTTCATAGAAATGTCTTGCAGACCATCTTGGGAAGATTGCTGGTCCCTAATCTAGCATACTGGGCGTTACTGTGTTGTGTGCCAGGGAGGAAAAATATAAACAAAAAACACGGGAAAAGCCTTTTGGTGACTTAAGACTCTGTCTTAAATTTCACCAGTTATTTGTTTTCCTGATTTTAGTCCTGTGTTTCTTGACTATCCAGAAAATTAAATTTTATATGATGTGGAAGGGACTTGTGTGTTTAAATATTTACTAATATTAGGTAGCTAAGGGTACTAATGGGTATCTAAGTTAGGTACTGTTAGGTAGCTAAGGGTACTATTTGCTAGTGTTAGGTAGCTAACCTCTCCAGAGGTGTGAAGAGCAATGGAAATGTGTGTTAGTCTCATGGGGTGTATATAAAATGTATATATGTAATTGGTTAATACAAAAACTTTTCCCAGAACAACAAAAAACCTCAAGTATGACAACAAATAAAACTGCCTTGCCAAGGTGAAGTCTCCATCTGTAGAAGAACAACTCCTAAACTGAGAGTTATTCCTAATGAGAAAACCGTGTTCAGTATAGGAATTGTGTTACTGCACCAAATGGTGGCAGGGGCACCACCAGAAGCAGAAGCTCCTGATGAGATTAGTTAGCACATTGTTCTTGGCAGAAGCACTTTAGATGCTGCTTTCCCAGATCTTGCCAAGAGGGTGGTAAACCTTCATCTGACCTTTGCAGGCTCAGCCCTATTGCTGTCTCCTGTGCAAGTAAACTACTGACCGAGTGCAGAATGGGGGTAAGTTACTCATCTGCAGGGGGACCCGCAGCCTCTCTTAAAATAGATGTAACGATACTATGTAACTAAATATATGTATGTTCATTATCAGGTAATAATGCGCTTTGAGCCATGCTGATAAAAAGAACTATTATAGTGAATTTTAAGGTTATCAACAGAACGTGTTTAATATATACTATTGCATGGATTCACCTGATATTACATTTTCCATAGCAACTGGTCATTACATTCGACATAAAAGTGCTTGTCTTTGCATGTGGCAAATACATACAAAAAGTCACAAATGTCATCACCCAGTGTTTTGCTTGAATGTGTATATTCTGGACATGCCTGCAGAGTGCCCGCTAATTACAGTAGAAAATGTTAAATTGATTATCATCATTAGAGGTGAAAATGCCGCCTTCTGTCAGCTGCAGAAAAGATTAAATTCTTTTTAACAAATTTATTAAAGTTCTGCACAATTTCTTGTGCTATTTACTTAATTATACATCACAATTTGGTAATTATATGTCATAACAATGTGATTATGTGTATTTGCTCAAAATGTACAATTAGATGCAATTACACACTAAGAAAACAGAAAAAAAAATTAAGGGCTAAGTTAGTTAATTCACAAAATTTGGAGCCCGTTAGCACTGAAATTTTTACTCTAGCTTGCCTAACAGGGAGCACAGAGATGTAGGTGCTTCAAGCTGCTCCTCACTGACATGAATTAACAAGGAAAAGTCTTGGCAAAAAAACCCAACCCAAAACACACAACACATCTACAAAGATATTCTAGAGGCCGTGATCTGATTGTTTCATTATCGATGTGTGAAATTTTAAGTACATTTTGAACAAGTCTCATCTTGCTCCTGAAGAAGAAAATATCACATTGTACTCATGGTGTTAGTAACATCATGCAGAGCCAAGTTTGCAGAAATCAGGTGACATGTTTAAACAATGTTAGATTTTTCTTTTTTTTTTTTTTTATTTTCACTTCTGTACTCTAATAGCCTCAAGGCTAGATGAACCATGTTTTCCACAGTTCTGTGCAATCCCAAGAAACACAATTGCATTTTGTTCTTTTCTGTGCTGAACCCTGGGATTCTCCCACAGGTGCATGCCTTCAGCTACTGGACATTTGAGGAAAACATCCAATATTGCGCAGTTTGCACTGAAGTTTCTTGAAATGACTACTCAGTAGCTGTGCTGATAAATCATACAAGTGAAACTTGTTTTATTTTTTCATGTAATCACAGGTCCCATTCAGTTTTCTTACTGCATTTTTCTCACTTTGTGACAGCAGCTCTGAGGACAGAGCTACGGGATTAATAAAACAGTATTCACATTGTTCTGCATCAACCTGCAGTATTCCTAATCACTGTCTTTTTGCCAATATGCTTTAACCCTGTCATGGAAGGACTCACTGTACCATCTAGATGATAGCTATTAAATCCTTGATTTTGCTGCAAGTGTATCATTTGTGCAGCAAAATGTAGGAACACTTAGTGCTTTAAAACACAGTGTGCAGCCTTAATAATAGAAGAAGTTGAGGAAGAGTTGTGGGGGTTTTCTTAACGCACTTTATCTGTAACTTTGCTTTATTTAAGAATTATATATATATTAAGCCCACAGTTCGTGGCTTTTTCTTTCAAGTTGATAGGCTTTCTATCTGCAAATCTTGTTCTTCTGCTTTGTCTAATGCAAACAGGTCTCTCTTGTCCTCGGAAAACCGCTCCCTCTTTGTTATCTCCTCTCTCTCATGATCTTTTCCCCTCCATGTGCTCCACTATTACTTTAGGAGGGAGTTACATCAATATATTGCTTTCTCAATTTTCTCCCTAGCGAAATACCACTTTTCTCTTGGGCAGGAACTTATTTTTCTGGGGTTGTTTCTGTTTCCAGAAAATAGGTCTGGAACTGGCAGGATACAAGTCCGTGGAATAGAAAGCTAATTCTAATAATCCTGACCAACACACCATGTTAAAAACACTTACTGTTTTTAGCTAGAATTCACAAACTGCACAAAATCCCACTGTTATCAGTATAGTAATCTGTTTATTATTATGAAATAAGTAGTATAAAAATTATTCTTTAAAAACATTCTGTATTCAGCTAATCATTTTCTAGATTTGTTTTGACTGTGTTTGGCCAGTGCTAGCTGCTTTGTAGTTAAATAATGTATTCCACAATTACCTCCTCATTTTCTGTTTTCAAAAGAACTGCAGCTGCTTTTTAAATCAACAGGAGACTAGACTGAACAAAGAATAAAGGACTGAACCCCACATCTGGAAAATTTTCTGCTATCTTGCCTTCATAAATAGGAAGCTCAGCTACATAGTCTTCTTTTGGTTCCCATGGTGAACACATCAATGTTTATATCAAGCAGATCATCAACAGTTTTGAGCTGATGGATGTTCAAAACTTCAGTAGTTCAAAGCCTACCCAAACTTGCTAGATATGTCACAGCAGAAAACCTGCACACAAAGTAACAGGCATTAAAGAGATTTTTCAAACCAATTTTCATTGGTTTGCAACATGAGAGTCTTAGAAATTCACTACAACATGCCAGGCATGTTCTGGTAACAAATAATACATTTTATTAATATTGTGGAGTCCCCCAAAATGAATTGCAACTGTTGTAACTGCGCAGTAAGGACGAACTTGAGCACATACCTGACAATAAAATACAAGATGAATGAGGTGGGTGCGCAAGTCCATAAAATGCCTAAAAATTTTCTAAAGAAGGTGCCCCTGGTATTGCACTGAAGTGTAGGTGCTGGGAAATATCTGAATATGACATTTAACACAAACTGAGTTGGCACAAACTGAGCATGTGGTGCTGTTAGTGACTTGGACATGTATGTATGCTTAGTATATGGATAAAGGAATTAATGCTGTTGTAACTCCATGGTAGAAAATTGCCAATAGGAAAAGGCATGTTTTAATCCAGAAGAAACTAGCTGCATGTTTTTAAAAGAGTAAGGTTCTAGCTGCTGAAACAATTTGGGGCTCTCTGATGAGCAACATTATGTATTTACTGATGCTCAGAATTTTTAATATACCTCCAATACTTTCCAAAATAAAGAAATTTGCATGGAAATGAACTGCAGAGTCATGGGGTTTGGATGAGCCTTGCCCTGGTGTGAGAGGTAGGCTTTGGGGCCACAAGGTATGAACAGTTGTCAGGCATGTGGGGTTTGGTGTGGGATGCCGTGTTGGAGTGCTGGTGTGCTACTGGGACAGAGACGCCCCTGGGAAGGTGCAGACCCTCATGGAAGCATCTTATGACAGGCAAAAAGCCATATAGGCAAACCACATTTTGCCAGGAGAGGGAACAGAGCACTCATAGCTTCTGAGATCCAGGGGTATTCCTTTTACCCTTTGCCTTATGGTTTTATAAGTCTTTTACCCCTTGCTGTGTATTTTTGGAGCTACAGTTTTTCCCTGTTTATTTTCCAGGTCCTTTAGTTTCTCACTTAGACTGACCAACAATGTTTTTATTGTTATAAGCACAGACAAAATAAGGTCTGTAGGAGAACATTGTCAGGATGCTCTTGCCTTGCTCTTCTAGAATACGTTATGGGCTAGGCATGTTTCCAGCAATGGGGCGAAAGCGAAGCTATTCATAGCCAAGCACATCTCCATTTCAGAAGGACTGGAAGATGAAACAATTCATGATTTCTTTTCCTTTTCAGTGTTCTTCAAAGAGGCTGTGATTTCTTGAACCTTTAAATTTGAGACAAAGAAATCTTGTCTACAGCATGTTTAAAGTCATCTTTTCATCTCTTGCAATTATTATTATTATTTTTTAAGATTTATTCTTTTCTTCAGATCTAAGAAACTAACTCTTAGCCGTGAGAAGTATATTCTTGTCTCAGCAAACGTGTCACAGTATCTGCCAATTCTCTGTTCTAAGGCAAAAGAAGGAGAACCTTTTTTTAAACATGGCCTCTGGTTTATTCAGCTTTGGATTTTGGGTGTCCTCCTTGAGATATTTCAGATTTTGTTTCTACAAATGTTACAGTGGCCACAGATCCCAAGAACCTGGATAGAGTATTAGATACTCAGCATCTGTGAAAAGTCAGGAATTACAACCAGTAATTATGGAGAATTTTGACCTTCTTACTCCCTGATATGTACTGAAAAGGAAAATAAAAGGTTGAAAAATTCTTCTTAAAAAAAGTTAGATTTAGTGATTCCAGATATGCATCAAAAGCAGCGTGGCCAGCAGATCAAGTGATATGATTCTGCCCTCATGAGACCACACCTGGAGTGCTGTGTCCAGCTCTGGAGCCCTCAGCACAGGAGAGACATGGACCTGTTGGAGCAGTTCCAGAGGAGGGCCACAAAGATGATCAGAGGGCTGGAACATCTCTCCTATGAGGACACGCTGAGAGAGTTGGGGTTGTTCGGGCTGGAGAAGAGAAGGCTCTGAGGAGAGCTTATTGTGTCCTTCCAGTGCTTAAAGGAGGCTTATATGAAAGACGGGGGCATACTTCTTAGTAGGCCAGTTGTGATAGGGCAAGGGGTAATGGCTTTAAAGAGGGTAGATTTAGACTAGATCTAAGGAAGATATTTTTTACCATGAGGCTGGTGAAACACTGGAACAAGTTGCCCAGAAAAGCAGTAGATGCCTCATCCCTGGAAATACTCAAGGTCAGGTTGGATGGGGCTCTGAGCAACCTAATCTAGTTGAAGATGTCCCTGCTTAATGCAGAGGGTCTGGAACTAGATGACCTTTAAAGGTCCTTTCCACCCCAAACTATTCTATGGTAATTCTGCGATGACTTATATGAAGTAGATACTCATTCATCACTTTTTGCACTACAGAAGCACTAACAGTGGAAATTACAATGAAATTTATTCTAGTGCCGTCTTTTAATAATATTGAGAATTGCATTTATTTCATCTTGTAAATGGCTGCATTCTGCACTTGTTTAGATGACACAGGTATAATATGCAAGGAAAAAAAGGACAGGGTTGTTGCATTATTGTACAACACTAATTGATTTTTAAATTTTTCCTAGAGGTTGCAATGTACTTTTAAATAATCTATAAACAGCTACTGTGAGTCAATCACAAATGTTGCATTGTCCTGCTAAATCCTTAGACAACAAAATTCAGACAAGTTTAAATCTAAATCAAAGGTTAATCCATACTTGGTTATTTGAGAGAGCTAAACCACAGTAATTCATTTTCTTTACAGATTAAATATGCTGAGCATAGTAACCAATATGTTATTGAAATTTGGTTTTTATTTTCCATTAGCTCTGACAACACCAGGACCAGTATGTGAGGTGTTGGGTGTTTTCAGCAGATTCTGGTTTATGATATAAATGTTTAATGTGGCTCATTAGCACGAAGCCTAGCGTTAAGAATGGTGGGGTAAACAGTATGTTTACATGGGAATATTAAAGATATACGTCATATGAGTTGCTCTTCCATTTTCCCAGTAACAAATGTATGTTTGTGTTTAACACTTGTCTGTAGGTGGCAGCAACTCCAATGCTTTTTTAGGCTACAGTTAAGCCCAGAAAGTTGTGCAAGGAAAGTTCAGCAGTTTCTGCATGGTCTGATGTCACTGCACACCCCTTGGAGAGGCATACAGCAAAGAGGTGGGGAAGATATGTGAAAATGGAATTATCTTTCAAGTAACTGGAAGGCTTTTATACACTGAGTCAAAAGGCAGAGACTTATTTTTCATGATTTTTGATTAACCTCAGTTGAAAGGAACATTTAAGTGTCAATTTATAACTTATGTTCCCAGTTGTGTTTGGAGCTAAATGGTAAAACTTTTAGTATAATAATGTCAAATCTTAATTTTTATATACTTGCACATTCACGAAACAAATTATCTGTATTGACTGAAGTTTAGACTAAGAGGTAAGTAACCAAAAAGCAAAGATTAATGATCACCCACTGCCCTAAGCAGGATCATGGAAAGCTTGCTATAATGCAGTTCTAAGAAGTGGCTGCTGCTGGGAGGTGAGTGGGTATGTGTAACTGTAAAGCATAATAGGAAACGAGGCACACTTTCTTTTTTTGAAGTTTTTTTGGAAACATATATATGTGTAGTCTTGAAAGTTGAAAGAAACTTTGGGGGATTGTAGCTGCTGTCACCTTTATTGTCTAAAGAATGGAATTTAAACATCTGGACTCCGCTGTGCTTCACACTGAACAAATGGAAGCATTTTCAGGCTTAGTAGTTTTGTGCTCAGATGTTGGTGACCTAGTTCTGGTTGCTTCAGTCCTTTGACTGCTCCTGCAAACCTCCAGCTCCACTCCCAGGGTGATGGTTCCTTCACTCTTGATGTGCTTTGGGCTGCTCCTGGGAGGGAATATTGCCGCTGCCCAGCTGTAGGTAGCCAATCTGGCTGGTTGCCGTAGGGGATTGCCTACGTAGTCGATGAAGAAAGACACTATGGCTATTTGGATAACTTAACCTGTTGTTAGCCTCCCTAAAACCTGTTAAATTGCTGCCTCCTCAGCCTCCCTACTTCTTCCTGAGCAGTATTGGGGTGCTTCATGCATTCCAATGTGAATGGAACAAGTTGCTCCAACTGGAGTTCTGTACAGCTTTCAATTAGAAAAAGGATGTTGTGGTTGTGAAAATCTACCTAGATGCTAGAAAGCCCCTAATCTTCCTACTGGCCTCCCCAAAAACTGAACCTCCTGTTTTGATCTCCAGAACTGATTTGTTTCTGTTAATTTACTTTTAATTGTACATCAGATAGCAACTATTTTCTCATCTGCCTGTTCAAAGTGGTACCCATCTTCTCTTCATGATCGATCTGTAAGACACTGAAGAGCAGCTCTCTATTAGCATGCTAATACTCAAAGGCAACCTGGGAAAGCAGGAGCTTGCTGATAAAACAATACCTGTGATACTCATGTTCTCCAAGAAGAAAACATGAAAGATAGTCTGATGCATGTTATGAATGACATGAGAGAACGATACATCCTATATAAATTTATTTTAAAATTCCTTGCAGTTGCCTAAATTTTGCTAGGAAAGCAGATGGATATTTATAGCTCCAGGGACTTATTTCCTGATTTTTTAATGAGATATTTTTTGACTGAAAGAGTTTAATATAGCATAGAAAATGTCATTTAATTGCAACTTGTTGTTAGTACCCAATGAGATGGACCTAGGCTCTTAAATTAGCCAGCTAAAGTAGGTGCCTAAAGCTGATGGTGTGAATATCCAATGGAAAGGGCTGTTACAGGCGGTAGATGCACTTCACATATGGAAAGGGCAGGGCAATGGCAAAGCTGGTGGGAGAAAAGCATCCAGTCCAAGTGTTCCCCCACAGTCAGAGGGTGACTGACTGGTAGAAGTGCCCAAGCCCCATTGCCTCCTCTTCCTTGCTCTGCTGAGGGGGAGAAAAGCCCTTGCTGCCTGTCAGCAGCACCGTGAAAAGTGCTCTGCACCGTGCACATGCCAGTGGAGAGGAAATACCAGCCCCATCTGGGACAGTGGGCAGAGGTTGGCAGCAGGCAGTGGCTTGCAGAAGACCCACTGAACCCTCCTGACCAAGCAGGAGCCCCCACACTGCATTGGGGGCCATAGCAGAGGGCCAAACCTCTGCTGCCTGCCATGGTTGCAGAGCAAGGCACAGACGGTTTTGTTTGAAACTCACACTGCTAAACCCCCATTAATCCATCTGGATGGTGGTGATTGGAATGTCCAGTCCTCCAAATTGCCTAATTACAAGACAGGACAGATATTAGACGTGAAAAATTCCATGCATTATCAGTGTGACAGCAACAGGGTGTTCAAATGCTTAAAACAATCCGTAAAGAGTGACAGATGAAGCTGACTAAGCTTCCTGTAATGCAGATGTGTAGGAGCTGTGGAGACCTGGTGGGCAGGAGATCACAACTGTGTGCCCTGGTGGGCCATGTCTGCTCTGCCCTGTGCTGCGGGTGGCATGGGGACAACTACTGCCATTGAGTTGCTCTGGAAATGGGGCTAAACATGTGAAAAGAGGCTTTTCTGACGCCGGTTCTGACCACACATTGGAAGAGCACTGCTGAGTTGAACTTTGAAAGGAAAATGGGCAGTCTGGGAGGGGAGGGTAGAAAGGAAAGCAGAAGTCAAACAGTGCTGACCTGAAAAAGTATCTTGATGATGAGGGTCAAGCTGGGAGCCAAACAGGGACTGTGGCAGGATCCACTGCACATGGACAGGCTGCCTTGGAAACAGAAATTGTGTGGACGGGTCTGAACAAAACCACAGATGAGACCAAAAAGGACCCAACTTCCTAGAAAATTTGCAACACAATGATTAACTGTACGGAGAGTGAAGACTTGAAATGACTGATGTTACCATGTAGGAAGCCACAGCTATGTAGACTGAGGCTTTTTTCAGAGGTGGGTTAGGAGTGCTCGTTGGTTGTGACCACTAAAATGATTTTGCCAGTGGAATCTGCAGATGGTTTTGATGTCATGTGGGCATAGTGAGCTAAGATTTTTGCAAGGCTTCTGCTGAGCCTGAGCATGATTGATATCTGGCCTTGCGGGTAATTTATAAGTGTTTGGGCAAATAATTTTTCATGAGGCCTGATACAGATTCTTAACGATTTGCAGCTTACTCTTAGAGACCTATCTTTAGGAATCAAGAGTTTCTGTTTTTCTTCCAATTTCTGAAAAAGATGTATTGGATAACAACACAATCCCAGGTTTCCTGTTGCTGTTTTGCCTGTTTGTGCAAGGCTAGGATTCCCAAACTAGAGCTCCTTTTAGCACATGCCCATTTTCTTCCTTGCTGCCAAGGGCAGGTTATGTTATAATAAGAACTGACCATACCTGACTAGCGTGCGGCTCCTGGAGGGCGATGAGCAGCCACGGTGCACACCCCACCCAGATCCTCCCAATTGTGTATATAAATGTTTAAGGTGGTCCTTAAAATTTGTTTTGTTACGAGTTGATGCTGAGAACTTTGTGACTATAAAAAGAAGTCAACATTCAAATTTGGTAAACAGTCTTGTGGTCCAACTAGAATTTAATGGTGGAGTTGAGTTTATTTATTACTATGTTATATTACTAAAGTCAGGTACTTTGGATACATTGTAATTTAGCCTCTCTCTTTTCTGAGTGCTGTGAAAACTCATATTCAGCTGAGTACATCAGATGGTGGAGGTTCCCCATGCAGGTGCTCCTTGAGGGAGAAAAGAAGCTCCTATACCTTGAGGGTAAAGGGAGAAAAACATGCCAGCAGTGTTTGTTGTTCCACAAATGGCCATCTATGGTATTTTACCATAAATTGCTGTTATAATATCATTGCTTTTATAAGTCAGGTATTGAAAATACCCCAGAGTGCTAATAAAAGAGGGTGACATGCAAAAGAAGTTAGAGAGAATTGAAACTAGGGATGATAATAACTAAAGGAAAACAGGGGCTCAGAAACTGCCTGTACAGATTGGATTTTACTTTGCATTACTGCACTTCTGATTCTATCAACTCCATGAGTAAATTCCCACCATTGCAATAATTTTATTTAATAATTACATTAGGTTGCCAGGAAAACAGCTAACTGAATGTATACTTTGGGCCTAAGACAATGTCCTTTGTAGGTAACCATGAAAGGTAAGAAGAGTGCTTTTGAACTTGATCTCTTCTTCCTTGTGGGTGGATCAGAAACAATACTGTATTGAAATTAGAATACTGCGCTGAAGTCATCGTGATGTAATCCTATGATATTTTAATAGGATTTACGTGAAAGTAGGGGTTTTTCTCTCCCTGTCTGTCTGTCTGAAGCTGAGCAGATAAATGTCTATCAGTGTGGTGGACTGAGCTCTGAAATGCCATTGGAAAAGGGCTTGGCTTCTCCTTTTCCCTGCATACTTCTACAAAGACATGCAATGGACTCTTCCTCTTAAATACTCTGGTTTAGGTCTAAATGAACAGGAATAAGTGGGGTCTGAGATATGTATGAATTGCAGAATGGGGAGTGCTCTTTCCTACTTTTGGCACCTAACACTACTTTGGGCTGACAAATCATTGCAAATATAACTTGGCAGTCATCCAGGTCTCAGAGATATCTTTCCTTTGGGTTTACCCAACTACCAAAATTTTCAGCTTAATTATACCATGGTCACTGTACTTAAACCACAGCAGCTGCTGCTGTGGCCACCCCTATTCTGGAGCAGGAAGTGTTGGTCTGTGTAAGCGTGGAAAATCAGTTCTTCACTGACCCTGGCTGCTGACTGCCAACAGTAGCCTCTTCTGCTGGCTTTTTCTCTGCATTGTTCCCCACGGTTACTGAAGCTTTGAGTTTCAGAAATTGAACTTGTCCTCTGCTATGGGAGAGGAAGATGAAGTGAGGGAACATATTTACAGTCTCTGCCCCACGCTCAGTGCCAGCAGGTTGTGTCCACTCCTGAGCATGAAGAATTTTCCTGACTCTGTCGCCTTCCCCAGGCATGGGATGGTGTGGCACTGTTATACCTTTAATTAGTTTTGCTCAGTTGTTTGCATATATATACAGTTATTTTTCAGTTGCTCATATTTGATAGGTTACACAGAATATAAACAGTCTGGAGAGAAGGACAGATTCATTTGTTTGGGGTTTTTTTTTTTTTAAGGTTTCTCCTTTCTTCTTTCCAAGTTAAGCTAGAGAAGTTTGTGTCAGAATTCCCAGCCTTTAGAAACTGCATAGGTTATTAGCACCTTTTTTTCTCATAAACAACAGCCACTGTACCTCAGTGAAGAAACAGGCATTTTTCTGTGGAGCAGAATGGTTGCTGATTGTGTTTCTGAAGGTATTAAAGCACAGCTGGGAATGGAACACAGCCTGGCAGTGCGTAAACAAGGGGTCTTCCTGACTATGCATGAAAACCATCAATTCACTAGAACGGCAGCTTGCTTGCCACATAAAACACACTTGCTGATGGGCCTAGAAAATATTTCCCTAGGGCTTGTTAATGGGACATCTACACTTGGTGACACAGTCCAATTTTCATTCATTTGCTTACCTGCTTGTGGAAACATAAACTAGAAATGTCAGAGTTTTTCCTCCAGGGTTGTCGCTCACAGTCCTTCTCCAGGGGATGTCTTTCTGATTCAATGGTTAGGTCAATTAATGTTCATATCACTACTAATTGCCTTGCTCCAAGAGTTACAAGAAAAATCAAATACGACATAGCAACAATTATTCTAGGAGCTCTGTGTGACCGGGACAATTTGGAGTAACACAACTGATTCAGTTGCCTGCTGGTCTTTTGAATCCTTCAGACTGAACAATTTTGCTCAGAAGGAGAGTCATTTCAGTGACCGCATCTTGCATATAGTGGCATGACATTTTCATAAACATCTAACCTAGAGAAATCACATTCATTAGCAGGGCAGTCAGCCCCAAGTAACAGTCAGGAAGAATTTACATGCCAGAATGGGCAAAATGGGAAGCATAGAAAGAGTGGCACCGTCTAATTCTGCTGCCATCCTGGTTATTAGCTATATTAAGACTGCAATCATTAAAACATTGGGCTTCTCCTTCCAATTAGCCCAGACTGCACTGGGCCTCATTAGTGCCCATGTCCAATAGATAATTGAGCTGTTTTCTTGCACCCAATCACACAATGTGGAAAAACCCAAAGAGAGTTATGAAGACCGGATGAATGCTCAGCATGTGAGATTTTTATTTTTATAGAGAGGAATAATAGCTTCAGTTTTATTTTCCAGTTCAATGCTCAGGGGGAATGTATAGAAATACAGAATGAACATCAACAAAATAGTGCAGGGAGCAGAAAGCCCTGGCTATGGGTAATAACCTGTCTTTTTTTTTTTTTTTTTCTCAAATGGTGAAATATCAGGACAGTCTAGTGAAAACTAGCTTTCTGATAATGCCCAGTCACAGGATGAGAACACCTATTAGTGAACAGCAGCCAGGGGCCTGGGACGGCTTTTCTCCAGTGCAAGTGATTTGTCTGAGGTATCAAAGTAGTCCGAGATAAACAGGCAGATTATCCTGGGATAAAGTACGAAAGATCTGAATTGACAATTTAAAAAAAAAAAAAAGGCTATTGTGGGCCTGAAATAAACAAACTGTTGATAGAAAAGAAAAAAGAAATCTAGTTTTTTCTTGTCCTTCAGATCAGGCAATCCTGACTTGCAGTGTTGTAAAGCAAAGACCTGTCATCTACAAGGCAACAGTTTATGATGGTCTGACTGAAGACAAATCTGTCTGGGGACCAGCAGAGATGCACAAGAAAATAAAGCAGATATAAATGTTTTCAGATTTTCCTATTAAGAAAAACTTACTTTTTAAAATACGGAGAATGCTGTAGGGACTTCAAGAATCTTATACTATTTGTAATCTCACTTTTAAATTGCCCATTGGAAGTTTTTTAGTAAATTTATAAAAAGATTTTTCTCTCTTGCACAACCCTGCCCCCTGGGCATGAAACACACTCTTTCCTATTCATGCAAGTACCCCAGACCTATTTCCCAACTCCTTTTCCAGACAAGTAAGTGTATGAACAATGGAAGGTTATTTATCATGACTGTCATAATTGGACCCAATTGGGAAAAAGAGATACCTTCACTGTATTACAAACCTGCAAAAGTAACCTGCAGGCACTGTTCTGCTGGATGTGTCTAATAACTTGCAGCCATTTACCATGAGTTCCAAATGTCAAGATCATTAGCACAAAGGCAAGTGTTTGTGCATTTCAATTCATTAAATCAAAACTATCACAGTAATTTTGCTAATATTACAATGCACAAACGCATACCATCTCAGATGGTCATTTTGAAGAGAGAACATTTTTTAAAAGTTAGAAGTAAACGTCATCAATCTAATTGTTCATTATTAAATAAAGGTATTTCTGTAGTATCTGGATAGTCATCAGCTCAGTAAGGTATGAATTATTGGTCTACTTTAGCATCTGTTATTCTCACAACAGGACTTCAGTAAGAATGTTCTCATGGGCTCTGGCTTACGTTTTCAAGCCGTGGGCAAGGGAACCCTAAAGTGTGCTGTGGGCACATGGAATCCTTGGAGCCCGATTTGTGTGGTAATGCGAACAGTGAGCCCAAAAGAAGTAGTTGGCTGAAACACTTCTTGAAAGGTGAGTCAGGAAATGAAAAGGTTCTAGAAGATTTGAGTGTCCTAAATTTTGGGTCAGCCTTCCCCTCCTTCCCACTGCTGGCAATGCTCCAGATTCCAGGATTCTTGCTGCCCTGGGTGCCCTGTGCAGAGTCCAGGACAGATTGTGTGGTTATTTATTTGCAGATGGAGGTTAAACAAGGATCTTGCTACACGCTGAGTAGGCTTAGCTTTTTTGGGTTTTGTGGTTTGGGTTTTTTTTTTGTTTTACTTGTATTGTTTCTTTTTATTTTGAAGTGGAAAATATATTTATATTCTCTTTTTGAAAATTCTACATGAAATTGTGCAAATAGCTCCTCAGGCTTGACAAAAGACCTACAGGGTAATGCAGTAAAGCTTAATATTAACAAAATTACCACAAATTGTGCTAAAAGCATCATAACTTCAACTAATGTAAAAATAAGTGAAGGATTTCTGATAAGCAGTACATCCATTTAAGCTTATCTGGAAAACTAAATGTATTGACTAGATAAGGAAATAAAAACAAAGAACAACTTATGGCATTCTCTGATCCTTTTTACTTGACATGACTTTATTACTCATTACAAATAGGAAAAGTCTTTGTATCTGAAGTGAAGTCTGTTTTTAAAAATAGAAGTGAATAAAATAAATGGTTGTGTAGTGAGAACACCCACCAAATTATCTTTTTATCCTAACCTTTTTAAAAGGAGCTGATATAAGTTTCTGTTTAATAAAACTCTGAAGCTCAGGTAGTAAGTTCATGATAGATCCAGTGTTTAGCCATTTACTAGTAAAAAGGGAAAATGAGTCTGCTATGGCATGTAAATCTAGAGGCGTAGGACTGAATTCACTGGTAGTTCTCAAGGCTTGAATTAGCATAAATAGGACCAAAATTTTCCTCCTCACTTTCATGTACAAGGGAAATACAAGTCCAGCCAGGAGTCCTTGCTGATGTCTGCCTTATGTCTTAAAAGGATTATGTCTGATTTATGTGGAGTCATAAAGAGTGGACAGCTCATTATTTAATTATTTAATGCATAAAATTAAAAAGAAAGGGAAAAACAAGGTAGTATTTTGTTGCAATAACTTTATGGTAACTCATATATATCCATGCATTCATTAATGAAGACAATAGTCTGCGTGGTTTGTGTATGCGCATAACAGTATTTTCTTTCAATCAACTCTGAAAACAGGAAAATCCAAATGATCAAAATGAAGTTTCAGGAGGTGTAAAACTACATCATGGGGCTCAAAGAAGCCTACTCTTACTTTTTATTGTTCCTGAGTTAAAAAATTAATTGGTACTCTTTAAATTTAAGAACTGTTCAGTTCATTACGCATATGACTTGACAGTGTAAACTTCTAATTTGAATTAGAAGAGGTACTTGAAATACAATAGTAACTCACTAGTAGCATTAAAGGAAAACAAATGAAACATAGGAAAAAGTTTTGGATTTATTAGTCATGAAGCTAAGAAAAGAGGTTTTCCACAAAATGTACTGAGAGCTAGTTGGAATAGGAGTTAGTAATGCACAGAACTGAAGTAAGTTAAAATTCACTGTTTCTGTTTTAACTTTGCATGAAAGGAAAAACCTCCATCTCTGCTTATCAGAACAGGGTTTCATGCAGCACGCAAAAGGTCAGTTCTCCCTGAGAAAAGGAAGATATTTTCTACCACCTAGTGAGGGCTACGTTGGAGATGCAGCGCAGATAAAACAAGTCTTTTCATTGGCCTCAGCGTATTTGGGAGAAGACCCAGCGCTGGCTGCTGGGTGCCTTTGACACAGACCTGCAGTATTGCAAAAGTAAAAAAAACTCAGCAGGTGTTTTGTCTGGTGATAACTCTCCATCTTTTTTTAATTCCATGCAATACACGTACATTTTGTATTAGCAATTGAAACAGGAATTGGCTGTTACATTAGAGGCAAGTGCTGGCATATAAGAGATGTATTTTCTTAGAAATGAGTATGCAGCATTTTTTGAAGGAGATGGCTTTGGTGCTGTTATGTATGCATGCAAACAGCCCTGAAATTCTAGAATTTTAGTCTTTAGAGAAATTTATTACTGTTATGGGCAAAATAGATCTAAATATCTTAGATTTTTATCTGTACATCTGAATCCAAACTGAGAGGCTAACTATGGACTATCTCTACTCTGAAACAGTTAATATTCACTTTCTAATGCTCAAAACAAACATTTTCTTTAGCACTGTTAATTTTCATCTTTTCAAACCGTGATGCATCCTTCAGTAGGAGGATCAGGCCCTACCTGCTTGTTGTGAACTGTGAATTTAACACAGTGTTGAAGCATTTGTGGTAAATTAATTTCAGCTTTGTCTCCTAAAGGCAATCCTTTGCACCCTGACCAGTTTCACTGAAAATCGTGTTGCAAGTGAGGTATAAAACACAGCAAATCATGTATTGGGATTACAAAATAAATCTTTTTATTTAACCATAGTGATGAGGCAAGGGGACACTGATAATTGCAAAGTTGAAGGTTCTCTGTTTTGAAAGGGCGTTTCTACCAGCCCGGCTGGTAGAAAAATATTCATCAATCAATTAGGACTGTCCCAGGAATTTATTAAGTTTTACATAAGCTGCTATTTCTGCCTAATTATATTATGAACAAACATCTGCAATAAACAGCGAGATTCAATCTTCTGAATAAGCACATAACTACATTCTTCACTATTTTCTGGTCTTTGACAGCTCAGTAAACTAGATGAACACAGAGTATAGTACATGAAAATGGATTAGAAAGAAATTGATAATGTAGCACATTTTCTTCACTTTCTTCTAAAACACTTAGTGAAAAGCAATCAGTTCTAAAAACCTCTGTCCATGTATTAGTTAATCAATACAAATGTTCAGCCTGCTCCAAGATATTTTAACACCTGTCAAAGCTAACTCATTGTTCAAATCTTACATGGAATCGAAAACCACAATGGAAAACATTTCCCATCTCCAGGGGATTAACTCTGGGGGAAAAAAGACGGTGTGATTCTGGTTAGTAGAAATGAGAGAGGGAAAAAAGATCCAATTCTCAGCTGATCCAATTATTATTAGAAAAACTATGTAAAAAAAAATAGAGCTGGGAGAGTGAGGAATTTAATCATGATTATCTCCCTCTTGTGAGGCAGAGTGAAAATCTGCCAAACCCACCTTTGCTTGGTTACCCCAGAGGTGTGAGAGGGAAGGAGAAGTAAATGTAAAATGATGCATCTGAGAGGCACTGTGATAGAGCACAGCAAGGGAACTCATTTCCTCTCACACTGGGAAAAAGAATCCTTTTCGAGTCTTGTGATATTATTAATGAACTATGAAACTCTAGTAAGGAACTTGGGTCCATGTGTTGCTATTACAGCTCCTTGGTAGAACAGAATATAGCTACGCTTGTTGTGGGGTTAACAAAAGATCCCTGACTTGTATATAACATTCCCCCCTCCCATTTTATACCTGGTTTAATATCTCTTCTCTATAATTCTCTCTTTATAATGTCTAATATATATTATGTCCTTATAATACCTATCTTTAATATTTCCTCTCTATTACCATGAATATATTAGTTGGTAGGCTTAATATCTCCTCTCATTCAAATCACATTAGGCTCAAGCATGACAAACAAGTGTGAACAGTATTTTCTTGAGGTTTTAAAACACAACCATCTGAAATCTATACAGCTTTGTAGTTAAAATTGCAAATTAAATGTACAATTTATAATATTTTCCCCTAAGAAAGGGAAGTAGAGGGTACTGTCTTGACACTGTCTATCTGAATTAACATACAATATTGGTTTTATACATGAATTAATGACTTATATATGAATTATGAATTTGTGCATATGTATTTTTACCTTGATTTATTACTGCTAAGGAAATTGGGGCTTGTGCTCTGGCTGCACAGCCAGGTAGGCACAAGCATCCCCAGACACTACCCAGGACCCTTCTCTGGGCTCTCCAGGGATGTAGATTGGCCCTGTGCTTGTGGTGGTTCCTCCTGGGAGACCAGTGCTCCTATCTTGGTGTCTTCTGTGAAGAGGACACTTCTATACTTCAAACAAAATGGATGCTGTAATTACTCTGCATTTCCTTCATAAAGTGGAACAATAAACAAACCATTTATCAGGCTGATCTTCACTGGTGGTTCATCCATTTGCAGTGGCAGTACCTGTGCCAACAGGCAGAGCTGAGCTGGGTGATGCAGGGGCACCGCTG
>JAOXNO010000063.1:12200813-12252352 GCA_028565335.1 Limnodromus scolopaceus | reverse complement strand
TGGTGGTTCATCCATTTGCAGTGGCAGTACCTGTGCCAACAGGCAGAGCTGAGCTGGGTGATGCAGGGGCACCGCTGTACACAGGTGATGGATGATGCAGGGCCACACAGTACATGCCCCAGCCATCTCATGTCTTTTGGTGGCCACAAAGTTGCTTCAGAGAAATCCCAATCATACATACAGGCTGGGCAGAGAATGGAATCAGAGCAGCCCTGAGGAGGAGGACTTGAGGGTGTTGGTTGATGAGAAGCTCAACATGAGCTGGCAATGTGTACTCACAGCCAGGAAGGTCAACTGTATCCTGGGCTGCATCAAAAGCAGTGTGCCCAGCAGGTCGAGGGAGGTGATTCTGCCCCTCTGCTCCACTCTGCTGAGACCCCACCTGGAGTGCTGCATCCAGCTCTGGAGTCCTCAACACAGGAAGGACATGGACCTGTTGCAGCAAGTCCAGAGGAGGGCCATGGAGATGATGAGGAGGCTGGAACACCTCTGCTATGAAGACAGGTTTAGAGAGTTGGGATTCTTCAGGCTCTGAAATGAAGGCTCTGGGGAGACCTTATAGCTGCCTTGTAGTACCTAAACGGGCTACAGGAAAGATGGGGAGGGACTCTTTATCAGCAAGCGTAGCGAGGGGTAATGGTTTTAAAATGAAAGAGGGTAGATTTAGATTAGATATTAGGAAGAAATTCTTTACTGTCAGGGTGGTGAGACACTGGCCTGGGTTGCCCAGAGAAGCTGTGGATGTCCCTTCCCTGGAGTTGTTCAAGGTCAGGTTGGATGGGACTTTGAGTGACCTGGTCTAGTGGGAGGTGTCCCTGCCCATGGCAGAGGTGCTGGAACTAGATGATTTTAAGGTCCCTTCCAACCCAAAGCATTCAATGATTCTATGATATCTGTCTGTTTAATTTTTTTCCCATGAGCATGCAAGTCCGGTAAGAAAAGAATCAGGCCAGTTCACTAGCTGAATCCAGGGAGCTGTTTACAGTGACCTCATGGTCATGCTATATGCACAGCATCTCTTCTTTTTAATAGGTCTGCTACCATGCTTAGAGTTACTCTTTGTTCAAGCCATGGAAAAATTTATGGATCATTTGTTTTCAATTTATAAATAGATTATGTGGTGATGAAAAATGCCATATTGACGGTACTGAAAATTATGCATATCATCTTCCCTCAAGCCAGGCATAAGCAACACAGACTGCAACCCTGCAGGAATTTTTTTGGCAAAGCCAAAGATTTCCTTATGGTCCCTAAAGGGATTTTTTGTGGAGATTTTTTTCCACAAGTAGTAGATTGCATAGGCTCAAAGCTGTGGAAACTACGAGAGTTTTCTGACCACTGTGGAGCAGTGACATAAATGCTTTTCTGACATTCTCATCAGGGCCTGAGGTCCTCTTCCTCAGCTGGTGAATTTGACAACCAAACCTATGGCCACTGAGAAAAAAACCAAACCGAAACAAAGAAACTATATGAGATACAGTAATTCTTTCCTAATGTAGAATAATTTGATTGCTATTTCTGAGAGAGAGAGAACAAACCAGCATGTATCACTATACTGCTGTATCAATCAGTAGCAAATAGGTATACTATATATAATTCTGCTTACCCTGTTTCCATAAGGCTGTAGGAGACCTAGAAAAGATGGCAAGAAAGCCATGAAAATGATCATAAAAATGAAATGGCATTTGTTTGTAGAAAACACTATATGGACTAGACCTTTCTGAGTTGGAAAACTGATGGATGCAGTAAGAATCTAGTAGGAGCCTAAAAAATTATCAGCAGGATGAGGAAGTGAATTGTGAGTCATGAATTGTTTGTTTTCTATAAAGTAGAGATTTTAGGAGATGTCTATTTGGAGAAATAAATTTTCCAATGAAAATGTTAGGCAACAGTTTTTAGGAGGAGGGGCTGTTCTTCCCAATGGGTAACTAAATTACAGAACTGATTGCCATGGGGTGACTGTGCTGACAAAAAATAAAAAATGGCTTCAAAAAGGAATTCGTTAGTGCCAGTAAACAAGGTGATGTAGATATAAGCATATATATGATAAAGCTTATATACATTTTTTTATCTTTTATCCATGTACGATATAGCTTTTATGTATATTTAAATATATACATAGAAAAGCCATTTTCAGAACGAGGGTAGGTTTTTAGTTGTGGTGTGTTAAAACTGATTCCATCTCTGGGCATGCCTAAAGTAAAAGAATCATTGATAAGGTATGGGAAATTATGTTTCTCCAACACAGACAAAGAAGTTGCACTTTTTGTATGACGACATTTGCCTGACTGCTCCATGCTGCTCTGTAGTGTAAGATGCTGCTTTGATGAAAATCCGAGAACACTAAATTAGAGTCTGCATTAGTTACATCTGTAAAAAAAAATCCTGAATATGTACATGGCTGCCAAACCAGTGGGTGTCTGACCATCCTTTCCCTAGATAAAATATACTCCTGTAGATCTTCATCCTCCACAAAATGACAGGGTAGTCCTGCTTGCCAGCATTAGGTTGTAGTCGTTTCCTGCAACTGTACCGCGGCATTCACACAGGCTCCTTTAACAGCAGTAATATGGAGGTTGTCCCCATGTGCAACTGTCCTCAAAGTGACATTTTTTCTATCTAGGTAAACAGATTTAGTAGTTTTCTTAAACACGCTTTCAAAATTATATAACTATTTTATATAACTGTTTTAGTGGGGTTTTTTTTTGCCACAGAAGAAAAAACAGACCATGAATGCCAGCTGGTCTGAGACTTCTGAACCCCGACAGAAACGACTAAGGCTGCTCTTCCTTTGGACTCTTCAGGTCCCAGGCCGAGACAAAACTCAGATCTGGTGACACTAACACCACATCGACACCACTGTTGTCTGTTAGCCACTTCTGGGCTCTGCCAGGTTGCTGGAGCTGGTTGGAGCAGGTGTCTCAATTCAGAACATCCCTTGGGGTTGGTGCACATGGTCTGACTTCCCATCCCCAGAACTCTGCAGTAATATTTTAGATACCTGCTTAGGTGGTACCTGGTGGTGTTGGGGAAGATGTTGAGGCTTCCTCCAAGGTCTAACCTGATGAAAATAGCCAAGAGTATCTTTTAATATTTTGCTCTTGCCCTTGTGGCCCTTGACACGTGAATCCTTGACTTTTGCAACTCATTTGATGGTGCAATCAGTTGACTCTTGCCTGCTTAATTTGTGTTTGAACAGTGCAACTCTTAATTGATATGGTTAGCTGTGTACTTCCAGCTTTGAGTGCTTCAAGCTACTGTGGAGGTCAAAAATATCACAAGGAAGATGCCCAAAAAGAAGTTTGGTAAGGAGTCATAGAGGGAGCTCATCACAGCACACAGAACTTGTTTCCCCAGATTTTCCATACAGCCTCACTGGGCCTGTGGGAAATGAGCATGCTCTGACAGGATCCCAAAGTATCAAGTGCTTAATGGGAGTGTGAGAGCAACGGAGAAATCTAAATGAGAATTTTGCTTCAAGCATCAACTTTGATGACAGTGAGGAGGTCTTGTCTCTCTCTCATTCTCCTTCTAGGGTCCATCCAGTTATATGCTATAATGGAAAGGAGCAGCTCTAAGAAAGACAAACTGAAGGTGTGCAAAACGGTCCTTGATAAACATAGTTACAAAATCTGAGGAATAAACTGGTGAGACAAACTTAACTTTGTTTGTACAGTAATAACAGAAAAAGCATTAAATAGAAAAAACTTTGCTAAAATAGAAAAATACCTTGGAGCTCCTGGCCAGCAAGTAATCAGAATAGATGCTTTAGTACAAACTGATGCTGCTGCATGTTTTCTACTGCTAACCTGATGCTCTCTTTATTGTTGCAAAGTCTCCTCTTTGCAGGGACTTTTCTATAGAGGTCTGAGAGCAGACTGCAGCTAAAGCTGTGCCAGCTAATGAAACTCATTTGAGGAGGTGACCTAGGCTTGGAATTTGCTTCAATAACAAATATTCACCTAAAAATGTGCTGAACTTGCTGTATGAAGAACTTCTGATTTTAAGCAGATTTTGCATATTTTGATATTATTAAGCATAAATTCAGTATTTAACGTTTAATCTAATTATACTAGTTTCTTACATTTCTAATGATCTTTGGGACATTTGTAATTAAATAACCATTAACAAACATTCCCATCAGTGTTGCATTAGAACAGGCCATTATCAAGTCAGTTTAAGCAGGTGTAGAAAGCTCAAAAAAAACCCAAACCCAAATATGTTAGCAAATAAATAAAAAGTAAGCTATTCCATGTATTTCTGTTCTCAGTTCTCAGGGAAGGGTTTTATAATTGAGCTACATATCACTATTAGAGATGCAATTACCTGTAATTGCCACCTTTAAAAGCAAGCCTTTGTTTAGAAAACAATATATGGATTAATTGTGTCTAGGTGCACAAGTCGTGAATTGGCTTTAGCTTTGTAATCTCAACCATCACATGAAAAATACTTTTGCATCTTCAAGGTAGAGAGGCCAAACTGTGCTCTCCATTACACCAGAGTGAATCAACAGCAGACCACCGAGATCCGTTAAATTATTCTGGATTTTCATATATGCAATTAATGACAGAATTTGTCACAGAACACATAATAGATGGTAACAATTATTCTGTATAGAAAGCAAATAGAAAGTGGGGCTCTTAATCAATTTGGGTACTAAAAGCTTCAAAGCTTTTCCAAGGATTACTCTGGATTTACATGGCATTTTTGTGGAGAGGAATCAGATCACCCTTATTTATTGGCACAACAAAACTTTTCTTAATGATGCTTAAGGTTGCCATGTTATATACCTCACCTATGAAGTCAAGGGGAAGGTCTTCATCAATAGTCATCAGCTTAATATTGCCTGTTCCACTGACAATAATGCTCTCTGTTTTCAGCTTTACGGAATCCATGTATAACATTATTCTACATTAATATTACTGGTCACTATGAAAATTTTGCAACAAATTGCAACTTTATAGAAAGCATTTGAGAATAACAGTAAATAACAGAAAAATATCTGAAAACACAAGTCAGCAAATTTTTGTATGTAGATGAAGAAACTACTTTTACTGTCATACGCACATAGAATGTATATCATTACATTTCCCAGCTAGGAAAAAATATTGTACAGATTAAGCCTGCACTGTAAATGCTTTTATTATTTTTGTAAAAGTTACAAACAGCTAAAAATAGGACTTGATAATGAAATTGCTGACAGGCCTTAACTATAGCACAAGATTGCAATGCTATAATACAGTTGTGCCAAGCTACATTATGTTGCTGCAGTGATTAATTCAGCTGGTTTTGCTGAAGCTGTGTTCTGCAGAAACATCCATAGGTCTAGTTAATCCATATCTGAGAGCGTGAGAGGGGATATAAACTGAGTAAGCACTGAGCAGAATTGCAGTACAGTGCAGGACCCCTTCTGTAACACAGCTTCACCGCAATACTTAATAATATAAATAGGAATAGAAGTCATTAGGAGGTTTGCATATTATTAATTACAGGCTGAAGGTGAATCACTGTTGCTAAGGCTCATTTCTACAGCTCCAAAACTGCTCTAAGCCAACAGCCAAAGTTTTTCTTGCTAACAGGTAATTCTGAGCCAATACAGCCAGCTCTAAATGCTCTCCTATTTACTTCAGTTGATGGGGTACCAGCTACTGCAAAAGCGCATAGCTATGAACTTATTTTCTGGAGCAAAAGCACATTAGATCAGAGAGACATCTCTCTGCAGTAAAGCCCAAACTGATTTCCAGCAGCCCCCGAAAACAGAATGCAAAGATCACTTAGCACTGCCTCCTGCCCACCCAGCCTGTTTAAAGCAAATATTTTGGCAGCCAAGGTTTCTCTTACAGCCTGTAAGTTGGCAGTTGGGCTATATGGTTGTTGTAGGTCCCTTCCAACTGAACTGTTCTGTTCTATTCCTGTACAGTGTTTATACCTGTTAAAAACAGTGTATTTACACATCTATGACCAAATGAGATTAGAGAAGATTGTTACTGGTGCTAGTCAAAATGTAATCCATTAGAAAAAGTCTTTCACCATTATTGTAATTTTTGTCATTCGCTTCTGTTACCCGTTGTAATGTACATTTCTTATGTGTCTTGTTTCACCATTATATCAAGTATATACTTAGTTGTATCTTAGTTTTAGTGATTGTTTTTGTTGAGATTTCAATATTCATTCAGCTTCAGGACATGACCCAATTTCTAAATCTTTCCAAAAGCAGATTTCAGTATCAGACCTGGCAGTATTACTTTGCTCTTTGTGTGAACTAGCATCATTAGCAAAAATCTAACGGAGATGAATCTTTTTAATACCATTGCAAGTGTGAGTAGAATAGCTATGATTCAATTATCTTAATTAAAGTTAATTAACGCATATTTATGCAAGGTAAAAAGGCCATGACAAAGGGAGAATACAATAGAGACACAAGAAGCAAAAGTTCAGATCCTCTTAGCTTGTGTAAACTGCTGTAGCTTCCTAAGAGTGACTGGAGTTATGCGGATTACTGCCAACTGAGGCTTAGCTTTGTATCTATTATAGAAGGACCTAGAGTGTTTGATTCTCTGTTCATTAATATTTGTGTAATGAGTTTCCTAGTCTCTCATAAATTAATATTTATTCGTATGAGAATGGGATACTTTTTGTTGCATATACTGCTATTCTAAAAAGTTTTATTCACACAATTAAAATGGAAATAATGTCATATGACTAGCTGACCAATTACAAAGAACAGGTAATTAGTAGAAGTGGAAGGTTTGAAGATAGTGTATTAACATAAAAGCATTTACCTGTGCCCTTATTAGGCAGTTACAAGTGTGAATGTATATGTCATAACTGGGATAATCTCTCTGTAATTCAGAAGCAGGAAAGTGCATTAGATTGTGTAAAAGTAGCTGGATGAAACTAATGTGTATACCAATATATATGGTGATAATGTTTTCTTGGTGTTGGCAAATGAAAATACATTTGATTTGAAGCTTCTCAAAGTGGAGGAATTTCAAGAGATTACTTAATTTTACAAAGGGTTTGTGCACATGCATGCATGCACGCACACATTTTTTTGTCAAGTTCTTCTGAGCTGTCTCCATATTCCATCTGGCAGGGTTCAAGCCATGATCGTTTTTTTTTTCTTCTTTTTTTTTCGTGCTCCTGTATTGGGGTTTGTTAACTCAAAATTTGAAAAGAAGCCTTGTAGTAATGATGCCAACACAGCTAATGTCCTGCCAGTTTTCTGCAATTTTCCTTTAACCCTGAGATGCACACAGTGTGTGAGAGGTGGATGTGCATAAAGACACCCCTGTGAAACACCAGGAAGTCTGTTAATTATTTGGCTCCTTGATAAAGTGATTTGCTATAGCTGAGTGTGGTTATAACAAAGCAGCTTAGCATAGCGAGCAAATGTCTGAGTTGCATTTGCAGCAAATACTTTGAAAATACACTGAGCACGTGAAAGAACCTGAATATGACTGAGGAGAAATGTTGGTTGAACTGAAGATCCTTCAAGGAAAATATATGACCTGTGCACCTTTCCCATGGCAAAAGCAAAGAGTTTGTCTTTGGACCTTATATATGAACCTTGTATTTTTCTGACAAAAACAATTTAATAGGATCCAGATAAGTAAATGTAAACACTTACACATAATCAGAAGCTACCTATTCTAGTAGTCTTTCCTTCAATGGAGTAAGCTTTACTGTGGATTGTCCCACAGCCTTAGCAATCTCTCGAGCTTATTGGGTGTCTGCCCAGAACTAAAGCCAGCGCTGGGGGTCTTTATACACATTTCAAAAAACATCAGCCAAACTAAGGTTTGATTTCTTTTTCAGTATGCCAGGAACATAATACTGTGAATTTTCAGGTGAGCTTGACTTTGAAATTTCAGATTGGCAACGGGCCACCATACATTAAATGGCCTGTTTGAAAGACCCAGGATTCTAGATTGAGTGTTTGACCATGGTGGGGCAAAGGAAAGGCAGGTACATGTGCGAAAAAGTCGAGTTGAGAGGATTTGCAATGAAGTAATGGCTGCTCTTTTAGGTGAGCTGAAAAATACATTTTAATATGATTCTCTGTAGGAAAAAAACAGAATGATGCCAAACATAGTTACCTGTAGATAAACTGTAATAAAAATTCCATAAATACACAGTGTTCCGTTTTCTATGCTTAAATAGATATGCTTAGATGAAACAACTTGGGACTGATTTCGTGTTCCATACACAGCTATTGAAATTATCAGAATGGAAAGGACCCAGGCAGTTGGACAAGAATAACATTTATGTACTGAAATATGCACCTTCTTTCAGATATAAAAGTATCTAAGAAAGTAATAGAAATCTGCAATATCTCTCTTGGATGATCACAGAAATTAATTCACACATTTATCTTGGTGTAAAGTCTCATGCAGCTTTCTATTCCAGGAGCTCACTACGTGAACAAAATTAGTTTTGCTAGCACTGTACACTTAATTACTGAAACAAAGGTGCTACAGTTTGATCCTTGGATTATCGCAGGCTTGCCATGGGGAACTTAAGTTACTAGATGTGACTCTGGCTTGTCGACTTTTAACACACTTTCTTAATTAAGCTGTGCATGCCCCCAAATTAAATAGCAATTCATAGTTACTGCAAATTGATTTCTACCCAGGCTGTGGTTAGAGCTGCCAAATGAAATGTCAGAGAGGAATGTCTTCTTAACTTAGAATATTATACTGATTTTCTTAAAAAATTGTCTTAGCATTTATAAACATTTGGTAAGTAAACTTCAGACCTCTATCCAATCTTTTCTTTATGAAATATGGAAGAACCTCAATGATTTATCATTCTCTGAATTTTATTGTACTGCCTTTTTTGTGTATTTAGGATCAGTTAATATGCTTCATACAGTACACCAGAGGGTAATTTAATTTTAATATATTGCAGTCAGGCAGTGTTAATGCATTATTTCTGTCTGTGGAAAGGTACTAGTTCTCTGATTGACTGATTATGGCAAAAAGGAAAAATCATATCCCTAAGATGCATCACAAAATGACATAAAATGGACATAAAAATGTCAGTTTATTATGACATCACAGGCACCAGCAGGATTTGCCAAATGTCTGTGTGTTGCACATATCTGCAAGCCTTACTGATTCTAGATCAGACAGTTGGAAATAACGTGGAAAGATCTGACTTGGCTTCTGAGTTCAGGATGTTCACTGCGCAGAGAACCTGGACTGATTTGCAAATCCCTGGCTGTTCATAAAGAAACTGAAGAGGATGTTACACTTACAATTCAAGATGTTAGGGTCCAGTTCTTTACTTTGGCCACAGACTTTCTGCTTGCTCCCCTGGTCCCTCGTTCACCAGGCACCTGCTCAGGTCCCACACCTCTCTCCCTCCCCTCTCTGAAGGGAGCCTGCCTGGATGCAAATCCTTCTAAAGCAGTTTTGTCTCTTGTGTCTGTATAGCATAATGAACAATGGAGCTCCACTCTCTGCTGAGCTTTCCAGGCAATACAAGTAATACCATTAATATTTACTAATCATCATAACCAAAGCTTAAGTCACAAGAGCAGGGCGGTGAAAGCCTCAGCTCTTCTGAACGCTGCCAGTCAGCTAGTCTTCACCTTTATCCCCATCGTGTTTTATGAAGAGCCTCCCAGCTGGCTCCCAGCATGGTGCATGCAGGCTATTAAGCTGTTTTACAAGAGTGAGTGGCATATTCATAAAGGCGATTAAGCAAGGTACAAGTATCAGAAAAGCAAGGATTTTGTGGTGTGCTTCATTAGCACTCATGCAACATAGCTGAAAGTGCAAGTGGAACCTTTGAATTAGCTGTAATAAAGGGAATTGTGACAAGGGTACTCCTTAAAGTGAGTCTTGAGATTATAAAATAGACTAGTTGCTAAATATATAAACATGTTAATGACTGACCCTTAGCCCACCTTATTAAAGACATAGAAAGCAATTTATGCAATGTAGAGTAATGCAGTCTAGATTTTCCTTCTCTGCTGAATTACTCAGCAATCGTAATTTAAGTTGGCTTTTGTTGCCCTATATGTGGTGAAGTTCAAACTTAGATGACTTAGGAATGGAGTGTCTGTCTATAAATGGTATATATAAGGAAGCTATTGAAGTTTTACTGACTTATACCAGCTAGAGATATGACTTTTTAAATAAAAGGCAAGTGACTTAATGACAGCTTTGTTAATACCTATTAAGCTGAAATTTAGCTCTGATTCCAAACCTTCTTCTAGACAAATGGAAGTGCAGTATCTTCAGATATTTCCATTTTACACGATGTATAGTTAAGAGTTTGGAATCAGCATTACAATTTTGGTAATCATTAATTGTATAAAATATTTTGGACCATTTCTACTTAAATTCCATATACTGAGTATTGGTATTTACACCATTTGAACAAAATATTCAGAGTAACAGAACTTGCTGTGTTGGTATAGATCATTTATTCATGAAGTCCAGTAGCCATCTGCAGCAGAGAGCAGTAATGGAGAAGGAGGCAATCATCTTTCCTAATTACAACTAACCAAGTGTACATCAGTGCATACTATTTGTTATAAAATTCTCAGTTTATTGTCACAAATAAACTCAGGGGTCAAACTGTATGTTAAAGACATGAGTAAAGTGGATTTGAAGCTTAGGTTACTGGGATCTGCAAGCTCTCAGCACAAACATAAAATTCTGGACTATAAAAATATCTGATTCACTTGCTAAGTGACTCAGCATGATGCTGACTGCACATGGACACAGTACTGAACAAAGCAACTCAGGAAAATGAGAGGAAAATATGAGAAGAAAGATGATGTGTCTGACAATAATAGTAATGAATTATGCTATTATGATTATATAATAAAAACCTTTGTGCAAAAAAATACCGCACCTTAACAAGATGTTTTAGAGAAAAAAAATAATATATAAAGTAATTGTTACAATAATGGAGGGGGAAGAACAGATATTTTCTGTCAAATGATCTGTTTTAGCTTCTTGATTAGTTAGATTTTACCAGAGCGAAACCAAAATTAAGAGTTGCCTACTATTATTAGACATGAAATGGAGGAATATGAATCTGTGCAAGCATATTCTGATTACACAAGAAAGCCAGCATTCAGACACTAGTGCATAGGCAGGTACTGTCACGTTTTCCAAATACCCTGTCAGGTCCATTTTGGAGGTATTGGTATTTTGGAGATGGAATATCTAGAGGATGAGATCAGACCTACGAGTGCAGTGGATTTACTTTTTGCCACGGCCCTAAAGCCAGTGCAGCCAGAGGTGAGGAGATGTCACCATGCAGTAAGATCTTCCAGCCATATCTTGATCCCAGCATACAAGGGAGGACAACCTCAGCCTAAAAGTCAGGCTGGTGAATGCAAATAATCCTTCTCAGATAACATCTCCTCTTCTTGCATGACCTCAGGCACAGAGACAGGGCTGAGCTCAGGCCACTCCTGGCTGCAGTGGTGCAACTGGAAAGGAATGGTGTGGTGGAAGGGAATTAAAGTCCTAATTTCATATTATTAAGTACAAGGAATTAAATACCCAGTAGATTTTGATACTGCCTGAGAGTGTTCTGTACAACTAAAAACCCATAATAGAATACAGTGTGTAGACTTAAATAAAAAATTCAAATGGCTGGGTCTGAAATATTTGAAAGGCCAATATCCACAATCTTTGAATATTTATCCTCTCTAAACTTCTAGAAAATCTTATATCATGTACAGTACATCACTATGTGACTGTAAAGCTGAAAAACCTCAGCAATAGTATATAAGCGTCACTGTAACTGATAGCCAGAGAGATGAACTGCTTGTACCAAGGTGCTTTGCTTCTGTGATGTCAGACAAAATGTGATCATCTTGGAGACGGCAATTCTTACTTTTCAGAGGAAAGCTAACCAGCTGCCAAGGAGCAGTATGACTTCTCCTGCCACCTTTTGCTGCTCTGTGACCTCTACAGGAGTTATCCAAGCCGGTATTTGTAAGGGCTTGTGCAAGGATTTCTATATGAAAATATGATAGCACATTACTGTGACTGAGTCCAAAAAAACCACCCCCCAACAGTAAAACCTGCAGCACCTCTGGGTCCCAAACCTATGTGTCCCTCTCTACTGTAAAGTCATCCTATTTCACCTGCCAAAGGCAGGGGAGGTAAAGCGTCCCTTTGTGTCGTCTCTCCCGAGGAGGAACACACTGGCTGCTACCCTCACTGTGCCGTGCAGTGGAAAACAGGGTTGAATGCTCTGCAGTTGGTGTGGGTGATGCTCACTTTCAGTTCTTTCTAGTGTTGACTTCCAGGTAAAATCCATTCTCTTTGCCAGATCCTAAAGCTGTTTGGGAAAAATGTAGTGCCTTAGTAGTGCTTTTCTCCCTGATGACTTTGATGGCTGATTAAGCTCCTTTTTAAATTCACTTAGTGGCTTCCTGGCCCCAGGCCTGCCTCTCAGTCTCTACATCCATAAGAAGTCAGATGGAAGAAATTTCTTCCAGGGCTAACTTGAAAAATAATCAGTTCTTTTAAACTGTTGCCTTCAAGATGGCTGCATACTCCTTATCATTTCTTTCTGTCTTCAGACCCAGTTACCTCCCTTTAAAGTGAGCAACAGATCCAAGCAGATGTTTTCTTATCAAGAATTCATACCAGACTTATTTATTTTAAATTAGCATATCTCATTAACTGTCTCAAGGACACTGGCTGAATTCATCTTTTAATGAGTATCTCAGAAATCTAGCTTTTCAAAAGCGAAATGTAACTGCAAATAGCTGCACTTTTAACTCTCTTGCTTCCAGCACAGGATTTGGTAGGCGTGCAGTTGAGGATAGGGCTTTCCTAGCCAGCCTTTGTGATATTCCACCTGGCATTTTGGAGTCAGGACACACCAGCCTGCCTTGATCCATCTCGAACAGCAGAGAAGCCAGAGGGGAGGATGGTTCCTGTGCCCGGCCCGGAGAGGCTCTGGGCCAGCCCCCATCCACTGCTGGGCTGCAGCCCAGAAGCATGGCTGCAAAAGACCTTCTCCCTCCCCAAGACTGCAAGAGGCAGTCTGTTGCTCTGCATTTTTAGGAGATTTTAGGAGAGCCCTGCAGCAGGGAAGGGAATGCAATGAAGAGCAAGAATGTCTCCATCACCGTCTGCTGTATAGCCTGCTGATATGTGTATTTTCTCTGGTTCTCTGATCATATTTTCCCCCTAAATAGCTGCACTAAAATTATTTTGGTACAATATTTAATCATTCAAAAGGAAACCACAGGCTGATGTGATATTTCAATTGGATATAATCCAAACCCCCACATTTATTTGTTCTAATATATGAGTATTAGTGAAGCCAGAATGCCCCTGAGGCTCCATGGATTGCATTTTTTTTTGTACTTAAGAAAAGGCCTTAGCAAGTGTTATGATGTTGTCTATATATCTTCCACAGAAAGGCATTCTGGTATGGTGCTTATTAAAGGAAATATAATTATACTAGAAATACTAAAGTATTACATTGACAATAAGGTCTGCAGAAATGGGTTCTTCCAAAGGAACAGGCACATCAAGATACAATTTTAGAGTGAGTTTTTGTCTCATGTTGCAGCAATCAGCTAATCTGGTGGACCTTCTCAGGTGAACGCTTTTATCGAAGATGTGAGATATTTGGGTAATGCAGGACAGGTGTGGGCATGGCCTGAGAGTAACCCAAAGCCATGAGGGTATTTCTGTCCTAAATGCTGGTTAAGCAAGATCCAGAGAGACTTCAGCTACTTGCCTGCCTGTAGGAGGTAAGTGGAGACAAAACTCAAAGCGTAATGTGCATCCAGATGGGCCTCAGTACAATACGCTTTTGAAAAGCATATCAAGGGAGGTATGGCTGGAAAATAGAACGGAATAAAGGGATTATGGGGAATGAGTGAATATTTAGAAAAGATGAAAGGCTCAAGGGCAAGGATGTTACAAATAGAAAGAGATTTCAACTTCAAAGAAACCCACAAAAATAAAATATGTAGGAAATCAACCTGGAAATTCTGTTCACACCTGGGATGATTGATTTGTGAGACATTTCCAGCACCTCAGCTGTAGTTATCCGTTCCAACAGCTCATTTGAATTTCATAGAATTTATTTTGAATCCTAGCAGTGTATCGCCACATATCTGTGTTGCTGAAATTATTCTTCAAGGCATTTGGGCCTTCAGTTCTGTGGGGGATCAGTGTGGCTCAATCATTTAGTGCACCATCACAGCTCATGAAGAGGGAGTTAAGGGTGTGCCAGCACTTCCATCACAAACCCCATTTTCAAGGGTTTAAACTTGTTGAGTCATTTAACAATACACTATACCAAACAGCAGTGCTAGGGGAAAAATCAATATTATAAATCAAAAAGTAAGTAAAAAGTGCTCTTTGCTAATGAAAACAATGACAGCTATGCTTTTTGGAAGAAAATGAATAGTGCCTAAACAACAGGCAAAACATATACTAACTCAAACATTCATATTTATATATAGCACACCTAAATTTAACAGGATTGAAGCAGGTGGAGGTAATACATGAAAAGATTAACATTTCTGCAGCCAGGATATTCACAACAGCCAAAGAAACAGGCTCAGAGATCTCTCCTTGCTTCACGTTCCTTTAAATGCCAATGCAAATTGTACGTATGTACTTGGAAAACTCAGAGTCTCCAAAGGAATTGTATTATCTGTTTAAATTTATATACCTTTTTTTTTTTTTTCATTTTCTCAAGAGAGAGCTGTTTAGGTCTGCTCCTAGACAAAAACAAGAAAATGCGTTAAGATAGGGTATTATTATGCAGAACACATTTCTGTGTTTATGCCATAATCCCATTAGGTTTCGCAGCACCTAACCCCTAGAGATTTCAAGAGAACGTCATCACGGAGGTATATGCATTTGCATGAGCAATGCTGTTTTGGTGGGCAAGGGAACCTTGGTATTAAATAGCTTTGAATCTCATTGTTAAAAAAGTAAATAAATATTTGATACATATAAATAAATATGGTCCTAAAGATGGTAATCTACCAGCGGAGTAAGGCGTAGAGCAAGGAAAATAATGTAAACCTCCATGGGAGTACTAATCCCAGGTCAAGCTAGCAGCATGCCTTGTGTTTTCATTTATTAATTAGGTGATACGTGAATTACGGTAATGCTATTATATACTATTTTTTTTGTCAGTGCATTGCTTTCTTTAGTCTAGTTAGAATGGGCACAAGCTAAAAATATAAGCCATTTCAGGGAGTCCCGTCCAAACTTCTCAGAAAGCGAAGGTTTTTAGCCCTGACTGGCATCACGTATTTAGTGGTCCTTCAGCCACAGCTATCCCTTGAAAATTCTTGTTGCATGATCACGACTACAGGTTTGCTATGCAAGGCAAACTCCAGCTCCTCGTTAAATATATGACTTCAGCGGATGGTGCAGCAATGTACCTGAGAGCAGATTTTGACTTATTTTCACTGCCTCTGTGCTAGCAGTGTATATAAATCTACAAGCAAAATCTTTTCAAAGCGTGTATGTTGTCTCAAGTCTTGCACAAATAAGAGCAGGTGAATTGCCATGCAGTCTGAAAAATCTTTTCACCAAATGACTGCTTAATTGTTTCTTCCGTAACAAAATGAAAGTTGCTAGAGTTTGTCTCGCAGAGTTCAAGCTGCTGGACCTGGGGAACATAGAGCCATTGCACAGAGTCTTTTCTGGCACTCCATTGGAAAAGGATGAGATCCTACATGTCAGCAGCCAATGCAGGATATACTTAGAGAAGTCCCAAATACAGGTCCCTTTGGAGACACTGAATGCAGCAGCGGCTGCTGTCTCCATACTCAGGTGCTTCTTTCTCTAAAATGGGATCTGTCATTATCACTGGAGAGAATTACAAGGGACCAAGTTATAAACACTGCTTTTTTCATAATGGGAATTTTGCAATAATTTTTACCTTAAGATTTGGAATTTAATCTCCATTCCAGCAAGGACAACAAAACAAACTTAATTTTTTTTCCTAAATTCCACTTTTACCTGCTCACAATCTCTTGCAGATTAGCTGGATGCATGATGCACATAATTATCATTCTCTTCTTTTGACAAATTATTGGGGATGAAAAGGGAATTTACAAAATGTTTCCTTAAAAAGAATGTAGCATTTCTCTATTTACCAGGAGTTAATTAGCCAAAGTTCACATTTAAACGGAATTTTATTTAATCCTACAAAAGTGAAGAAAAATATGCAAATCAGTCCCAACAAAGTACAGTTTTAAAATGGAAGAAATATCCACCTGCTACCAATTAAGTCGGTATTTTTTCATAAGAAAGTGATGGTTGATTATACTAAATTTACCCTTGTGGTAATTGTCACTAATCTTCAGCATATTGTATGTGTCTTGCTCTTATGAATCCCATATCCCCTTCTGCCATAAATATTTCATAAAATATTCAAAGCCAGTCCACAGCCAAGTAATAACAAATGTCAAATGACACATTAGGAAGATTCATAGCTATTTTAAGTACGAATTTTATATAAAAGCCTAACTCATTTATTGTGGTCAGTGTTAAGGATTGATTTTAGCAAAGAAATGCTCAGCAATTAGTATCAGCACCTTTACTGCCAGCTTGTTATTAAAGTAGAATTAATAGAGATTACTCAGAGTACTTGGTAGAAGACTGGGCACATGATGGTCTATGCAGCTGCATGTGTGAGCCTAGTTTCCAAAGGCCTAATTCAAGACTTCTGTAGTAAACGGAAAGATCTCTGTTAACTTTGGTGGACTTTCCATCCTTCTATGCCGTTAATGAGTTTTCAAAGTCTCCATTCCTGAAGGCTAAGATACTTGTTTGGTCATGTTCCCTTTGTTGTCACTAGCTTAAAGCTCACTCCCTCTATAAAAAAAATCCTTTTTTGGGGGGTAAAGCACAATTTTAGGCTTTCTTTCCTTTATAAATAAAGAATAAAAATATAACAATAATAAAATAAGTAAATAAGAAACAGTAGGAATAATTAGGCTCCCATTTCACCGTATGTGAGTTTATTGAACTTGAATTGTGGTGGCCAGCCCAAAAGAGGGTGGGTGTCTGTACACAGGTGCAGGCAAATAATGAGATGAGAATCATGTGCAAGGCATAAATACAAATTACTTGCCTGAAGAGTGGTGGAGAAAAGGGAGCAGGTTATAAAGGTTGTTCCTTTTTAGTACAGCTGGGCTGGCTGAAGCAAGGTGGATGTATTGCTGAAGATGTAGATCTTGTTAACAATGAACTTATGGAGATGAGTTCTTGGCTGCGTGCTGTTTTTCTTAAGGTGAGCTTCTTTGGTGAGCATTGACCACAGGTATGAAAAATGATTGAGGAAAAAGTGATAGCCCTGGTAAAGCTGAAGGGTGCTGATTCTCTGCATGTGTTTTACCCTGTATTTTCCTGTTCTATGTCTTAGATCAGTACCAGCCACCGTCTCTTCTGAGACAGGCAGTGGCAGATGTTGCTACTCCAAAGCAATAGGCAACTTATGACTATGCCTTAGAGTGGCCTTAGCAGAGGAGATGGTGGTTTTTTTCATTGTGTCTTTGAATAATAAATGTAATAAATGGCCCTAACTGCAAGGGATGGTGCACTTGAAGAGGTGCCAGGCATACTGCTTTGTGTGTGCTGTGGGCACAGGCAGCAAGGGTAGGGAGCTGTACAGCAGACTGGTCAATTGCGTGGAGTGATTTTCTCCAAACCTGGTCAGAGTGCTGGTCTGGTGACTGGTTTTGCTTCTCCTATGAAATGTGAATTTTTCAGATGGTGCAGGAATAAATGAGGCTACCAGAATGGCTCTATAGGCTGCTCTAATACTGAGAGCATTGCACAGGGATGGGCTCGTCCCTGTGGTTCTGTAAGCTGATTTGACTTTCTTTTCAGATATGTATCTACTATGGCTTCCACTCTTGAAATATCTGTCTTTGGGAGGGGAAGAGCCCTTTAATTTAAGAATTATATAAATGTTGATTGAATTATGTTTGTGACTACAAATGATAAATACAATTAATGAGGTTATGATAATGGGGAGTGGAGATGATGCGTTTTACCCTGGGTAAAATGGCTTGTTACCAGACTCTGACACCTTCCTTGCCTCCTCTTTTCCTAAGTTTCTCGGTTTAACATTGTGTTTGCTTTTAGTGTAGCTGCTACATGTTTATGTACTTTTGTTGAACTTTGGGTTTTTTTAATCCACCGTTGTGAATGGATATGTACCCTGTACAGGGCTATACCCCTGTCTGTAGCCTGTCATTTTACTCTTCTTGCTACCTTGAAAATACACAGAGTGACTATATAAAGGGGCGAAGATTTGTTCTTAATTACTTTGGCTTCATTATTCATTGTATCCTAGATTGCCCATATAAATAATAACACATCAAAGGACTTGCTAGAATAATAGAAACCATTTTACTCTGAGTTATCTATTAATATTACAAAAATGAGACTATGACATCATTTGAAAAACCCCAAACTTTTCCCTGGTTTCACTTGGGTTAGGATTTACCCCATGAGATGTTCAAGAGATGGGATGGGATGAGCTGAGCAGGGTGCTAGGAGTCGGGATAACTTCTAGTAGTGCAGAAGGTTGCAGCAAATGGGCTCTGCCCATTAACCTGAGGGTGAGCCAGGAGGTCTCAGTGCTCTGCTCACTACCTAATCCTGCAGCTGCAGTTACCTACCACCTGCTGTGCAGGCTTGGCAGAAGGGGATGTGGACCAGCTCACATAAGGGTGTATTAAATCAAACTGCCATCAATTATAGGGTGGAGTGAGGCGAACAGACAAGGGCAGTAACCTCTTAGATTTCCTCATCGCAAGTCAGCAGAGCTCATCTAATGAACTCCCTTTGTCAACGTGGACAAATTAATTCAGCTCTCTGGGCTAAAGGAGACAGCAAAACTCAGCACGGTTCCGCCAGAGTTGGTGGCATCCTTTGTTTTTGCCAGCCCAGGAAACAGCCCCAACACTTCACCATCCTAGGGAGAGGATTCATTATTAATGGAAAGTAGTTTGGGGATTGCACAACTGAATGGGTATTAAGAATTTAAGTTAAGTTATCAGGAAATTGTGATAAAACTGAGTAGAGAAGAGTTTCTCATGTCTGAAACTCAGGAGAAGGTAATAAACTGCACATAGCACCAACCAAACTTGGTGAATGTTTTTTGCTTTAGAGTCTGCTTTAAGGATCTTTGTAGAATAATGTTTAAACCAAGTCTGAAAATGTCTTGATAAGAGACTCCTGTTAGCTTGGAACAGATGCACATTTTCACAAATATATTCCTATTTGTAAATGTAACATAATATTCTTGGCCTGTAATTTTGTGTAAGTGTTTTTCCAAATGTTTACTGTCCAGTAAGGATGAAACAGTTACGATCACAGCAAAATACAAATACATGATTTGCTTCTGTGGGTTTTTCCTTTGGAAACCAGCAAACTTTCCAAGTACTTCTCTAGCCTTTTGCTTTCTGGCTGAGTGGCTCTTCAAGTGGTAACGTGAGTGCCCAGATGCACGTTGAAATAATTCTGAAAAACAGTGGTAGTTTGAGGACAGTGGTTTGACTGACACTTTTACGGCTAAGGGCCATCTGAGGAGCTGATTTATATGACGTGTAAATGTAGTGTTATGGCCTTGTCACCCTATAATTGTAAGTACAGCTCTCCTGTTTTATATTACCTCATAACTGCGTGTTTCTCCCAGTTATGCGGTTATTAGGCACGCAAGTTTCAGGCTGATCTGCCAGCAGTATCAATCTCCATTTTTGATATTAATTCATTTAGATGTTGTAATTTTTGCTCACATGAGGTATACTGCTTTGTATAGCAATTCTTACCAGTATTTGAACTAGTTATGTTCAATGCATTTGTTGTGGTTTAACCTGAGCCAGCAACTAGGACCACGCAGCCTCTCACTCATCCCTCCTCTCCCCACCCAGAAGGGAGAAGAGGAAGAAGAGGAGGGGAAAGAAAAAAAAAAAACACAAACCCGCCCTTGTGGGTTGAGATAAAGACAGTTTAATAAAACACTAACAGAAAAGGAAAATAACAATAATAATAATGGTAAAAGAATATGCAAGACAAGTCACACTCGCCACCCGGTGAACAGGCTCCCCAGCCTGACCTGAGCAGTAATCGTGGATTCCTGCCTCTGGCCAACCCCCATTGTACTGGGCACGACATCTATGGTACGGAATATTCCATTGGCCATTCCGTTCTACCTATGCTCCCTCTTGGCTTCTATGGGAAGCTGAAAAAAGTCCTTGAATAGTATAAACACCACTTAGCAACAACTGCAGCAACTAAAACTATGTATCATTGACATTCCTTTCATACCAAATCTGGAAACACAGCAACCACTCGAAAGAAAATTAACTCTATCTAGGCTGAATCCAGGGCAGCATTGTAATATAGATCGCTAATTGGGCTTAACACAAATGCATTGACTGAGTCACATCTGGCATATAAAACATCCTGATTGTGCACGCAGTCCTTGGGTGCTGCCTACAGATTGGGGCTGGTAGGGTCCTATTGGGCTGCTCTGCCTGCCGTGTCCCAGTGACTGGTGCTTTCAGGCACAGATTGGCCTCAAATGTACAGACAGTTCTCTCTAAATTCAGTGGGGACTGTATTCGTGTATGCAGCTGACTCTTAGGGGAAAATCAAGACTCGTTTACTGTTCAGCCTTTCTAGTTTGTAAAGGAATTGTTTACAGTTGCTCAACATGAGAGGAAAACAGGCACTATAGGTAGCATATTCACAGTTGAGGGGGTCTAACGCTTTTCACTTGAAGGTTCTGTTTTCAGTCCTTGATAGCTTTGATGGATATAAATAATTCTGGTTGACGTTCTCTTGGCTAGATATTTGCTGCACTTGCATATTCCCATTTTAGGAGTATTTAATAAAAATATTTCAACCATTACTGGGAATCAATCTGGGAGATTCTACTACTTGGTCTATATTAAATAAGTACATCTCTGTAAAATCGTTTCCTGCGTACTTTGGAGGACAGATTGGAATCTGGCAGCTAAATGTCACCTCTATCAAAAGGGTGCTTTTGTGCAATCTCAGAAAGATTTGGTTTCTGAAAAAAATCCTTCAGTCCACATAATACTTGCTAGGTTGGTGGGTAACTTTTGCTGATCCCGCATTATTTCATGATCTGACTAGGGAAATAGCCTTTCTGGAACAGTAAATGATAAACTAAGCATGCTTAAATCATAATATATTGTTATCTGTCTCAAGAGGGGTGAGTTAAGCTAAAAGTGCCAACCTCTGACAATTCTAAGTACTTCAGTTCTTGACTTGACCACTTCTAATGCCTTCCTTTTAATATAACAGAGATTATTGTCATAGCTTGTACCTGAGTGATAGAGCCAGTTTAGTTGCTAAGCTTTCTATGTAGAATTTGAGTAGGAAAAAATAGCCAGAAATCACTCTTCCCCCCTGCATTCTCATAATGGTTTGCAGCTGTACAGGATTTGGGGAGTGGAGGCAACCTTGCAGCTCTGTGGGACCTGAGCAAAGTGGTGTAAACCAAATCCACTCTGCATCTAGAATTAATTGGAAAATGCTTTTGCTGAGGGCATCACAGGATGGTACGGCTTTCTGGATGCATGTATGTTATTTGCTTAGAAAAAAAAAATCAAGTTCTTTTAAAGCTTCTTGAGTAATACATTGTGCTTTATATTTCTGTGATAATCAGTAGTTTGTATATTTTTACTATAATATCTGACATGTTTGTATAAGTAATAAAGTTCTGCTTGACTGATAGAGCACATCTTTACATCTTTAGACTTGAAATACCTTAGTGATGTTTCAGAGCAGGAAAGTGCTCTGGTCTAGGATTTCTTTCTCCCCTCCTCTCTTCCTAACCCCAGCAAAACCTTCAAATTTTTCTTTTTACAGAAATAATATCAATTTTCTGGCTATTTCTGGTACTTGCTTTTCAGGTCCCATTCTCTGTCCCCTGACAGGGTGATTTTTCTGATTTTTCCTGCTGCCTTTGATTCACCTATTGTTCCAGCTTCCTGCAAGGCAAGAGACATTCAATAGATAGTATTCTGGGAGGCATGAATTTCAAGCAGTTTTTCTTGAGTTATGTGCCTAAGGTTGCCTTGCACAGGAAAGTATGTGGTATAAAGATATTGCTCTTGCTGTCCTTTTCTCATGTAGGCAGATTTTTACTCCACGAAAGCTCCAAATTGACAGGGTGTGAATCATGGGGTTTTTTTTACATGAAAGGCAAATGAAGGGTTTGGTCCAAGACAGCTCACTGAAGAACTTCATTCTCATTGCCTTTTTTTGCTCACTTTTCCTCTCCCCTTTTTTTGCTGCTGTGCAGAATGATGGGATTAAACATGAGGCTGCTTTGAGAGCTGGGCTGGGTGAACAGCAGAGCGATCGATGTCCGAGCAAACGAGTGCTCGAATGGTCTTGCAGAGTGTCTCTGGAAACAGTTGAAACCTACTAATTTAAATAACTAGAGTTGTTATTTTGAGAGACTGTGAACTTCACTCTCCCAACTGCCAAGAATATCACAAGAATTAGCATGCACTCAGCATCTCAAAATCAGTCACCTGTCTCAGAACAGCACGAGAAGCAGCACAAACATTTTTATAGTCCATAGTTGTGGCTCTCTTACTGAATCATGAGTTAATAACAATTAGCCATTTCAATCTGCTACTTAATTTAAACACTAGATTAATTTCCAGTTTAAAGCACTGTTCAAAATCAACTTTATAATTAATTCTTTGGATACTTCTGGGTAAAAAATAATATTGAGAGGTATAGCAGATTTCTTCTAGGGATTAATGTTATCGCTGGTAAATGTCAGGCATACAGATGATGTTACAACCTACTTGCTTTCTTCAGACATGTGTGCTATTGATTGTTTCATCGATGACTGGTTCCTGGCTGACTTTCATTATACTGCACAGCAGAGGGTTGTTTGTGTTTTGTTGGGTATGTTTGACCTGTGATTGCCCTATGATAAATAGTGGAGGAAGTGATTTAAAAAAAGAAAAAGCAGGAGCTCCTGAAATTAAAAACAATCATTTACTTTTGCTACTCTTCAGAAGAATCTAGTGAATATGTATGTGCAGCTCTGGTATGGCCTTGTTAATCTGGATTGGATTAAAGACTGCATAAATGGGAAAGGCTTAATTTTTTAATCATTTTTAATAAATTAAGGGCTTGAAAAGCAGTAGATAGCGTCATATGCCATTACTAATGGGGTACTGAGCCTGTTCTGTCTGTTCAGCTTGCCTGGCCACTAGCCTAATACAAAATGTTACCACTTGTTGGTTTTTATGTGCTCTCTGTGTTGGGCATCCTTTGCCACAACTGTGTGTTCCCCAAGAACAACTCCCTTAGCTCGGTACAAAGCAAAGATGGTCTTGTGGGTACGCTGTACGCTACTGCTTCTCAGTGCAGCCTCCTGATGCAAAGCTGGGCTATGGACAGGAAAGCTTGTATTGCCTGTGCCTATACCCCCCTCCCTCTCTGCCTGGTTGCTTAGAAGTTACTGGACAGAGCCACGTCTTTAACAGTCATGCAGTTTTTAGGAGTGCAGATCTTGTAAATGAAAATAAGTAGAGAAAATTGACTTGAACATAATCATTTAAACCTCTACACTTACATTTTCTTCTAAATGGCTCTGATAATTCTTGCAGCAAGACAAATAAATCAGAAGCCTTCCTTTCATTTCAATAAGTTAAAAATATTATCTGTCTGGCAGTATTTTGAGTGATGCTGCATTATCTGACTTTTTACTTAAGTGGTGTTACAATGTCAGCAGAGTAGTTTTTAGAGAATTTCTCTTTACAGCACTCCAGCCTCTCATCTTGAAGTGACATTATAGACCACTGAGCAAGAAATTCATCAATATAAGTAGCTACCATTTTCTGAAAAGATAGTACCTACTCTTACCTTGAGAACTTTTAATCATTCATCTCCCACATTCAAACTTGCTATCACTTAATTAATCTTCCCAGTTTCACTGAAACCTCAATAGTTCCTGAGTAAATGCTGAAATAAGAGTGGCTTTGATGTTTGAAAACTGTAATAGAAGAAGGCAGGCGATGCTACTGACTTCAGAAAATATTTGAAAGGTCCCTCTCAGGCGGCTGCAGCATTATGCAGCTCTCCCAAGGGGCTACTGCTGTACTACAATAGGAGAAGCCGGCACTGTTGTAACAGTGCTGCTCTGTGGGGAAAATGGGAGCAGCAATAGTTTAATTATCCCCTTGAGTCACAATTTAGAGGAATAGCTGCTGATATTAATGGGGATGGCAGTACACAGAGGAGGACTCTTGTAGGCTTGTTCCACCTCCTCTTGCCTCCTCTTGTTCTTCATCTTCATGAATTTGCACTGGAGCACCAGAGTAACAGCATCTCCTGCATGCATTGCTTTAGCTTTTATTTGTTTTCATATTTGTGGCTTTATTTGTGGTTATAGTGAGGTTTTTTTCATTAGGTTCTCATGTAGCAAAGATATAAAAAGGATGACAGGTTGTAATGAAAGCCCATTGCATTTAATGCATTCACTTAAATCAGTTGTACTTTGTGGAGCGCCGCTGCCGTCAGGCACCATCGGCAGTTTCCAGGAGGGGCACAGGGCAGTGCGGTGCAGGGTGGGCATTGGCCTGCAATCCCGTGGCTGTGGCTGCCCCACTGAGCTTGCCCTGGGGGTTAGTTCAGTGCAGGACCACGCCATCCTCTTGTCAAAGGGGGGCTGTAGCTTTCAAGCCCTCTCCAGCTGAACAATGCAGTTCTTTCTGCTGGAAGAGAGTGGAGCACAGGGTATGGACTGTACCTGTTCTGGGGGAAACGTGGAAACCTTTTTCCTCCTGGACTCTAGTGGGTATGTTGCCTCCACCTCATTAATTCTCAACATTTTGAGCAGGTTGAATCTGATTTTATTTTTTAATTATATATTTTATTTTATTATTTATTATTATTGAATTTGAATTTTATTGTCCCATTCATAACCTTTACTCCCCTTTAACATAACTGTTAGGCGATTTCTCAAGCTTACCTGATACAATACATAAAATACTTTTTATTTTGTAGTTTTTCCTTTTGATGTAATAATTAATGTGCTTAAAATTTTTTGACTTAAGAAAGAGTGATGACTTCTCTGGAAGCCAGTTAGGGTATGGACACTGCCCAGATGGGAGCTAAAGAAGGCCTGTTTAGCCAGCAGTAGTGAAACAGTTGGTCGTTCCCAAAGAATTATTTCTCCACTTGTTAGTGGAACGCTAATTCCTCTAATGTCATGTATAATAACACTCATGCTGAACTACAAATTATCTCAGACGAATCCTTTTTTTTCCCCCTGCTTTTGGATTGCTCATGCTGAACTACCAATTATCCAAGATAAATATTTTTTTTTTGGCTTTCTCCTGGATTGTATACTGGAGCACAGCATCATTTCTGATGTGAAAATGTCATTTTACTGTATCTCCTAGAGCACTTAAGGAAATAAATGATTTTGCTAATTCCATCTTGCTTCAGAGGGCAAACTATAGACTTAGGTCTTCAAAGCAGTATGAAGAGCTGGCAGAGGCTGCTGTAGGGTGAGCCCCTTAGGCCCACACTGTTGCCTCTACCCCTTGTTCCCATCTGGATTTGTACAGCCTGAGAACTATTGAAATTTACTGTGACAACAACCAGTTGCACACCAGTTGCCAGACTGTTATTAAAATAACTCGCCAATTTTGCCGTTTTTAATGTTCACTCTTCTCAATCTCTTAGGTCCTTGGATTTCAATCTATAATGTGAAACACCCTAATTGGTTTGAGTTTTGTTGTATTATTTTTCTTTGGTTACTTTGTTCCCACAACTGGGCAATTAATATCTCCTTGGAGACTGCTGTGGTTATTTTATGTGATCCATTGTGGGTTGCCTTTGTAATTTGTCTTACCTTTAGCAGAAAAATGCCTAATCACGAAGACTATAGGTAATATATAAATCATTAAATGAAATCAATGAGAGCATCTAATAAAATCAAAGAACTCATTATTGTATTGAAGATGAAGTGAGGCTCCATGCAGTCTTGCAGGGAGATTAACAGGAGGTGGGATTCAAACAGAAATTTTACAGTCTCTCGGAGTCCTTTGACTAGAAGGCACCTGGAGGATATGGGGTTTGCTTCTGACAAGTCTCTAATGTCAAGTATTCTTTCTTCTGTTTTAAATACAGCTGCATTCATTGTGTCATTGCAACTCATTTAGGAGCAGCAGAGCTTCAGCCCTGCAAAAGTCTACAGGAGATTTGCACAGTCCTTCTTCTTGAACTCCCAGAGGGGTGAAAACTGAACTTATAAAGTAGTTTAATGAGCCCATCTGCTATTCAGGTCTTTTGCAGTATTGCAGTTCTCAGTTTGCATGGTTTTGAGGTTTCCAGTCATGTGGATAATAAATGTGTTGAATGAGACAGTGGTTTGGGTAAAAAAAAAACCAAAAAGCGTGTTTAATCCAAAGTGTCCTCAGATCAAATTGATTTACATAGTCTAGGTACTGGTGTGAAACTGAGTGCTGTTGATTGTTTTTTTTTAAATAAACTTGCCACAAGTTATTTTTCGGCATCTTCTTTCTTATTCAAAAAGAATAAGATCACCTGTAAACCTCAGAACACAATCCTTAAACCCTAGCACAAAAAAATGATAAAAAAGATCATGGTTTACAGAACTCTAGAGGAAAAATTCTAATTTTTTTACTTGTCTTGCTGTGAGGAGTTGTATTTTTGTCTCATTTTCTTTAATCGGTTTTGCTTATTCCTGAATTCAGATCTTAAAGATGAGTGAGTAAACTTTAGAATTATTCCTGAACTCAAAGGGACTATTTGTGTAAGTGCATAATCTTACTTTGTAAGTGTTCTGTATTTTAGTGTTGTGATTTGGGTGCACAAAAGAATTCAAAGACTTTGCCTGCACTTAATTGAATTATTTTTTCCCTCATATTAGAAGTGATTAGAAGTAATATTGCCAATGACTCTGGCACCACATTGGTATAAAATCAGGGTAGAGGAAAAAACCAAGAATCCGCCTTTTCCTTTAAGGGATAGTGCTCTGTCCCTTTCCTTACTCTACATTTTTGATTAGTGTATTCACAGTCATCTCGTGTTTCTGTGCAGCTTGAGCTTGGATATTAGCCAAACTCAAACTGAACCACTTTTGGCTTTGGGAAAATGTAAAGCGAGCGTATGCATTCATTAAGAAATAACAGCCTTTCCTTGGGGAGAGATGGACTTGGACCATGCAGTGTTAAGTGTCTGACCTGAATAGATGTGAATGTCAAGTCTACTCCATGTTCACCTCAAGTCAAAAGTTTAATGCAAGGTGATGCCATTTATAGATTTTCTTTTTTTAATTGAATCACTATTGTATATAGCTGTCATTATGCACATGGGTAATATATCCTTGACGTGACACCATATATAAAAGAACATTTTTAGGGAGGAATATTTGGAGTCCGTTGAGAGAGAACAGCAAGAGTTGGGCTGCTCCACCAAGGCAGGCAATCCAGGAGCCCAGGGTGACCACGCACAGGTAGGGGCAGTGACCTTGTCAGCAAGGGCACAGTCCCACTGCACCAAGCAAGGCAGCAGAACAGAGGTGGGGCCAGTGATCACTGGAGAAATGAGAAGTGACAAGTCAGGTCCAAGGTCAGTCTGGGAAGTTCAGTCAACAAGTCAGGAACAGGAGAGGACAGAGCTGAGTAGAGACAGAGGTCTGCAAACTGCACAGCTTGGGTGACAGCTGATATAGAGGCCTCATGTAAGGCTGCCCAAGGTGGTGAAGGACTACTGGTATGCCCAGGGCCGTGAAGCTTAGTTTCAAGCAGGGAAAACAGTAAGGAATTTCTCAGATTTATTGAATGCATTAATGAAAGTTCTAGCTTCTCTGAGAAAAATGTGTTAGTGTTTTGGCTTTTCCTGTACACTTAGTCTGCTGGCAGCTGCATGCAAGAAAGGAGTCATTGTTGGTCACCCTAGCACTTTTTCAATTATATTATCCTTTAATGGAGGTAAAACGTAAATATTCTAGTTGAGGTAAAATCCAGTAGATGTCACTAATGCCAGAAAACGAAATAGTGAACTGTGAGGTTTCATTATGCTAACATATGCCATGAAAGGCTGTAGTGTTTTTTAGCTGGTGGTGCTCTCAACAGAATTTTATGGTGCATGTGAGTCAGTGCATTCACGTGCATATAACATGGTGGAAACCAAAGAGAATGATATCACACAAAAAAGAGTAGGGTAGGTTATTATCAAGATAATACTAAGATGAGAAAATCATGTAGCTATGTGCTGGAAAACAGGGGAAAATGGCTTTTGCCTTTCAACTTTCTCAGTTGCCCCACACTAATCTCTGAGTTTGGGGAAAGCCACTGATGTCCACCTGGGAGCTCCTCTGCAATATATTCTTCCAGTGTGGTGGTGGCTGGGTGCTAGAACATGCACTGTTTGCCTAATGCAGGAGGGAAGGAAGTGGCTGCTTTTGTTTTCTTTTAAAAAAAGGCTTTATAAAGAATTTTATGTTCTGGTAGGGAAGGATGCTTTTATCACCAGAAGAAGTGGCCCATGCATATGCTTTTCTTACGCCAGGTGCAGTAACAATTTCTAATGAATTCAGTATGACTGCTGGTGTGATGGAGTTGTAATGCAACTGCAGCGATTTGCAGTTTAAAAGGCTTGAGCTGCAGTTTGTTAGTTTTCTTTGCTCAGCGTAGTGCTGCTGTTTTGGTGGGAGATAGGACCATATCACACACTGAGGAGGAAGAATTACCAGATGTGCTGCCTCATGTGAATTCTACTCCAGAGGTTCTTTAACAGTTGCCACGGGAAAATGTTTCAAATGCTACAGCTGATTTCATGGGTGTGAATTAAACCAGAAAGCTTCAGCTTTCAGCCAGAGCCTGAAATGGTGAAGTGGCAGGAGAAAATTATTGGCATAGCCTCTGTTTAGAACCAGCCATCAGAGGATGTTGTGAGGAACATGGGCTGGAGATCCATCATTGCCTTCATGCACTGCTCCCTGTTGTGCTCTATGTGTGTGGGAGGAATACAGGGACTATGAGGACTGTCTCCCGATCCACATCGTGGCGTAGTGAGCTGGAATCAGTTTTGCTTTGGTTAGCACCAAAGAGCTAGTGTGTGGGACTGCAGTACTAGTGCTTATGGGAAATACTTGTGGCAGTTGATTGATAAGTATATTCAATAAATGAAAGGATAAATAAATGAATATATATGATACAATAGCCCAGTTTGAGAGCACTACCATTCAAAGCAAGCTCTGATATCTGCAGTCCAGATCAACATCCCAGGAGCACAGGTCCTGATTTGCACGATCTTCAACTATGGATTACCAATTATGTGTGTATCTGCCTCCTACAGCAAATGCTACTCTGTTGAATTTTTCCAAGAATGAAGTGAATATCATGTCCTCCCTAAATATTGTCCCCTATGTAGGTGTTTCCCAACTTCTCTCAGTAACCTGGTGTGAAGGTTACTGGGAGAAGCACAGATCAACCAGCCCAGTGGGTTCTGATGGGGGTTGTAAGGAAGATGTATTCATTGAATAATCTTGGTTCTTGGTGAAGTATGTAAGTCTAGAGATGGCGTCCTGGTGCTCCCTGCCTGCTCTTACCTTTTTGGAGGCAATTTTGAACAGTTATGGGTCTGAAATCCCTATCAGACCTACTACCATTCTGTACGTGTATAATGTGTGGGTTCAAGGCATCTCCTTTCCAGTGCTGCAGCTCCCCTGACCAGACAGTGCTTTAGTGCTTTAGAAATGACATTATTTAACCTTCTGTCAGCTCGTCTTTGTTAGAGCTGTAAATCCTGGGCTCTCCTTGGGGTTCTCTTGATAGATTTCACATTCTCTTGCTTTAAGCCAAAGGGTGTTCTGTTCTATCAGTGAAACATCTAAACATCACTGAAGTCAATAGCATTATGCTTGCTTTTTTATGCATATCTGGAGCTCCCTGCAGGCAAAAGGGAAGAGAAGATGCTGTGCCCTGTGGTTCACAGCTGAATAAAAGCTGCTGCTTTGGAGCTGCAATGGCTCATCTCCAAGACACAGTAAAATTGAAGGACAGAAAAAAATTTGCAGATAATACATGTTCTAAGCATCTCTCGCATCATTTCTACCTTTTCTTTCACATATTGCTTTCCCTTTTGACCTCAGGTAAATGTATTTCTGTTTCTTAACTGGATAGGGTAAAAAGTGTTACTTTATCTTGAACACAGCTTAGGAACATACCGCAGTTTTTACTTTAAAGAAATTACTGAATCGAGGCTACCTAAAGTTATTTAAACATGACCATTTCAACACCTTTAATGAAACTACCCTCCTTCAGACTCTGTAGGTACCATATTAGAGAGCTGCAATGCAGCAGTCAGAAACTTGGTCAGTATTTCTATGACTTTTGGAAACTACTGAAAAAGTTTGGGGCACAACTCCAACTGATTTACAGAGGGGAATCTCTGTACTCTGTACACTATTGTACTGTAGTACTAATCTACAACTATAGAAACTCCCAAAAGCTCACTAGACCAAGTTCTACATTTAAAACAGGATACCTGGTAACAGCCCAGTCTTTAAAAAGGTACTAATGTGTCACTTTTTCAGTAAAGCTCATAAGACCTTATTGGAGAAACTGCTGGTTGTTTAGCTCTTCCCAGACAACAATGTCAGAGCTTATGCCACCACTGAGAGTAGTGTTTGGAAAAGTTAAATTCTTCATGAAGTAGAAAAGATTAAGGTGTTTCACAAAAAAAATCCACCCTTTTCTCTGGTTGTGTTTTGTGGTTTTGTTTTTTAGTTCTTCACTACCTGAGATGAAAATATTTCCAATATCAAGCCATTTTTTTTTTTTTTTTTTTTGTGATACAGGATGAGTTTTCAACCTGTACTCTTGATGCTGAATCCACAAACTTTTTCTCAGCTCAAGCAGCAAAGAAATACCTATAATAATTCTTCTCTAATGTCAAGTATATGTGAAAGATGGGTAAAGACCCATGTAGCACTAGGCACAGGCATCACCAGGGAAAATAAGCCTGTCGTTACTAATGAGCTAGAAGAAATTGCTCTGAGAGCAAATCCAGCTCAGCCCCTGGGCAGGCAAGCTGCCAGCAGTGGGAAAGACTGAAAACCAAGCAAACAAACGGAACCCCCTAAGGCTGTTGCGCGTAGGTGTTCCTCACAGTCCTGCCAGGTCATGGTGAGTCTGCCATACCTGTCACCTGGGAAGCCCAAACACTTTGTCATCCACTGAAGTACCACTGCTCTGAAATGAATAAACACAAAGTGATTTCTTAGCTTTGTTTTCAGATCAGCTTTGCCTATATATTTTTACAGCCTGCACGAAATGAGGAAACTTAGGACAACTGATGCTTCTAAACTATATTATCTGTCACCTTCCTTTTTCCAAAGGGATTTCTTTGAGGTGTTATTTATCCTTTAGAAAATATGAGGTTCTGTCTTTTCATTACACATTTGATACTAGAAGGGAAACTTGAGGTTAACTAAATAATAGACATCACAATGCACCAAGAATACAAGTAACAGGTGAAATGTATGATGTGTGTGATTAGCAGGCAGCAGAGAAGCAACCAGCTTTACTTGATTGCTTCAATTGCATGCAAGTTTAATCATATCTTTGATACCACTAAACAATAGTAGTGAATAACTGCTGTCCTCTTTTCCAATGGACTCTACAGTTGACAGAGTTTTAGTATTATAGCCTTCATACTGAAGGGTAATCAATATCTGAAGAGAAAGTGCTGAGTATATTCTGTTAAGGCTGTCCTTTAGCTTTGATCAAAGAAGATCCTCAATTATCAGGAAAGCCTACTATTAAAAATAAGGTTTATTCTCTGTAATTAGGGTTTTCATTTTCCTAATCTTAATAGATAAAATATATTTTTTTGTTCTTTTTTTTTTTTTCCCCTCCAATGTGGGACTCTGAACTTCTTGTAATTATTTAACAGTGGGAATCAGTCTCCAGCAATAGATCAGCAAGTATCCTGGGACACCTAGTTAGTCCCTCAGCAATGGGTAGTTTGTGAGGAGGAAATAACATGCTGATTTGCAGTTATAATTGAGGAAAATTGCCCGAGAGGATTCTGACAGTACAGAAAATAGGCCAATTAGTTACCCAGCTCTGATCCTCCTATGATTCATGATTGCTTCCATTTAATTTTGCTGTCATTTATGAAGCAAGGTTAAGAATAGATTAGCTTCTTTTAGCCACCTCTTAGCTTACTGCTGCCTGGATCTTGGGGATGTAGATGGTTAGGAAGTGTGGGATTGTTGTGGGGTTTTTGTCTCCATGATTGTATGCCTTGAGTCTAAAAATCAAAATTTCTCAGTGTTGCGCTTAACACTTACCATCACGGAGCTATAGATGATGATTAAAACCTTCACACTCAAACATTTCTTTTTTTTTTTTTTAAAGGTAAAATGTACCCTACCAGTAAGTTAATAACACTTTCATGCTGTTACCTTACAGCACTCTACAATAATCAATATTAAATAAAAAGGACTTCAAGCAAAAAAAAAAAAAAAAAAAATCACAGCTCAGTAAATCAGCTAAGGGGAAGAGTGTACGGTTCACCCTTGAGCAGTACCCAGCGGCAAAGATGAAAATGTGGAGACTTTAAAATGCCAGTGAAGCCACCCAAAAGGCAGCCTGAGACATTTCTCCCTCTGAAATCCTGGTCTGTGCCTCCCCAGTGGCTCTGTCCCATTGTCTCTTCAGCACGTAGGTTTTATTTATACCAACCCATTTCCAAAATCCTGAGAACTGGCCCAAGCAGGGTGAGCACTGCCTTTTGCAGCACATTTTGGACACGGGTGTAACCCTGTGGCTGCTCAGCAGGACCCTTGCTCTATCGATTATCAGCTGTTCCTACCCGTCTCTTGCCTTACCCCTGCTTTCCACCGCAGGGCCTTGTTTTTATCGCTATGGGAGAGGAGCGTGGAGTATACATACGCCAAATATTTGCAGGTTTCTGTTTCTCTTGTAAATGTGGTGGGCCTGGCTGAATAGTGACCTGTGTCTCTGCTGGCTTCAGTAGTGCTAGTCTGAGACTGAAATACTCCTGAACCCTGCCTGGCACCCCACAGGTACCTTGTTGCCCAGGTATTGCCCTTATCCATAGCTAAATCTGTAGCTGGGGCCTGTCTTGGATGTCACCTCTTCCAAAACTGTATATGATTCATTGCTTGGTAGATGTGTTGCCATTCTTAAGTGTACAGCAGCTGGAATTGTTGCCATCTCATTTACTGAAGGAAATTTTTGTTTCTTAATTATCTGCATTGCAAAGTGAATATACAAATGTCAAGCAGTATGTTCCTCCCTGTGAGCACTGGCCAAGCAGATAAACAGAAGGGATAATTATGCATTATATTCAATAAGTATGTTTGTGATGCATGTCTAACATGCAAAGAAAATGACTTGCAGACAAATGCAAAAGCAAAGGAAGTATCTCAAAAAGCACGATGTTTGTTTATCTTCCCCCTTAAATGCAGCGCATTCCACCTCCCTGCAGTTAGTCTTGCTCACTTAAAATGTTTGCCACTGCACAGGGCAGACAGGAGACTTCTAAATTGGCAGAACCCTGTATTTTATACCCCTGGCAGAAAAAATGCATTGCTTGTTCTGTGTAGCAACACAAATCACTTGCATGCACAGGCAATTGTTCTTAAATTTCAGGAGCACTCAAGAGTTGTATTGTGTTAACATATGGAAAGAGGAGCACATGCATATTTTTCTGTGAGCAAAAAGAAAAAAGGTTCTTATTGTTAAGCATTGCACATTTTAGCTACTAATGTCAGACAGCTGTAGTTGTGTGAAGCCAGTATGATGTGTAGAAAAGGTTTCAATTTGGTCTGAGCCAGGCTTTCCACACACATCTCAAACGCCATTTTCCCAGGAATTCACAGAAGTGGTGTCCCCTTCTTCACAGTGAACATAGACTGGGAATGGGCAGCTGCAAATGTATGTGTGCACATAGAAAAAACAGGAATAAAACAAAAAAATACTAGTCAGAGCTTTACATAGCTGAAAACATGTTTTTATTTGACTTGTTTTTTGTAACAAGTATTGTTGCTGCTTATAGCTCACGTGATTTTCATTGACTTATTCTATATTCTGTATAATAAAAGTTAAGGAGTAGAACAAAAACAACTTGCAGTTTGGAGCAAGTTAATGGTATTTCATTAACAAACTGTAAATAGTAACAGCATAAGCTAGATGTGAAACTGCTTTCACAGGCCATAAATGCTTAATGTTTATTACCAATAAAAGTCAAAGGAGCATTTAGCAAAGCAGTTTACCAAACAAACATTAAATACTTTAATGCATTAGATTCAGTGGACAGAATCAGGTTATTTAATTAACAATGAGTAATCCGTTAGGGTTTTATTCACCACAAATGATCTGCAGCTTCACGCATTAAAAGAACTCATGAAAGCTGTGTAGTGATGGAAGAACAATTCAGGGGTGCCAGATGTAGAAAGTCCCACTGAGGGAAGAGTTCACATTTGCTGTTTCCAGGCTGATGTGCCTTGGCCTCTGCATGTGCAGGTCTAGATTTCATCTCTTCCCGATAGTGTAAAAGTTCTGGATAAATCACTGCAAAATCTTTTAGATATTAATTATCTCAATGATGTTCTCATTCATGTTCTTCTGATGCATGGCATTTAGGCCATCTTTCCAAAAAAAAAAAAAAAAGCAAAAAAAAAAAAGCTATGCAATAAATGACTAATAATGTCACATTTAAGATGTAAAGCTTAGTGACAGAATCTTCCCAATCAAAAATAGTGACATAAAATGAGTGTTTGAGATGAAACTGTGATACCCTCAAAGTTGACAGTCTCTTTGGATTTGGTGACCTTGTATTTGAATTGCAGCAAATGTAAGAAACTGTAGAAGATAATTACCTTTGTTCACTGATACTATGGGGCAGAAATTGTATTGTCTGAGACTTTTGCATATGCCAAGTGGTCAGAAAGATGAGAATTTAATCAAAGCTCCACAACAGCAACGTTTCCGAAGAGGATCCATGTGCAGGATCTCAAACACCTTCATAATGGATCCTTCCCTGAATATGCCTTGTTCTCTATGTGATGGGAACTGAATGACAGGGCATCCAACCTACAAACAGCTACAGATCAGATGAATCCCTCTAGATTTGTGAGGAGGAGTCTAGTTTGAAAACCCTGTAGGCGTTTGCTCAATGTTTCTTGAGACAGTAGCCTAATTCAAATAAGTATTTCAAGACTTTGCAGGGTTGGAAGCTTGGCCAACTTAGTAACCTGGAGAATTTATGTGCATTGCATCAAAATCAAACTGAAATCTTGGAACTATGGAACAATTCTGCTAGAAGATAAGACTGGCTGTCTGTGGTGAAGTTTTTACAGGTGAAAGAAGTTAGGACTGAGACTGAGTCATTTACTAACTTTCAAAAGCGCAGGATAGGTATAGTTCCGTATGAACTTCATAACTTTGGAGTTTGGAGTCTTATTTCACAGTCTTCCATTTGATACAAGCTTATGATCATAATAATCATGTGGCTAATGTTCTGTAATTCAATTACTGCACTGTTGTGAACATTAACAATTATGTAGCAGAACTGAAACACAGTGGGGCAAACTGGCAGTATTCATATTTCAGTTAGTTGCAGCCTATTGCATAATTACTACAGATAAGTTAGTGTTTAATCCATAGCAACATAAGGAATGAATTGCAACTATAATTATGTGGCTAATACTGCCTCTTGAAATGAATAAAACATACAAAACTGAAATTAGGGGAAGGTTGCAGAGGATCTAGTCTAAGAAGTGTGTGCCGTTACTTCAAAAGAATATTGGTTGTTGGAAACTTATGTTCATTCTGTTTTAGATCTTCGCTTTTGCTCAAAATCATTATTAAAACCTCATTTGAAATATTTGGGGTTTTTTTTAGCTTTACCATGATACGTATTTTTCCACTTAAAATAGCAATGGTTTAAAATTCCTGTCATAGATTTTGTTACAATATGTTTTGTTATACTTTGTTAACACTAATTAATAACATTGGTTCACTAATGTAATTCAGCTCATGACCTCTACACTGCTTTTGTCACAGACCATCACTTTTGGCTCACAATAAAACCAGTAGCGATTTGAGGTAGGTTGTCCAATGCTTTGTGCATACTCTGATGTATTGTTGGCCTTAATCAACAAGTTACCACCTTCAGAAATGCCCATTTTTTCATTGTATCTCATTCAATGTCAGAGTAAATTACATGATTGATGTTCTAGTCTGTTTATCAAGGAACTCATGCATTCCCCTTTTAAAATCAATATTTAAGAATAAAATAGCCTTATGATAATTTATTTTATCAATGTAAGTAAAAATATTGTTTAATATTTCACCTGAAGAATTAACTCTTTGAAGATTAACTAAAAGGTAAAATTGATGTGACTGACAGGCTTGGCTGGCTCAGCGTTCCTCGTATTAGCTGTCTTCATGCAAGAAACAGGGCAAAAGAGAAACTATTAACTTCTGCTGAGCAGTGTACAAAAAAAGTCATATGTTCCAAAAACATGGGGGGTGAATTACTGTAGAGACCATGAAAAGTTGTTGTTCCACTTGGTTCTCCAACCTGCAGTGATTTGAGTCGTGGAAGTGTATTTTTCTCTTTCTAGAGGGAAGAGCTAAAATGTACTTAATCAGCTTTAATGCTAAAGAAAAAGGATGAAATGGCAATTAAAGTTCAAATTGGACTGTACCTAAAAAGACTGAGTAAGATATGAATTTATATTTGGACATGCTACATCAGTCCTTGGATACTGAAAGGTGAAAAGTACATCAGGACTACTGTAGATCTCTTGTTTGGTCAAAAAGGTCAGCCCTGCCATCTTCATCATTCATCATTTTCATTCCAGGAATTCATATTTCTGATGGAACTTTCTAGCTGAAAATAGATTCCTTAAATGTTATATAAACTTACGATGGCAGGTGACGTTTCATTGGAGCATGTTTGTTCTGCCCTTGGACTTGTGCAGAGCATCACTGTGAGGGTTCTGATAATAGCGTATGCACTTCCATCAACATACATGGCTCTTGAGAAAGATTCATTTCTTGTGCTGCATTTTTCTGTTTTCCTGGATTCCATACAATATTGAATCCATCTAATGATAACATGTTGCTGTGACCTTATTTTAAGGAAGGTATAATTTTGTTAGGACTCATTATTGCTGTATTAATTTTTTTAATTCCTGTCTGAATGATGTAAATTGAAAGCACTCATTTGCTCCCAGTCACACGACAATCCTTGAGTGATTAAAGAGTATTTAAGCACAAACATAACTGCTCAAGACACCAGCTCATTTTCAGAACCAGTGTGAAAGCACTGGCATGTACAAAGAGCAATACTGCCCTGATGCATAGATGTCCTCTGATTCTTATATCTTTACTGTGGTGTCCTCAGCTTCTTTCTGTCCTCGCTTGTAAGTTTGGTAAAACTGCCCCTCTAGTATTGTTTGGAAAATACAAACTTCTGTTCAAGGATGCTTTAAAGTCAGACCAGACCTCATTGCTGTATTGAAAGAACCAGAACCACTCCTCTGATGAAGATCTGAATGCTGGTGTTGGTTGGTAGGTTTTCTTTCTATTTAATTTTTTCACTTAAGCCGATGTTCATTATTTTTTCCGAATGTAGAAATTGTTAGCAGTCAAAACAGAGCCAAAATAAATCAGATTCTCCTGGTTCTACTTGGAGTGTGCATGTGGGCTTACGTATACAGAAATAAATCAGTATATATGGAGATAAATAAGAAACTAAGTACGTATTTTCCTATGGAAAAATCATTCAAGTTCCAGGGAAGCTGCACAATATATGATGGGTGCATCATCAATTCTTCCTGTCTCACATATTGTTGTACTTGCATATGTTGTACCTATATAGTCATTACACCTCTGTCTCCTGTCTGAGTCTGATAATGCAGTTTTCTTATTCTGCATCACCTGTATTACAGAGTCCTCTGGTGCTGCCAGTAATTGCATCAAATAGTTGGATTTAGGTTCTGACCTGTAGTTCTGTTGTACTATGCAATAATTAATGGTTGCAGTGAGTCACCAGGAAGGTTCCTGGATGCAGGACAGCTTTTGGGGAGAAAACTTGTCTTAAAGCAAACAATGATTGAGCTGCAAGACGCCAGCTTACCCTGTATCTAGCCAAGTTCCCTGTGGAAATGTTTGTGCATTGTAGGCACAGATCTTTAGAGATATTCAGGTATCCATGTTTCTGTAGACTTCTTCAGGCTGTTGTTACTATACATAGTGGTTCATCATCCTCCGAGAGTTTAGGTAATGGGTTTGGGAAGAAACCTGAGAGTTCTAGTGTCTTACAACTTTGTTTTCTCTGAACTTAAATGTGTAGACATATTGTAAAGATAGTTCACCTATATGCTTGTATTACTAATAATTTTATCTATAGGTCAGTGCGTCCATGTGGAACACTTCAACTCATCACAACAGTACAGTAATTTTACCTTACTCATTAGATGAGACTTGTGAAAGTGTTTCATTGATATGCAATTAGGATGTAATAGTCACCTAAATTACAAATGACAAGGAGTTTTGTTTAAGTTTTCTTTTGCAGAAAGAAATAAACTATTAAATCCTTGGTACCTCCTCATTCTTGACTTTTAGCAAATGACTGGCAATTCATAGCCTGAGTCAATCTGTGGCAAAGTTAAAAAGAGAACTTTTACTGAACAAAGCTTGTGAAAGTCTAATGTGAGAATCTGGACAACTTTTTATGAGCTTCTTTGAAGTGCAGTTTTGAATCCTTTATGTACATGTGACCTTCTCAAGACTTTATCTCTAGCTCATCAGGTGAGAAGCCTGGTGATACAGGTTCTTCAACATCTTCCAAGATGAAATACACACAGGAATACACACCCCTACACCCCTTCCTTTAGGTTTTTCTAAATATATTTTTAAAAAACTTCAAGTGAAAAAGCATATACTATGAACAACTCCCCTTAAGATCATTGTGATGATGACAGCACATTCATCACCTGTAGTGAACACAAGGCAGTAGTGTTGGATGTTCAAGCACGTGTGTATCTGCCACAACAGTGCTGATAAGAAGAATGCTCCCTAATGAAGCAACTCATTTCATCTATAACTGTACAGATAGTACAGCTGAAGAAATCTAACCTCTGACTACTATTTTAAAGGCTATAATGCTGTCTTTCACTAAATTGAGTTGATATTATTAACTGTGATCAGAAAATAACATTTTGCTGAAAGCCTAGTTTAGGTTTTGGTTAATACTGTGCTTCTTTCATCAGAGATGTCTTTATTTGGGATCTGTTTTTGCCGAAAACTTTAAATGGTCTTTACTTGTCAATGCTCATGCTTTATGTTTGATTTGCATGCTAAATCTCAGACCAGCACATAAACCTCCTTGTTACAAAACACTAGATATGCACAAAATAGATATGCAAAACTTTAGAATGTTTAGACTTTCTGAAATTTCAGTCTTGTTATTAAAACTTGCAAAGTTTAGTTCAATACTTATGTCAGTCACCAAATGAAAATCATCAAAGTTTGACATGCAATCAGGATTATATTGTTAAAAGCTTATCCTGTGTGCTAGGAAGAATCATTTTACTATTCTCTTTGTCAGGACCCGTGTGATTAAAAGTTGGATGCGCACACATTGTTCCATCAGCAATGTGTGCGGTGCCTTCTATGCAACAGATTAAAGAATCTCTGTATTTTAAATACTTTTTTTTCTTGACAATGTGAATCACATAATCCCCCTCTTATCCATTTTAATAAGCTGTGCTTTATGCTGATCTAGTGAGTGAACATTTGATAAGGATTATAAAAATGTGTTACATTTATGTTAAATCACCAGCATTGCACTTTGAATCAGACTTCAATAAAGTATCCAGAGATAGATGTATTTCCTTTCCTTGGCCGTTTTCAAAAACACTGATCCCTCATCTAAGACTATTGTACCGTAGCTTCCAATTATAATATAACTTGTTATGATTGTGCCTATTATAACTGCTTCCCTGGCTAAGGGCTCCAAATGTTTGGCTCCTTAGTTGTGATGGGAGGACGGGAGATCATTTGCATAGAGACCGGTTGCTGTTGGCAGTAGGATCGTCTTTTGCAGGTAGCGCTAACGATGAGCCTCCGAATAATTTGCAGAGTGGAACGAGCACATCCCTCCTCACTCTTCATCTTTTCAGTTCAAGTGCCTTCAGCTTACAAAAATATGTCTGCAAATTTCCTAATATTAGTGCTTTGAAAAAAGTGGTAGCTTTGCTTTTCATTACTTCAGTGATGTGTGCAGATGGATGTTCAGAGGGGTATGGAGATAGCATCGTCTAGCATCCCAAGGCTGGATCCAGAAACCTGTTATGCAGAAAAGTGAGTCAGGTAAAACTGGTGCTGTGCAAACTCCTTCAGTTTTATTGAACATCTGCCATGCTTTACTCGTGGTTATTATCTGTGATTGAAACTATCAACAAACTTGGAGCAACTTTGACTTGGCTGTTCCTCACAGCCTTCTCCCCTCCGCCTTTCCACTGGTGCCTGGAGGGAACTGGTCAGGCACCAGCTGTCAGATGGACTCTGCAGGTGAGGAGAACATTAAATACTGATCTATTGCCTTGAAAAGGAGCTGTATCAGCATCATGCTCAGCTGTCATGGAGGCTTTTTCTTGCATTTTGCTGCCTTCACTCCCTCTGAAGCAGAGGTGTGCATCCAGTCCCTGGTGCTCTGTCCCCACTGCTGCCACAATCCTCTCTGCCTTCTGTGCACCGAAACTGGATGTGTAACTCTGGCCTGAATCTCACTGAGGTTTCAGGGTTCCATGAAAATGTATTCTACTCTATCATAAGGAGTACACTTACCATGTATAAAGTGGTATCATTTCTGTGTTCTCAGTACTTCTCCTCTAGGACCGCTGAGTAAGGCAGGATGCTGTCATATGTATATCAAGTAAACTACTCCACAGCACATTTGGATTTCCAGTATCCTACATGTGCTGTTGTTTGACCATTGTATCTCTAGATGATTTTGCGAAATAATTGAGGGGATTTCTACCCTCGGATGATATCAAGAGACCAGATGTGTTAGTGCAGCAAGAGAGCTAGAGCAGATCGAGTTCACAGTGGCATGCAAGCGCCTGGTAGGAATCTGTCCAGGGCTGCTGTATTTCCAACCTTAGTATGGTCCACAGAAGGGGTAGATGGCAGAATCAATCTGTGCTGATCCCCCTGTGAGCTTTTGTTAGTGGTACGAGTCAGGCAATGTGCAGCTCTAGACTTGCAGCCTCTGCAGGCATTTTGGGATGGGGGAACTCTGCAGCAGCTCCTTTCCACACTGCATCCAAACCCTATTCTAATAATGCATTGTATCTATATCCTGATATTTAGGGGCTTCTCACAGGACTCCCGACTTTGTAGGGTTATGCCAATATATATTAGCCCTCAGTCTCACTAGAAAATCTCATTATAGCCATCTGGGATGAACTCAGATGAGAGATTAAAGGAACTTTTCTGCCATAGCCAGCTGCTTTGCTTTCTGTTCCTCAGTCCAGTGGGTCTTGGAGCGCTCTCTGTGGGCTCAGATTTCTCTAAGGTTCAATTTTATCAGTTTCTTCCCAGGCTTATTTTTGTGGATGCTTTGCATTGCTGCTCTTCAAGTGGAGAATTAAAAGTGAAGCTTGAAGAATCCACAAATGTCTGTCAAGTGCATCTGCACACTGATGGGGAGGGAATTCACACATGGAGGACCCAAATAATCCATTGCTTTCACTGACAGCAATCCCAATGCTCCAGAAGCTCTTTCTGGAATAAGAGGATGCTATAGCAACATCCTTTATACAAATAAATTGTAAATAGAATAGCTATAAAGAAATGTGTCAACAATACTTTTAACATCAAATAACCACAAGTCTGCATAAATAAAACATGAAAAAGAAAGACAATCTGGATCTGTATTCTCGTACTCATGTATGTAGCTTTTTCTCAAGTACATGGGCCAGTTACAGTCAGCAAAGAAATGCAAATGATTGACATGTGTGAGTAAAGGGTTTGGTATGAGATTCTGAGTCCATTTAAATAATGTATTTACATCACAAATGACTGTGTGGAACCAGTATTTATAGTGAAGACCTCTGTAAACTGGAACTAATAATGAATAAATCAGCCATATAACCCTTGCCAGTCAGTCAAAAATAATGATTATTAGGTCTTTTTAATTTGTATGAGATTCTTAGTAAGACCGAGCACTTAATTCTGTTAAAGAGATAAAGCTGCTACAGGAATATAGGACCCAAAGGATATGTATTAAAAGATGTTTCCACTGTAATGTAGTAAGCAAAAATCACTGCATTCAAAGCAGTGCTGTCTTAGGCTTTAATGCCTCTGGGGAAATTGCTGGCTCCTTTTCACCTCGGTGTTTATAAGCTGCGATACTATAGTCTCTTAGGGCCCAAATAAGTACGGAAAACACACCACCCTCTGTCTTGTGCAGGAAGCAAAGTGGGAAACCAGAGCTGCACTGAACTCAGTGCCAGAGAGAGCTGGAAACCGGATTGCAACACCCACATGTTATCTTGGAGGAGGGGGAGAAGGCCATTGACTCCACCTGATACTAATTAGCAAGCACTTGATGGTTGATTGTCAAGTTGATAGAAAAAGGACAATGAAACTGCAAGCTGATCGAGAACTGTTTCTTCCAAATGAGCTTTCCTTGCCCAGGAGTGTGTGCTGAGAACCACATTTCCCAGCTTTGGGCACTGTAAGGTCAGAGAGTGAAGTCATCTTATCTGGGCTTCTGTTCTTCTACAGCAATAACCCTTCCTGGCTTTTGGATTGGGTCTTTATTAATGACACATTTCCAGGTTTAATAATGGGAAAATGTCCTGAAATTCTGGGCCATAACACTGCAGTCTTGTTATCTATGGGAAAACTAATTTATGTAATTTTATGTGTTTCTTGGCTAGTACTAACAATATTTTCCATGTCTTGGAGCATGTGCAGTTGGATTTGAGGTTACTAATGGTGCTTGTCTGATACAAAATTGGCATCATTAACATTTTAAAGTGCTCATGAGTACTTCCAAGTTTTTGTTATAAATTATACTGTGCATAGAGGACACTGGATGGTATGATATAACAAAGCAGCACTGTCAGCACTCATCTGCAATGCCTTCAACCACTGTCAAATTCAAGCTATTGAAAATCTGCTTTGAGAGCCTTAAAAGATCTGAGTTTGGCTTAAAAATAATAAGATTTTGCTTTAATATTATATTCTTTTCTTTCTGTGCGAATAATATGTAGCTGCAGATGTATTGTTGGCGTGTATGCATGTGAATGTATAAATGTTAAATGTATGAATACAGAGAAATAGTTTGAATGGGTATACATCTTGACTACACAGCAAAGAACATAAGAACATTGGCCATACAATCGATGAAGCAATAATCTTGTGAAGGTCATCCTGATTTCACTGATTCTCTCCATGAATAGTGCTTTGCTTTCTTTTCTGCTACAAGAATTACCTGAAGCCTCTTCCTGAATTTTACTAGCATTGTTGCTGAGGTCTGGTTGTTTTTGGTTTTTTTTTTCTGAAATGACTAATAAAAGACATCCTTGAAGTTCATGGGAGAACAAACAGAAAAAACAACCAAACAAAATGGGGCTGTTACTGCCTGGGAAGTCATTTTGCGACGGATAAAAGGTCAGAGTAGCTTTTTGTCAGTGGATTTTCCTGTTGGGAATATTTATCATCTAGAAAGTGCTGCATCTGTGACCTTTGTGAGTATTTTATCAATAACAAAGAACTAAATAATTCTACTATTTTTGAAAAATCACTCATCTATATTTAAACAGTATGGAGGAGAAAATCTTTGTGCTGGGAGCTTTGGAGGCAAGTTGCATACAATACATGCTGTTTCTTATGGCCATTAATAACTTGCCGCATTTGGTTGAAGAGCCAACAGGGTGTATATAGTCTGTGTTTTATGCAGAAGCAATTAATTTAGTTGTATTCAGGTCTGTGTTCATTTTCTCATGGATATTTGTCAGTCATTAGCACAAGTGACCATAATACTTCACAGCCTGGGATGGGGCGCAGAGCATTAAGGCACAGTCAGCGCTGTACCACAAGCAAGAGTGTGGGTTTGGCACAGAGCAGGTTCTGCCTGACCTCAGTGTCACCATGAGGTTGCCTCAGACCCTGAGTCCTCCCTCTGACTCTAGAAAAAATGAAGGAGGCTTAATCCAGAACTGGAGTCAGGTCCTCAGAGTGAAGCTCTTATTCAGGACAAAGACTACTTCTATAGCTGTGTATTTTTGAGATGGATAAAGTCCACGGAAGGGAATGTGATTATTCCAGTTGTGTTTTGTTCTTATTTCAGTGCAGTTTATTCAGCTGATGGATATATATTTGCCATGTTCTGTGTTCTCCCCTAAAGCATCAAGGCATTTGAATTTGGACAGAAAGCCTCAGTGGTTTTGACCGTACTGTTAAGTAACTGCCTTGCATGACAGAACTTAATTTTCACAGAGAAAACCTACTGAGGATCCGAAGGAGTCTGCAGGAGATCTAGAATATTTTAACAGCATCCAGCCTGATTAAATTTAAGAAATTTTAGTGGCAGAGCAGACAATTTACAGGGTTGCTCAAAATTTATTTTTGGGGAAAATAACTTGATCCTAATTAGTGTGTTTTGAAAGTCAAAACATGTTTGTTTAGAGGGAGGAGTACACTGGAAGAATAATTAAAAGATTGCTTGTATTATTAATAATCTGATTAAACAGAAATGAACACTCAACTAGTTTTTAATTCTAAGATTAATTGCACTGGGTTAGTTAATTAGCAGGCATTGAATAAACCTGCAAGAATGACATGCTTTTAGAAACTTTTATCAGAGGCAAAGCTGAGGTAGGATCCCAGTCTCATTAACAGTGTAAATAGCCACAGCAATTGTACTTCAAACAGCCAAGCAGCGACACTCAACTACTCTTCAGTTATCACAGGAATTGTCATGAATGTAAGAGAAGCCCATTTTTCTTAATGAGATAATGTAGCCTAATGCTATGCACTGTGCTATTTAATGGTAAATAGGGTAGGTGTGATAGTGTGAGTTAATGGAGCAATAGTTTGAGAATATCACAGACTAGTGCATGTGCAGGGACTCGGTTATGATTTAAGATGATGCAGTATCTTACATTTTTTGCAATTTCTTAAAATGTGGTAGTTGTTTCTTTGTTTTTTTTTTTCTCCCCCAGCTATTATCCTTCTTGATATTTGGGCTATAAAATTTTGACATGTAATGATGTAGCTCAGGACTGCATGGGAGTGAGTCACGAAGGTGAGCTGTTGTGCAGAGGGATGATGGGACAGCTGAGGATGCTTCCGCAAATACATGGGTCTATACAAAGATACATTTTTGCTTGATGCGAATTGTATTTTTAGAGGAATGTTGATATATCCACAAACATGTTCTAATGTTATATGTATAATGGCAGGTGCCCAGAGCTACTACCTTTGGCACAACTTTTTGAGGTTCCTTTTAAATACCCAGACATATATACTTCACCTCTAGAATCAGCATAACTAAGAGGACAGATGAGTTTATTGCTTAAAATATATACCTTTTTGGTCTAGCGAGTTGTGCTGAACACCCCCCAACCCCTGTTGGCTCAGGCAATAGGCCTTGACTTCAGGCGCTTTTTGTAGTGGTGTGAGGTGGCACAGGGAGGTGGCCCTGCACCAGGACTCACCAGGAGATGCCTGGTAAGGCAGCTGTGCAGGGGGAAACAGATTTTGTTCTAGAAGCTGAAGGAAGAGATATCATATGGGCAGTTGAAGCTAAAAATCTCATTGTGAGGGGTGTGAAGAGCTTTATGGAGACAAACCTGAGAGCTCTGGAGATGGGTGAAGGCTCATTTGCTAACAAAAAAAACATTTCTGGATGGTATCCAGCTGTCCCTGTGACAGTTTGCACAGTTTCTTCCCTCCAATATCTCAGAAATGCTTGTGTGAATGTTGAAACTGGGCTGGGTCAAAGACTGCACATTTTGTCATACGGGCTTTAAAGAAATACAAAATGACCACGTGAGGGTGGCTTTGACAGCCTGGCTAGTGGCACAGCTTGCTCTCTTGCTCTCAGGGAAGCATCAGCACAACCTTCTTAAACCGGGGCTGCAGGCATGAAGACATTTAATTAAAGATGTAGCTAGAGAGGTATTTTCCCTTGCTCTGTAGCAAAATAGAATACAACCTGATTTTTAATTTTTTTTTCCATAGAATAGTTTGGGTTGGAAGGGACCTCTAATTCTAGTTTCAACCCCCCTGCAGTAAGCAGGGACATCTTCAACTAGATCAGGTTGCTCAGAGCCCCATCCAACTTGACCTTGAGTGTTTCCAGGGATGGGGCAACTACCACCTCTGTGGGAAACCTGGGCCACCATCCTCATAATGAAAAATTTCTTCCTTAGATCTAGTTTGAATCTACCCTCTTTCAGGTTAAAACCATTACCCCTTGTCCTATTGCAACAGGCCCTGATAAAAAGTTTGTTTCCATGTTTCTTATAGTTCCCCTTTAAGTATTGAAATGTTGCAATACAGTCTGCTTGTATTGTATTGTATTGTACAGTCTGCACCACCCAGCTTGGTGTCATCTGCAAACTTGCTGAGGGTGCACTCAATCCCACTGTCCATGTCGTTGATGTAGACACTGAATAGTACTGGTCCAAATATGGACCCCTGAGGGTCATCACTTGTCACTGATCTTCATCTGAACATTGAGCCATTGACCACTACTCTGGATGTGACCATCCAACCAATTCTTCATCCACCAAACAGTGCACCCAGCAAATCCGTATCTCCAATTTAGAGAGATCGCGTGGGGGATTGTGTCAAAAGGCCTTACAGAAGTCCAGACAGACGACTTCTGTAACTCTTTCATTGTCCACTGATATAGTCACTCTATAGAAGTTTTTCAAAACTTCTATAAAAACATTTTAAAACATTCTGGTGGGAGTATAAAATTCATATTAAAGACATCAAAAGATTACATTAGTGGAAGAATGAATGCAGTCCATAACTTTTCAGAAAACCGATATCTTGAAATAATTATATATGTTTTTCTGGTCAAGTAGTATGACTTCTTTTCCCCATATTTTGTACATGTCATATTCAGTTATTTTCGTCTCCTGCATGTTTTGAAGAGCATTATAAATGCATCAGACAGAACATTAATGAACATAAATTTCCTGCCACCCACTAGGCACTTGTATAGAATTATAATACTTTATAGGCAAAATTAAGTTAGGGGTACCAAAATTACATTGAAATGGTTCATTGCTAACATTTGAACTCAGCTCAGCTGGGGTATGAGCTGAAGTGATGACCAGCTGCAAATATTAGCACAATCTATGTTTTCAGGTGAAATCTTAACGTAAAAAAGCTCTCAAGAAAAACAGCAAGGACGAAATAAAATAAAAAGGTAATTTGGGGGGAAATTGTGATTGCTTCCTAACATGCAGCTGTAATCTACTGTATTTTGAGTTAGAAGAAAAATAAAATATTCTAAAGCACCTATTCCCTCAAAAATATTCTGGTTGTTTCATAGGGAACATAGCAGTTCAGAAATATTATTGGGAGTTGGACTAGATGATCTCTATGGTCCCTTCCAACTCTAAAAATTCAGTGAAATTCAGTGAAATTGTATTTAAATCTAGACAAACTTAATGTGAATTGAAAAGTTCTACGTAAGTTTTTCTTTCCATTATTGTTCGTGTGCTGATTGAGAAAAAATTAGCAAAAATACTATTAGAAGAGTAACAGTATTTTTAATGTATTCAACAGAAGGCATTAAACATTCTACAAGATTCACATTTAACTTTTTACTAAAGATACAGGAATAAGTAAATAAATTATATTGGAGTAAATGTTAAAATATTTTGTGCGTCTCTATATTTACACACACACACATAATTTTATAACAGCACATGTAGTACTCAGACCTGCTGGATTCAGAAGTAGAAATGAAAGCCCAGGGTACATAAACTCTGCTGTTCTGACTGCTTAATAGCTCCTTCTAAATCACACGGCTCAGTAACTCCTGCCAAATTACTCACAAATTATTGAAAGGGATTCTGTGTCATTCCTGTGCAACAAAACAGATCCCCAACTCTTTTTAGATACTTGTTCTTTCTTACAGCTGAGAAAATACAGCAAAAAACTTCTTTACAGTATGTGCTACGAGTTTAAAAAAAAAAGTCACTAACCTTCCAGCATTTCTGTTTCTATATTCCTCTAACACATTTGTGATTGGGTTTTAATTGATTAATGTTTCCAGAAAATGATTTTCAAGGTTATGTGAATAAGCAACATTCTTGTGGCAACATCTGCAAGAGCGTTATTCTCCTGGTGAAGCGTCTATTTGAGTATATTTAAGCAGCCTAATGTCCTAATATATTTACACAAAACTATCCAAGCAACCCACATTCTTTGCTTGCACTTTCTATTTGAATTTTGCCTTAAACTTAGTTTTAAGCCCTTCGTGAAAGGAACTGTCAGCTCCCCTGATCGTGCAGCTCCTAAAGTCACAGACCTCTGCTTCAGGTGGCACAGATGTATCACTGTGAAAATGAGAATCCCTGTTGTGTAGAAAGTGCTTGCACAGTGACTAATTTGGGGAAAAAAAACACTGTCATGTGATTTATGGATTATGACAGTTAACGTGTTTTAAAGTCTTAGAAATGGTTACTAGATTTTATTTACTAACTTTGTAGTTAATTAAAAACAGCAAAATTAAGGCAAGTTCAAGGGTGAGCTAGAAGTCAAGATTCACCACATACAGATATGAAATGTTCATCCTAGTTGGTAAACGTTGGTGAATCGGAATTATTCCTTGTCATTCTGTCATTGAATAGACCTTGTTATGTAAAATTATAAATAATCCCATGACATCTGGAATGTAGCTGGATGCTATATAGGAATTGTGATCTCAGCACCTTGCCTGGAATAGTTGCAGAATGGGAAATAATGAAATAAAATAACTGTAGTCACAAAGACAAGCACTTTTCAGAGCATTCTAATGACAGCAGAGTGCAAGCAAGGGAAAACCTGAGCAATTTGAGACAATACATGAGAAACAGAAAGTCAAGGAGTGACCTTACAAACCTGTTTAATACCGTTTGACACAACCTATTGTTTGACCTCACTTGAAAGTGTTGCAAAACATATTTTCAGGCCATCTTGAAATTCTTGTCATCTTGAAGCAGCATCTCTGCTGCAACAGTTTTGGGAAATGAATCACAGAAGTAATTAAAAAAATGATTCAGTGCTATTGCTAGCCAAACAGAAAATTGCCAAGGAAACTGTATGAATGTAAACTTTTAAAAAAATTGTATCATAATTCCAAGGCTGTATTAAGAACCTCATCCACTTGACTACTTTTGATGGTAGAGTTATACTGGTAGTGATCATTCACCTTGCTCCTGGATTGGGTAGCTTTGTATTAGATGTCTGACAGAGTCCCTGTGTCTAAAATCAATGGAGAAAACTCGGGACAAGTGTCTTCCGTGCACAGTTCTGCAAAGGCCAGAAATGCCCCAATATTTTTTCTTATCTTCTGACCAGCGACAATAATCAAGGTTCATGCAACAGTTACTTTCCTGGAATGTGGTACAATATGCTACTCTTCTCCTAAGCTTATGTTACTTATTATGAATAATCAGTAGAAGAGACTAAAATTCTAGCATATGTTTCAAGCCATTAAAAGGACTTAAGAGTGCCTGTAGCAGCACACATCACTTTGCTCAGTATGTGTATACATACATATATATGTATGTGATGTTTGCATGCACCAGTATTTACACAGTATTTTGTAGTGTTACCATGATTGATTCCTTGGCACAAATCATTCTGAATCACAGAGTCTGCTGATTATTTGCCCATGTTTTTGGGGGGCAAACTCAGAACAGCTTAGCTTGACTTATTGAAAAAGTCTTGCTTGGCTTCTCCATTATGACTCTCAAAATATTAATGATGTGATGTAAAAGCAATGTGATATAACTGTGATTTAAATCATCAGTGGCTGGTCTATGTTGGGTAAATAGGAGATCTGTTCCTCATCATGAATATCTTCAGAGATTTCCTCTTCCTTTACTGCTACTTCCATGACATGGGACTAAGCCTCTAAACCTTCTGTTTCATGAATTGGTCCCTCATTTTTCAGCTGTCCTGTTGCCTCCCCCCCATGCAGTATGGGACTTGAGGTGAAGCAATGCCTGAATTTGTAGAGGATGAATCCAAGTCTTACAGCTCTTCATTTCCACCCAAGTCTAGAAGGAAAAAGAGATGGAAAAGTTTAGATGGAATAACAGTTACTGCTGTATATATGCAAAATTATTTGTATTTGTAGATCCAAGAAGTCTGGGTAGATGGCTAAATTTTTAGTTTCATAGCATCCAACCTCAGTGTGAACTGTTTTGAATGCATACTGGAACGTAGTGTTTATTTGAAAACTCTGGAAACAGCCTAGCTACAAGGAGATACTTAAATTCTCTCCCTTCTTCTCCCCAGGGTTTATTTAGTGTTTAGTGTCTCAGAAGCTTAATAGAATCTTCCTTATGATAAACTTCAATAGGGTGGTACTATAAAATATCAAAATGCCAATATATATTTTCGAAATATTTAATAAGATTCTCTTGCTCAATTATTTAGATCACATCCAGAGTTCCCTTGAAAGAAATTTAAAGTTTTACATGGATTTAAACAAAGTACATTGTAAACTGTACAAACACGTTTGTATGCTGACACTTGCTGAATATAGAAAAAATTTCAGTCAAACTTCCAAATTAAAATTCAAGGAATTTTTCTTGTGCTAAATCAGATAAAAGTACTAGAAATTACAAAGAGGAACTGAAAATGTTTTATTAATGTTTTGGCTTTTCTTTACCAATAATGTTTTACTTGTTTTCTTTTTTCTTCTATCAAACATTATTCTGTATATATTCTTCTTCTTTTATAGTTTTGTTGACAGCTTTTAAAATTAAAAAAAAATAAATTAATCTGGGCCTGTGTATACTGGGAATTTTAAGTCACAGACTTTAATCTCAGAATATTTTATCCCTTGCAAATAATTTCATTCTGTGGGAACAGACCTATGACTTTTCTATAATAGAAAGAGCAGTAAAATAAGACTGGAAGGAGAAAGCAGGCAGATATTTAGGTCTTCTCTGCAGGCAGGTTAAGAAGAGTTTAGGCAGCATGAGGAGTATGAAAAACGTAGCTGCTTCTTCTGCTAACCCCCAACATGTAAAGCCAACCGCATCCTGGGCTGCATAAAGAGAAGTGTGGCCAGCAGGTCACGGGGGGTGATTCTGCCCCTCTACTCTGCACTTGTGAGACCCCACCTGGAGTATTGTGTCCAGCTCTGGAGTCCTCAACACAGGAAGGACATGGATCTGTTGGAACGGGTCCAGCGGAGGGCCACGAGGATGATCAGAGGGAT
>JAOXNO010000063.1:12154149-12200713 GCA_028565335.1 Limnodromus scolopaceus | reverse complement strand
ACTGGAACAGGTTGCCCAGGGAAGTCGTGGATGCCCCATCCCTGGAAGTGTTCAAGGCCAGGCTGGATGAGGCTTTGGGCAGCCTGTTCTAGTGGGAGGTGTCTCTGCCCATGGCAGGGGGGTTGGAACTCGATGATCTTTAAGGTCCCCTCCAACCCAAACCATTCTATGATTCTATGATTTTATGTCTGTAGGAACGCTGGCATTGCCTGTTGCATGCTGGCCCTGAGCATCCTGAAATCTGCTGTTTCCACCAGCTCTGTGCCTTCCTTGGGCACTGTGTTCATGTTTGGCCAGCACTGTGCTACTTCGCTGCTCTGCAGCTCCCATGGAGGAGAGTTTCGTTTAGGACCATCTGTTTAATGAATCTGGGTCCATTTTTGCTGATTTTACCTGCTGTGTTAAACAACCAGTGGGTTGTAATACCAAAAGGTTTCTGCAAGCCTCAGTTTCCCCCAAAATACACTAATCACTGACAGTTTGGAGGTTGTTACTTCTATCCTTCCCCAGGGTAATAAAATCTACCCAAGTCTGTTGCTAATCCTGTGAGTTTTGCATTAATTCCATAAATAAACACTGGATTGATTGACTGCCCTTATCTACTTGATAATAAGCAATGAGGGATAGGGTTATCATGTGGTAATTAGAGCCTGTGGTCTTATATGATTCATCATATAGACAAGTTCCTTGATTTCCAGAATAAAAATAACCAGAAGCTTCTCCCTGTGCTCCCCACTTTGGGGTTTTGCTGCAACAAAACATCCCTTGCAGGTCACTGGCTTTGATTTTGGGGTCTCTGTCCCCAAGTTATTGTATACTCATTTATAGAGATAGCATACTTCATATACAAGCATGTTTATATTCCTCCTTTTTTCAACACAGAAGGAACATTGGGGAGTTCAGTTTGTACCCTATTTATTTTAGATCTTTTGTTGTAATTTTTCCTGGAGTCATAGTACAGAAAGCTCTCCTCACCAGAGATCACAAGAATGTTGAGTCAGATTTTAAAATAGCAAGCAACAAAATCATATCTAGACGTCTCCTCTTTTTGGTTGGATCTTCTTTCCTTACAATCCCAGTCATTCTGCTTTATTTTGGATGCCAGTCAGACTGATATACCTGCAAAAAGCAGAATTTCTTCCATTTTCTTTTGAGGTACTGCGGAAGTCCAGCATGTCCCTACTCAGCTCCTTTGATCACCAAGCCGCTCTTGGTGTTGGAAGGTTTCAGCAGTGCCTTCTGCACCATCTGCGCCTTCTGCACTGGCATGACCAGCCAGAGCGCTTCTTTACTCCTCCGTGATACAGTTCATAAATTAAGTGGTAAATTCAACTTAATATGAAAGAGTAATCGAGACCTTAAAAATACATTGCACTTGAATTTTTTAGTATTTTAAGGGGCAGTTTTTGAACTAGATTAGTTCAGTATTCATAAAGTGAAGCTTGAGGTTTACTTATTATTTATTATGTACTTTCTTATTTATTCTCCTGTTCTATTTTTAAAAGAAACATTAACAAAGCACTAAGTCAGCACCTATTAAAAATATGTTAGCTTGTTGCAAGCAAATTTGCTCCCTTTAGAAACCTGCCCCTTACAAAATTTTGGGAAGATACATATCCCTTGAACACCAGCAAGTCTGGGCTCTTTTCAGCACTGGATGGGAGAATTGCAGTGAGGGAGATTCCTTGCCCTCCTCCATTTGAAGCAAATGCTATCCAGAGGAGCCCTTTATTTCTTCTTGTTGACAAAGCAAGCCATAAACAGAGAGTTCCCTTGTGAGGCTTGCTCCCAGTGACCAGGCTCAGTTACAGTGCCAGGTCTACATGGTCACAATGAGAAACCTGATCTTGAGATGGAAAAGGCTTGAAAATTCCTGCCACATTCTTCCTTCTTCTGCCCTCTATGGTGGAGGCAAATAAGGCCCAGATCCTCACTGTTTTTACTTTCTTCCCTGCATTCCATTGCAGCTCTCAAGGGCAGAGTTTAATGGCAATCTTTATAACCCTTGTCAAAACTCATAATTTTAAAACAATGGGAGGAGAATTATCAGGGGAATATATGTCTGGTATGGGGCAATTTTACTTCCTAGCTAGAAGGAGAATCCAGGACATTTAAAAATATAAGCCAATTTCTACCGGTTATTTTTCACTTTAAGACAGTAAGGCAGCTTGTAAAGCCCATCAAATGCCTGATGTGAGCTCTAATGAGTTTTAACCTTGCTTTTTGCACAAAAAGCTTTGCAGACTTCCTGTGCTCATTGAAAAATGTGGTATTTACTGATGCACAGATTGTTTCAAAACCACTCTATAAAATCCCTATGGACACAAGCACTACTAATATTCATGCACTAGCATTCGAGTCTTCCTAGAAATGTGGTTTTTAGCTCAATTTTTTTTGCTTCCTACCCTTTTCAAGAGGTGAGTTAATCTGTGACTGCATCAACATGAGGCTACCATCATGAGGATGTTGATTTTTCTTGGTGGCCTACAGTTTTCCAATGTCCTCTTAGAATTCAGATGAGAAGGAACTGCTTTACTCCCCTTGATCAGGTATTCTAGAAAGAGAGATGGACCCAAACACAATGTTACACGTTTAAAATGCTGACAGACTGATTTAGTACTTACTGACAACTTGGGTACACACTATAATCTTGTTTCAAGATGCTGTCTAGAATGGTGCTGTCGAAACAGTGTTCAGAAAGTCACTCTTCCAGCAGGCGCAGTGACAAACTTCAGGATGAAACTCACACAGCACGATAAGTTTCTTTTTAAAGAACTGAATGTGGGAGGTATCACCATAAGCTGTGTCCGTGTACTTTTTCATTTTGTAGATAATGGTTATGTAGTTTTACATAGCACTGGTAAATAACACAAAATAATGAATGTTAAATTTAAGGTAACAACATCCCCAACATATGTAAAAATGGTTGTTGCCGTTTCCCAGGGAGCCTGGTTTAAAGAAGGAGAGCCAGCTTTCCTCCTGCTGGAGGCAGACACTCTCCACAGGGTGCATATGTGCAGAAGTGGGTTGTCTGAGGACAGATATAATCAGCCTAGAAGGAAGGCGAATCCCGGTCAGGGTTGGAGAGAGATGTTAGAGGAGCACTTGGATTATGTGTGTGTTCATATGTATGGCTATTGTTAAGGTGATTATTAATAAATATGGATTGTGTTTTGCTTTCTGGATGAATTCCTTCTCAAAGCGAGAGGGGATCTTCCTCCAGCTGAAGGGAAGTTGTGGAGGTAGGCTCAGGCCAAGTCAGGGCATAGATTTACGTAGTCATGGAAAGAAGAAAGAGCATTTATCTCAAACAAATGCTTTTAACTGCCCTTTATATTGAGAGATACTTTTAACACTTGTAGATTACCATCCTTCAAATCGGTACCTGATGAGATGATTCCTCTCTTTGACAAGCATGAGGAACATTGCCCCGTCTGTCTTTCTTTACTGCAACCCTGATAAGAACAATTTCTGGATTGTAAAGTGCTCATAATCAGCTCGTATCTGAAGTACGGCAGACCAGTTCACTTGGTTTTTAAGCCATGCTACCTTTCAGTGTGCCACTATTATTTGTGTAGCTTTAATGGTAGATTTAAGTACCAACAATTTTTTTTTTTTTTTTTAAATTTATTGTCATAAACTCCTCATTCCCTGCAGAACTTCCTGCAATTTGGCCATCTGGCCATTTGCCTTCATCTTTGCCTCTGCTATATTAGAGATGGAGAAGAGGAGCAAACACCTGCACTGAGCAATATTGATCAGAATTTTTGGAGTGCTCAAATAGGCCAGTGGCAAACGTGTACTTAATTGGTTGTTACACATATATAAGCAAGTCTTATACAGTCTTAGCAAGCTTCTCCCCTCTTCAACCTGTTGCCCATCTATTTTGGGTGCACCAACATAAACCATCCATCCATGACCTCTCTCTCTTACTTGAATTAACACAGAGGGAGGCTGTGGAAGTATCAGCACATACCTTGTAAATTTAGGTCAGCTCAGGTTGGATCCTTGGTGACACGTACGCTTTCTCTTTTTGTTTTCTGTGTGCTTACGTAGGTATTACTGGCCAGAATAGGAAAGGAATAAAACTCACAACTCTCTATTTCTGCAGCCCTGGCTGTCTCATGTTAGAAAATAACAGGAATTGTAGACACTTCCTCAGCTGGTGTTACTCTGCATGTGCGTGGGACAGGCTTTCTCCTGTAAGACCCAGACTTCTGCCTTGCTGAGACTCCCTGTCTACTTGCAGCAGGAGTGAGAGAACCAAATTCAGACCCAGTTCACTGTTGTATTAACTAATTCATCTTAGATGCTACCATTTTTTGCCTTAGCGGGGTGATTTAGTTCTGTGCTCTCTGGGACTGCTCTCCATGTTCCCAGCTGTCACAAATTCACTCTCAAGATCATCTGTTTAATCCTCAGTGTTATGACAAAGAGTGGGGAGGAATTCTAGTGTAAGCTGAGAAGCAGAACACTGTGCTGGATGATCAGAAATCTAGCACTTTGCCCCCTGTTCAGTATATCTATGTTGCGTTAATAATTGAATATAACTTATAATAACACACAGGACAACCCCCTAGAGAGCTGTGTGTGGTGCAGATTGTTACTGGACTGGCTCCTGCACAGGCTTCAGAGATGTGAAGGGGTCTCTTTGCTTGTCTTTACACAATCATGTTGTCTAGTGATGAGCACAAGCAGTAAGACACCCCTTGCTGCAATGCTCATGGGCTGGGAACAGGATGAAGCACCCTCCCATAGAGGAGATGGTATTTACCTGCTGTTCAGAGGGCCTGAGGAGGTTTAATTCAGTAATTATTATAATTTGAGGCCTTAAATTGTGTAATCCTTTATTAATATAAAGCATTTAATAAAATTCAGATGTTTGTACTTTATAAATGCTAATGTATAAACACCAATTAAAAGAACAAGTATAGCATTAAATATTTCTTTAGCTCAGGAAAAAAAGTAGCTCTGTAATCTTCTTTTCTGTTTTCAATACTTCTACCAGTGACCACTTCTCTTTTTTACTTACAAATTATTCATGTTAAATATTTTATTTATTACTAAAACGCTGTGATTCTGTTACTTTTCTTTGTGAGAGGGAGAGATTTTTTTCCAGTCAGCAAGAAATGAGAGCTATATAGTGTTTATTTAAAGAAGTATAGAGAGTAAAGAGACAGGAAGAAAAATGAAGACCATATTAACCAGTAAGAAAGTAATCTATGAGGCTTACCATTACCAATAAAATTTTACCTCATATAAAAAAGTGCATGTGTATGTCTTGGGTCAAATCCAACACAGTCTTTGCATTTTACTAGTTCCTTTGATGTTAAAGGGATTAACTCTAATTATTAAAAAATAAGGTAAGAATTATAATTTATTGCTTCCAGAAGTTCCATCAATTCTGTATTTCCTTGGGCAAATTTGACATTTTGAGACAACTGGAAGACCAATAAGCAACCTGCATTATCACTGCTGGCCAATCTGAGTCTATAACCTATACAAACTATATCCAAGGACTCCTGTTGAATATCTGTTCTGCTCTGTTGCTATTTGCCTCTGACTACTTGTAATATTATAGATTTATTTTGGATGTGAGTGCAAGTTGCAAGACAAGATATTGATTCAGAATACCTGGTAATAGAACAGTAATTGCTTTGCTTTAAAATTAAGTGACCGTACTCATTTTAGAATCTATAGTATTTCATCATTTCTAGTAGTATCTTATGATATGAAATAGAAGAGACTCCACACCCAATTACCCTCACAGAAACAATAGTTCATGTTGTATTTCACAAACAAATGACAATCGGGAACGCTCTTCTTAATTACCAGAAGTGCATCTCATTTGAATGTTCTATTTCTCGGGGGGGGGGTATGTGTGTATGCGTGAGCAAAGTAAGATGTACCTTTTGAATTATTTGTAGATACTCGTATATATTAACAGAAATTATTTTTACTTTTGTCCATATAACTATGCTTCATTTTTATTCTAAACTAATAAAGTAATTTGGAATTAGATATACTCTATTGGTTTTTTATGAATACAAATGCAATACAAAAGTAATAGTCTTCAGTAAATAAGAAGTTTTTCTCTCCATTACCATATTTAACAAGTAGAGAAAAAAATAAGCACTGCTTCCAGTACTGACTTACCATGTTAGGCTGGAAATGGGATCTGATGCATTTTTCTGCTTTCAAAGGTAAAATTCCCTGTGGCACACAAACTGTATATTTTCTGAATTGTGAACTAATTTATATTTTTTAAAACATCTGTTTATGAATATCTTTGTAATAATAATTACTATTTACAAAGTTTTAATCAGAAGAGTGAAATTTTAAATGAAGAATACCAGAGGGAACAGATTTTTACCTTCTGGTCACTATTGGCACAATTTATTCTTCTACAGTCTGACAGTTCATTCCCCCCCACTTCCCCTACTTATTTTATTGCCATTTTAAGTCCATTTCCTTTCTCATGTGTATGTTTTCTCACCTCTTACCAGGGACATGAAAAACCAAGAATGAAGCTACTGTTTTACTTAGTAAACAAGGCCTTGTTTGAGAGGGTACGAGGGGAAGGAGTTACTGAGAGGGTTTTGCTTTCAAAAAGATTAACTTAGTCTTTCATAAACTTGGGGGAACACAGGAACCTGATGTGACTGCTAGACACAACACAGGAATGTACTGAGTGAGGAATCGCCACCAATAATGTAGCAATTTACAATAAATTTGTTCAGAATCCTACTGGCTGGTTTGTAACCTCTAAATGAGAAAAAACACATCCGATAGCCATATAGAGCTTCAGAAAAACCTAATAATTGGGCTTGTCATTCAAAGCAAGAAACAATAACTAACCAGCTTTAAGTGTTTTTCTTCTCTAGCTCCTCAGTAGAGCTGAGGAGGACTTTACAAAAAATGCCCCGAGCCAACTGTGCACAAACAAGTGGAAAATCTCATTAGATTTTAACACCTTGAAGGAGCTACACTTTTTACAGTACGACCATTTTCTTTTCAGACCCTCCAGCATCTTAATCAATTAAGCACCACAGTCCTGACACTGATTCACACAAAGGTTACTTTAAAGTGTTTTTGCAGAGCAGAAAACATATCTTTAAAGTCAAAGTAAAGGGATTTTTGTCTACATGAGAATCAGTCCCAGTGTTATCATATGACGCTTCCTTGATCTGCTGCATTTTTCACTTCTGCAGACCCTGGACCTGAGATTTCTGGAAGTGACAGTAAGAAAAACAAGAGGAAAGGTCTTTGGCTTTTTTATCTCTAGTGGGAGGAAAGATGTTTTTGTCTTAATATTCCTCTCCCCCTCTTCACCTCCAATAAGTTTGCTAATACTGGATAATTAGCATAAGGTAAAATATTATCATGGTCAAGCAGCTGGAAATTTTGTATGTTGCTTAGCTGAGAAAAATATGCTTCTGCTCTGTCCTCATTGCAAAAAAGATGTGGAGTCCTTAAGTTGGCTAATTCCGGATGGGTGACTTGGGTAGAAAGCTTAAGGAATAGTCTAGATAAGACAGAAGCGGCCAAATCTCTGTTCCCCTACTCTTTTTACATAAACACAAATGTGATAATCCTCATCTGTTCTTGTCTTGTACATTCTTATAATTCATTCAAGTGAGTACCACTGCTGCAGAAACCTCTCCATTTGTCCTAATTAAGACAGCCTGCACAAAACATCGTTAGGTGGACCCAAGCATAGCATGTATTCACAATGCTCTCCGTAATTCTATGAGGTAGCTTGAGTCATTTAGTTAACAACTTGGAGTAAAACAGTTGAGAAAGGCAAGCCCTTTATGGTTGTGATGAAGTAAGGTGCTGTAATGCAGAGCTATTACCGTGGATTTTGGCTAAATAGAAATAAGCAAAAAAGAACAAAACTTCTGCACTGTTTATTTTTTACATCATACGGTATGGTTTTTATACCATACTTGTTATGATAGTTGTTCAATACGCTTTGGTAGTTTGTTGAGCAACATCAAAATTGTGCGATTTTTTTTTTTCTTGAACATGGAATGTTTTGCTTTCTTTTTAGATGTTCTTGTTTCTCAGCTTCTAGAAAAAGTAAGCTTAAAAAAGTGTATATTTCTATCAGAGGAGAAAGGAAGGAGGAGTTTTGATTTACCTTTCTGTGTGTGAGAATTTATTTCAAGATTGTGGACTTGTCCCCAGTATCATTTAATTTAAAAAGTAATTCAGAATTAGAGGTGGTCAAGACTTTCCTTCTACAATGATTATGTTATGGGAAATGGACATTCCCAGATTTTTTATTCCAATGAGGAAATTTGACTAGAATTGAAATATTTCACCTCCTTCATAAGCCTAAAGCATTTTGGCTTTTTGTTGATTATGCATTTATTTGCATCCACCTAGATGCTGGGGGAATATAACATGGAAATTAAAATGGAAATGAATACTTCCTTTTTCTTTTTCAGTGGATCAAAATCTTAACGCAAACCTTTAAAGCTATGTCCACTGGGTTCCAGCAGCACAGTCTCTTTTCTGAACTGCACAGAGTGCTATGGGTCTGCAGTAGAATGAAGGCGAGAGTTCCCCCAAAGCCACTGCTATCTGGCACTGAAGACTGTCAGTGGATAAATGGTGCTTTGGAAGGGAATGAACAATTTCAGAATTTCCAAACTTAAATTTATTCAGAAACTCCACAGAAAATGTTGATTACCTCCGTTTTTATTCTTAGTTTAAGAAAGAAATATCAAAATATTGGCATTTTTGTTGGAAATTGGGAAGTTGGGATTTTGCATAGCTCACAAGGAAAGGAATAGCAGTCACGCCATAACCTCCGCTATGAAAGGGATCATTGCTTGTAGCTGTTGTCTTCCATCCACTTTACAGGCTATGCCATTTGTCTGCAGAAAGTAATTGAAAAACTCAGCAGCATTATCACTCTCATATTTCCTTTTCCTTGTATTCTGTATTTCTTGGTGTGAGCATCACTATGTTGCCTGCCTTCCTTTTTTTTCCTTGTTACTGCAGCTGTGATAGCAGAAAGCCCCAGGCTAAGCACTGCTAACAGCAAGAATGCTTTTAAGGCTGCTCCAGGAGTAGACAAGTACCCAACATGGCATGTCTAGATGTTATCCCTTCCTCAGACTTCTTGTTGTTCATTCTGCTTCTTCTGGAGCAGCATTTCTCTCTTGGCAGCCTTCCTTTGCAATCTAACACACCTCTTTCAGCTCCTCTTGTCCTGAGACAACGGGGAGCCCCCGTCAGCACTAGTGGAATCAAGCATTTCTGGAGAAAGAAAGAAATCCCCTGACAATAGAAAGAAGATTTAGCAGGAGAAATAATTTGAGATAGTGGTGGAAAGAGGAGGAGGTGCATGAAGAGAAAAGATAAAGGCGGAAGAAGAGCCAGGATCAAAAGGGAGGGGAGATGAAAAGCAAGAGTGGAACTGTTGGGGAGAGAACAAGGGAAATACTACAGCAACACCAAAGAGCTTAGAGACTCTAAAAATGTTAAGAGCATTGGCATTCAGAAATTAACTTCTTTTTACCTGTGCGTAGAACAGTGTGTCCGAACTTAGTTTTAGCATCTACATAGCAGTAAAGCAACCACCTTATCCATTATTTTAATGCAAAGTGTCAAGGGTGACAGTAAGACTTTGCCCTATACAGTGGCAGGTCTCTTATCTCCTTTGGGGAAAAAATACTACATTTTCCTTTGCTAGGTCTGCACTTGCATCCTGAGGCTACTCTGTGCCTTGCCGAAATAATGGAGAACCAGGTGTATAAACTATGTTGCACTCGACCTGCAGCCAATTCCTGCCCGTTCACATTTGCCCAAGAAAAGATAAATATTCTTTTGAAAGCAACAGGCAGATTGGGTATCTGCCTTTTCGTATTACCTTTAAGATTAAGAAGATAAGTGGTGTTTTATTTTTTGTCTTTTAAGGTGCCATTTAACTTTCCGAAGCAGCTGATTACACATTAGGAATGGGAGGATAGGAGGGTGCTTTTTGTCTTATCTCTCTGATTTATTGTTGAACTCTCAAACTGTTGGATTCAGCCACCTGAAACTCTCACTCATCTCACCAGCACTAAAGAGAAAAGTGCTTCTGGTTTTGATTTATTCTAGAAATATGTATTTTTTATTATGAAGCACAAATTTCCTATAATGGCTTTCAGATCCCTAAGGAGAAGCTTTTCCAGCCTGATTCACATATTGATAATGTAATACAATATATTTTCCCTTATGGCTTTGAAGTGCGGGTCTCAAAAGCTTAACTTAAAAAATCTGTCTGAAACTTGGAAGTTACTCTATGGAGGTGATTTGTGTAGGGTGCTGAGACAGCCCTGCAGACCACCCTGACTGCAGGCACCTGTCTGACGTGTCTGTATCGGGTGGAAAACAGCACCTCCATGTTAGCAGCACGGAAACAGAGTACAGCTAATACTTGGTTTTATAAATGTTTCATTCCCTTTTTGAGCAGCATTTGGTTTAAATCTGCTTCCCTAAGGTGACTGGCATGGCACTGTGTGATTCATCACAATACGACATGACAAGAAAAACACCGCAAAGATACAGTATTGTTATCAGAAAAAGATGGGCCTTTTTGGCATTAAAAGTACATTTAAGGATCTAGTCTATAGATGTAAATGCATTTAACTCCTAGTGGGACTAAATATCACTTCTGTTTGGATAAGAAGTGGAGAATGTAAAAGCTTTAAGTTGTCAATGAAAAAAACATGACAGGATTTAGCAGGGTCTGCTGACTGAAATCGCCTGCCCTGGGGCCGTGGGTGCCACCAGCCCAGCCCAGGGGCTCAGCCCTGCCCCGGGGCCACTGGAACCAGCCGGAACTGGCGGGGTAGCCCCTGGGCTCTCCTCGGAGGGGACCCTGCCAACACTAGACACGAGCACCCAATCCTTTCCCCTACATAATTCAGCAAATCTTTGCAAAAATGTTTGATTTTCTGGAGTGTGCGCCCAGCAGGATTCCTGGGCAGGCTTCCCCTGGGCCCAGGAATTCCTGTCCCTCCTGCCCTGCAGCTCTGGGAATGGCCACCTTCGGCAGTCTGTGATATGGTGGTTGCCGGAGGAGCTGAGAAGTCGAGCTTGCAAGATGAGGTCAGGACCAGTGAGGTACCTGGTGGGACTCAGGTGAGGGCTGGAGGGAGGAGGGATCTGGCTGGGACCTGGAGAGCAGCCCTGGAGCCGTGGCCCCACAGGGCGTCCCTGCAGCCCAAGACATGGCTGCGCGGTCGGCAGCCCTGGCCTCCACTGCACTGCCTGGAAAGCCATTCGGTTTCTGAAAAAGCAGAAGTTTTCAGCAGTGTTAACTTGCTTTGCTTTCACTGGAGTGACTAGAAAGGAGAGCTAAGAAGCTGGCGAACCTTCAAGATATTCCAGGAAATACAGCACACTTCTAATTCATATCATTTAAGTATCTGAGAAGCTTAAAAGCATGATAATAGCACCTCCGTCCCCAATGCAGCCATTTTGCAGGCTTTTTGGAGATAGAAGATGGTTTTAACCCCAGCTTCTGCTGTAAGTTTGCAATCATTTTTTTGCTGAATGCTCTCTAAATACATGCTTACATTTTGCTGGCTTGGGGCACGTTTGAAAGCGCACTAAGCTACCAGCAATGTTGATCTTTCTTATAGCGGGCATTTTTATTAGATCCTCTGTAAACACTTGCTCTAGTAAGTATGTTTTCGAGAATATATTTGGGAAACAGACAAAAAGGGATTGGGATATGTCTTTGAAGAAATTCTTTCTACAGTATTCGTTGAGGCCAGTGGCTGGGAGGAGCGAGAATGGCCAGGGAGGTGCGGGAACAGCAATCCCAGTTCTGCTGGTGAATGAACTTCAGTGTAAAGCACCCACACTGTTGTTAAAGTAAATCAACTAAAAGCCTACAGGAGAAATAGAAAATTTTCTGAAAGCCCAAATCAGAATTAATTTCATTAGTGTAGAGATTCAAAATATTTGGATAATTTTTTTTTTTATTTCAGTGCTTTCATGCTGTTCTCTGTATTGTGCTGTTATAAGGGGATAATGGCAAAGGGTGAGTTCCAGACACCAACGCAGTCTTTGCTCCAGTAAATGCTAGATAAACTTCCCCGAATGGCCAGTTGTCAGCCCTGCTTGATGGCCTGTCTGGGGAGCTGGTTAAAACCGATGTCCTGTAAGGCAGATCTGCTAACATTACCCACAAAGATGGAATTGTCTCGCAGTGCCATCCAAGAGCAAAGTTCTCATGTTATGTTCATTCCTACAGAGTGAAACAGCACCCAGTAAAGTGGTGCTGCAGAACCAGCTCCTGATGAGGTTTACAGGCCTTATAGTGCTGGAGGAGGCAGTTCAACCCCCTTCTTTTGTGTCACCCACTGGTACCACGGCAAATCACTGACATGGCAGAGGAAGGCAAGTGCCTGCTTTCAGACCATTTGCTGGGTTGGAGATATGTGATGAGGAGCTGAGCTCCCCTCCCCCCACTGTTTCTGTGCAGGCAGCTGGGTACCTGAATTCAGTGCACCTGAATACTTCTCTCTCCCTTCCTTATATTTATTTCTGCTCTTTATTGAAGCTGTTAGAGGCATGAGGGCTGTAACGGTCCCCAAAGTGTATGTCCTGAAGCTGAGGTGCTCTGGATGGGAAATGTAGACAGCTGCTTGGGGAATACGCTGAGGGCAGGGAATATGCTGGTGGTAGTGGTTAACATGAGCCATTTCAAAATAAGTTGATGCTGAAGTTGCACTTGATGAATTGCAAGAGATGCATAACAGTTAGAGATGTTACAGCAGTGCCTACTGGAAAAGTCACCTTTTCTCAACAGCTACCACATACTGGTACCAGAGATTCACCAGCATTTCCTATTGCACAGGCAGGGAACCCTTATATCTCACATCCAACCCCATCCTTGGAGTTAGAACAGTAAATGCAGGGTGATAAAGCTTGGTGAGGGCTAACTTGGAAATCATACACGTGGAAACCAAATACTGTTCTTAGTCCATACAGCAAGTCATGAAAGAGAAGTAGGTTAATAAGCCTAATTTGTCTTTTAAGAACAGCAGTCTTCAGAATTAACTTTCAAAATGGGGCTATGACCTGAAAAATAGTTTCTGAATGCTGTTCCCTCACAATAAATGCAGAAATAGTACAATAGCCACACTATGAGCCAACGATTTTATATTCAGTCTCTCTGGGTTTAGCATTTCAATGCAAACCAGTACTAATCATAGTGTCAGAGCTGGAGTTCCTTGTGCCTCTAAATGTTTTGCAGAAGGAAGGTTTCCATGGATGCCAAGGCTGTCATGTAAATAGGACAGAGCATCTCCGTCCTCTGTAGTGGTCCCTGGCTACCCCAAGGTATTTTCCAAACTGCAAGATGCCCTGGGATCAAAAGGACCACAGCAACACAGTGCTTGGAATGCACTAGAACCTGGTCCCAGCCATAGAAAGGTAGACAAATCATCTGAGTTTTCCTAGAATTTCACACGCTCTGGGATTCTAGTGCTAAACAGATTGAAAGAGAGCACTGCAGAAATTATCACAGAGGGCAGGTCCTGACCACAGCGCTGTGCAGGGAGTACTCTGCAAAGCTGAACCTACTATCCTAGGACTGCTAAACATCTGGCCCTTTTTCTAAATTTGTGTCTCGTTTTATTAGTAAAAGACACTATTTCTTTGTAGTAATGACTGAGGCAGGAAAAGAGAGCTTGAGGAAGAAGACAAGCATGTGCAAAAGGTACACTGCCTGACTCTACACCAGTTTCAATGAGAAGAATACAAAGGGGGAACCATGCTTATGGCTGGCTATTTTGGCTGAAAACTGGGGGTCAGCATTATTATGTGTGTGCTGCTTCTGACCACCTGTACAGTGGAACTCAACTCTACACCATGTGTGCAGTGAATCCAGACTGCTCCCACTGCACGTGTAAATCAGTAGTCTTTACAGCAGGGATAACAAATATGGTACCACGTCTGTTGTCTTCACAGTGCTGTGTCAGAGCTCTTTGCAGATAGGTGACAGCAGCCACCATCCCTGCAGCCCATTCACTCAAATTATATTGATGGAACATTAAGGAAACTCTGCTCAGGCAGTCTGATGTTTTGCTTACAGAAATGGTGAAGTTCTAAATAAAAACAGTTTGAGATCCTGCCAGCGTGAAAACTATTATAAACGGAAAAGATATTTTGCATCAAAAACAGTCACTTATTGTCCTGGAGAAATACACAAAACATTCTATCTTGAGCTTTCTTGTGTAAAAATCAGGAAAAAAAAATGTTACGTTTCATGTAGCTTCAATCCTACCTTCTGGGCCAGCTGGCAACCCTGGAATTTGCAGATTGTAGTTGCTTCTTTAATTGTTTTCCAATTATTTGTTTTAAGATTTTTAAATATAATCCCAGGCCGTTCAATTAACATCACTTCACAGTGCACACACTCTGCCATCCATCTGCTCAAGTTGTCTTTAACTGACACCGTCTTGTATCTGGTGTTCATAACTATCAAACATATCTCCAACACAATCCACCTTCTGTTCCCAGCTAGGAAACAGATTTTGCCATTTTTTATTCTAACACCTGTGCAGCTATCAACATTTTTCCACTGGAGATTTGTCATTGGTGAATGTACATGTTGGGAACTGAGGTTACTTTAATACATTCACAGAAAAAGCAAACCAGTGTATATTTTAAATCCAGAAAGGATTATTGTCTGCTCTGGCCTCTTCTGTAACAGACCATAACATTTCCCTGCTGTAGTTCCTGGTACTGTTTTAATAATAATACTTGAACCAAAGTCTGCCTATTTAAAATAAAAAACTTAACATTTAACCAGTAATAAATGCACGTAGTTATCCTGGGTATTAGCTACTCTGAGTGATAAAATTTTGCACCTTATTTCTCAATCTAGAAATGTTGAATTTTGACTACAAACATTTTTCTTTATTTAGAGTGAAAAGCTTTCCCATCCACCTGCAGGTTCTTGCATAGGTTCTTAAAACCTGAGCTTGTCACATCTAAACCTTTTCTTTGGATAAATAAATAGATTTACACCCTCATTTTTTTTATCATAAAACACATTTCTAGCCCTTGATTAGTCTTGGAGCTATAACACCTAAGTAGTTAATCACACTTTTTCCTAAAATGTGGCTATAGAAGGAAGACAGTATATTTGCTATTGTGTGCCAACAGTTGTGAAGTTAAAATAATATAGCTTCCCTAATCTGACCTTAATCTCAAGAGAAAAATCAAGCTATCATTCCCTATTCATCTTTTTTGTGCTGTGCTACAGTTTTATAATCTTTTATTCTGTGCCAGCCAGTAGCTCATTTCCCAGTAGGAAGCACCTTTACCCCCAGCAGGTACCATGGGGCTCCCTACACAGTAGCTTTCTTGCTATTATGCTTCCTGTAGGTCTACTATGTTCCTGGTTCTTGTGATATGGAACACCTTGTCAACTTTTCAGGTAGGCAGCTCAGAAAAAAACATTAAAAAAAGCAAACAACCCAGGAGGAAGTAATTGTTTTCACAAAGCTTAATTAAACTGTGGAACTCATTGCTAACAGATATTTTGGACGCTGAAAGCTTGATGAGTTCAAGAAGCAAATAGACAAAGCTGTTGCATGAGTGAATTCAACCAGAGCTATCAAACACCTGGAACCTCTGATTCAGGATGTCTCTCACCCACAGATTACCTAAGCTGAAGTCATTAGGAAAGGGCCAACACCTGTGTGTCTGCATGCTGTTAAGTACCTACAAGTGTCTGTTGTCAGGAGTGGGGGGATGTTTTGGAGGAGGTGCTTTACGCCTTGGGTAAGCAGTGCAGTAAGCTGGGTGGTGCTGGTTGTGTGTTGGGGCTGGCCGCTGTCCTTGAGCGGTGCCCTGCTGCCAAAGGATGGGTGTAATGTTAGCTACAGGGATGTGAAAGCTTTGAGCACTTTTGGCTTTCCTTTCATGAGGATTTATTGATCATCCTTCTGTGTTTGAAGTGCTGTTCCTCAGAGCAGACTGCAAAAGGCATGATAAGATTTCCTACCTCAAGCTATGCCCTGCAGCACCTTCCCTGGGTCACAGAGTGATTATTTTCTTCCCCTTTTTGTTGTTGGTATGCACAAGTTTGAGGGGGTTTGAAGGAAAGCAATGCTATGATTTGGTTATTTTTTATGATGCCTATATGGGTGTAAGCAGCCTGTGTTGCTGATATTCCTATATTATCCTAGAAGGGAATTGGGTCTCGGTTTCTTATGTGTGTTAAATGTGTACTTTATGCTTGGGAGTTTTAGAGCTTTTCTGTATGTAGTTGTCTGACTCATTAATGCTACAGCTGACTTCCTGTCCCTATAACTTTAAACAATTTCTTAAAACAGGCATCATAGTATTTTTCTGGTTGTAGCATAGATTAATTTATATTTACAAAGCACCTGTTTTATGTGAGTTCTTAGTCTTATGAAAATACTTTAATTTAATGCATCACTTGAGTTCCTCTAAAATTCTGCTTTTCTAATGCTGCTAGAAGTGCCACTGTATAAGCCACAATGTTCCTCCTTCAGTAATATCCTTAATTTTGCTAAGAAGCGTAGTCTTACATCTCACATGTACACAAAGTATTTTTTTAAGTCACTGCCCTTCCCAGTAATGATATATGGAATAGCCTTATTGTGCATGTACACAATGAACAGAGGGGGTCATCTCATGCCTCCTTGCTCCAGTTCTCATGTGCTTCCTCTATTTTTGCCCTTTGGGAAATACACAGGGACTAACCTGTGGCTTGTATTGGTCCCGTCTAGTGGATAGCAGCGGTCTTGATGTCACCGCTGCTGTCTGCGTTTAGGATCATCAGTTACGAAGTAGGACCCTGCTATACATTCAAAAGTAAAGCTACGCTGAAGTAAATATGTGCTAGGAATTAGAATTATCCTGCAAAACTCCTAAGATGAGTCTGTGCATTCAAACAAACAGAAGTTAAGAGTTGTGGGACTAAACAGCATTTTTGTATGTGTATGCTATGCTGTTGACCTAATTTCATCCTTGCATGCTATATTATTGCACATATCAAATATTTGCATGTGATTATAAAATTTTTGTACATCTTATAGTTGGCATTTTTAAAGGGATAGGGAGGCAGAGCAAGGCAAGGAAAAGCAGAAAGTTTGGTGGTGGGAAAAGAGTGGGCTATAAATAAGATATGAGATACAAATTTAAGACCAGGTTTATTTACAGAGGGCTCCAACTATATTTGCTGCCAATTCTGGTGCTGTGGTGATCCATGATGAGTTCACGCGAAGCTGATCGGTGTCTATCCTCTGCAGCTGGGAGAGGTGCTGTGGTGCTCACCAGTGCCCCACATTTGCACCTTCTGCCCTGAGGTTGGAAGGGATGTGGCCAGTGCTGACACAGAAACACGAGAAGTGTTCTTGACAATGGGGTGTTACCATGGCACGCTAACGTACATTCTGGGGACTAAACCAAAGCCTAAATTATCTGATGTTTTTTTTCTGTCTCATATTTATACATACAGTTTTTTAATGTAGCCGCTATCTATTTATTACATTTCCTTTGATTAAAATTAGCCAATAGCACAGGGAGCTCCATATTGCTCCTATACTCGAGCTAAACTGTGCTTAGGCTGCACATATTATCTGAAAGCATTCCCATTTTTCAGTGCCTCAGAACCACAATGTCCAGTTCTGCAAACCTTAAGCCACATGAGCGATCCCTCGTCCACTGAAATTAATGGAATCCCCTGTGTGAACAAGGATTACGCTAGTGAATAAAGGGTTTTCAGATCGGGGCCCTAACCCTTTTTTAATTAACCTTCAAAGAAAGAATTTATACAGGAAAACTCTGCTCGGTGGTGAGCAGTCAATAAACCATGTCTTTGTAATTCCTTCCTTCCTTTATGGGCCCTTTGTGTGAGGCTTAAGTGAAATGGATCTCACTGTCTATATCCCTTCCTTACTTCCCTCCTGCCCAAGCTAATCACTTTATAAATGTCATAGTTTCTCTCTATTGTTCTGTTTTGGGGTGCGTTTGGTCTTGTCTCATTCAGTAACTGCTAGCTTAGCTATTTCTTTTTACATTACAAAAAAAAAGTAGACAAAACAGACTGAAATGTCAGGAAGAGAGATTCTATCTTATTTTAACCTCTTGGAATCAGAATGCTAATTTTTATATGACAAATCTTGTAAGCCAGTTTTTGCTATATGGAAGCTGCTACTTCCTGTATTTCAATATTACAGATGACCTGTCTCAAGTATAAAGTTTTAGGATTTAGAGGTTTATTTTTAAAATAATCTCTTGTAACTTTCCATCTTCAGGTTCATCTCAATGCTTTCTAATGTCACAGTTATTGTTTATGTGCCGTTACAGATTAACCATGGTGGCCCAGAAGCAAGATCCGCAAATGATGGAAAATAGAATCATGGTAAGATATGCTTGTTTACCTAAAGTGTTGTCTGATAACATTGCGGACGGGTGAATTGAAAACAGTAGAAAATGGTGGAGATAGTGAAAACAGAGATCTCTATTGCTGTCCAAAGACAAGTGCAAATTTTGCTGCAATCTGTGGGATATACGGGATTTCTGTTACAAATAACATAGTGTTTTCTCAGTGCTAAAATGAAGCTGAAAGATAGACAAAATGTTTTGCCATTATGTTAGTCAACAGAAGTATTCTGTTATTTCTGTTTTCCAGTTACCTACAAACAGTTTTTTAATTTCTGAGAGTATTTGCAGTTACTTGTAAACTGTAGATGCTTCGTCATATGCTGCCTGCTTTGTTTCTGTGTAGCTATGTGGCTGGGAGCGGTGTGGCCACCTGGGTGTGATGGTCTTTCTGCTTGCTAATTGGGTAATTGCTGGTTAACTACAACGTTTCCTGGTAAATGCAGAAGGGTCCACTTAATTTTGGGTAAACATGTGCACGTCAGATTGCAGAATGATTTATGAGAGAACTTCTCTTCACACAAATATTTGCAGATGTGTGGATGGAACAGAAGGTCTGAAAGTCTTAATTGGAGACAGTGCCAGGATAAAATGTTGGTTAATTTTTATGTTGCTGATCCAAGCCTTAGCATTTTTATGTTTATGAAGATGTTGAATTAGCTGGTAAGTGGCTTAGCTGATACACTGAGAAGCAATGTCAGTGTGATATGAATACTTTTTTAATCCTGAAGAATAAAGGGATGTCAACAAATGTTCATATTGGCATCAGTCCAGTTTTTCCTGAAGGATACCTTACACTGCATTTGTTTGTCTCTCCTCTGATCCTTCTTTGAATATATTCCCTCTTTTCTTCTCTCTGCTTAATCATTTGTAGTCTGTTCAAAAGAATTGGTTTGGTTCTGTCAAGATCTATGTCTGTAATGACAAAGTCCCTTTTTTCTCTCTTTTTCACCGTGGTTGTGAATAGGGACTTCCCCTTAAATAAATGCATGTACAAGAATGGAAAAAGTGGATAGCTTCTGGAATTTCAGCTTCGGAGGAAGCTGTCTTTGGAGAGGTGTTCAATGGAGTATCTCTTTTAAAAGTTTTCAGGAAATGAAATATCCTTCCCCTTCCTTGGGCACATTGGATAAAGAGAGTAGGTTTATGCCTGGGTGTTCTACAGCTTGAGACTGCTGTTAGGAGAATGTAATTCTTGTTATCTTTCTGGGTACCACCTATTCTTTGCTGGAAACCTCCCAATTCTACAGTTGGCAATTCTGCAAATGGTCGAAGGGTATTCTCAACTCTGTCTGTCTGTTAGCAATCTGAAAGCAGGGACTTATTAAGGTAGAAAATTTTCATTTTTAGCTCCTCCCAACTCAGAGAGACAGGGCAGTGTTGTACAGCAGCTATGAGTGCAAACATAAGTTTATTCCCAACTTATGACTTTGTGGCACTGAATACTGCTATTGCCATCCCGGCTCTATGCATCCTCAAAAACCTGGCATGGGGCAGGGGTAGATGTCCTCTTAAGAATGCCTTCATTAAGAAAATGGTGTTATATTATTTAAGTTTCTTCATGCTATTGTGGCATACAAGCTGAGGTTGGGGAGCTGTTATTGTGAACCTTGGTATAAATAAATACCTTCTCTATATTTCTCACTGACCTTGTCATGGTACTTCCTGGTTGCTGCGTTCTCCTGTCCTCTAATGCTCCTCTACCAGACCTTCAATAAGACACTTAGGCAACAGCTCATCTCAGATAGCAGAACCTAATCTCAAAATTTCCGCTTCCCCTAACTTGCATCTCCTTCTACTAGTTTGTTGAATTGTATTTGCAATTCCCTTGCTAATGTTTTCTAGACTCTATCTCTTAGTCTCAGAAAGGAATTAATAATCCTTCTGACAACTTGATCCATTTAACCTTTCACCCTATTTTTTCTTATAATTTTTTACATCCTAAAAATCTACTGCTATGAAGTCACATATGGCTCTTAAACTCATTTTTGCCTTCAGTGACCTATTATCTTAAGTATACTCAAAAATATAGTCTATTTGCAGTTTTCATTTGTTCACTCAGTCAATCCCAAGTTTTAAACCCAGATTTACTATTATTCTAAAAAACTGATTTGTTTACGAAGAATGACTCCTTTTTGTAATTGCAGAACATTTAAACCTCACATAAGCTGCAGTATAAGAAACTGATTTTATCTCATTGCCTCAAAAGAGATTTTTATATAGGGCTGCATCAGTGTTTTGGATTTCTAAGTATTCCTATGTCTTGGTTTTCAGAACCAAGCTGAGCATTAAGATTCTTTGAAGGCAGCAGCCTTGGGGTTTTTAATTAAAATATCTATTAATTTTTGACATGAAATCTAATTATGACTGTTTTGACCATAAAACTTCTTACCAAGCCTTGTTTATTTAAGGGGATGGGGTGATAGTGTCATTTCTAAGCAAGCTGAATCAGCAGTACATGTTTCAGTAAATTGTCTATCAATATTTCTAGACAGTCTGAAAGAAATGATTATGGGTGACATGCATGGATGGAAGGAAAACTTACATAAACATAACTTTGTTTCTTGGTAATTTCTTTATTGATAAAGTGGTAAATACTTTTTCTTGCCTTCCTCCAAGATCATCTGCCATATTCCCGATGCAGATCAGAAAGGCCTAATACTTTTAAGGAGACATTTCCCACTGCTGATAGGTTGCACCAATTTGAACTTTAGTAACCACTTTTCAAGTCAGCATTTGCTAAATGTAATCTGTAGATTTTCTGAGGACATGGGATTGGTCTCTCAAATACCGTATTCTTGAATATAATCTGATGTTTTTCAGAGTAATTACACACACTCAATGAAACTGAATTTGATTTGTAAGTCATCATTGGTTCTTTAAAGCCCTGTTAAGGTATTCCTTTTAGTACCCCTTTGAATAACTTATGAATTTCTAATAGTTTTATTTCCTTGGTAGAAGACACTAGGCTATTATGGAGCATCTCTCTGTATCTAGCAATCTTATATTTATCTAGAATTACTAAAAACAGGCTTTGGAATCCAATTGTCTATGCGATTTCCATTTACTGTGGAGAGATAAAATGGCACAAATGGGCGTGAGAGCCTGATTCAAGAATACAGTAGTAGAGTGGGGTTCCAGAGAGCTTGGGTTTGCACCATGAGGATGGCAAACAAACACTAGGCAAGGATAGAAAGGAGTTCACGGGGACCAGACAAAGCATGGTTGCTTGATAGCTCAATAGACAATTGGTCTACATCAGGAAATTGGAAGAATGTATTGTAACAAATTATATCAGTGATGAGAAAAAGGTGACAGCTTTACAGAGTGTAATGAGGGCTAAAGCCTATAATGCGCTGTATAGCTTAACAGCTGGTATTAAATCAGCAGACAAAACATTTGCTGAGATTGTGGAAAGTCTAGAAAATTACCTTTCTGGTATCTGCTGAATGTATCTGCTTCTATAAAGAGGATCAAAAGAGAAAATGAGGCAATTCTTGAATTTGTCAGTTCAGAAAAAGTTTAAATGATGTGTTAAGAGACTAGATAGTGTATTATATGCAAAAATGAAACAGTCAAAAAATGGTTATTGACTGGAATAATTGATCCAAAGCAGCACATGGGAGAGCAGCAGGGCAATAGAGGACACTGAAACACTGTAGGCAACCTGTGTAACCGCTAAACGGCATTCTAAGCAGAAAGCTCAAACTAGCGAAGCAAAGCAGCATGTCTTCTCTCCGTCTTATCATGCAAATGAGTGCTGATATGAAGTAACTAAAAGAACTTGGGATATACAAAGAAAATGTGCAGGTCGCTTCCAAACCTATTACCCCTTACAAAGGCAATATAAAATACATTCAGAGCTGTGGTGCTGCAGAGGACAATGTCTATTATAGTCTGCTGTAGTTTATTGTAAAAGCACAAGTATCTTTACAGCAATTTAAGTTACAATACAATAATCAAAATTTTATTGTATTTTGTTAAAAGTGGAGGGAGTAGACTCTGAAATGTATTTTTGACAGTATTCTTGGACAGCAGAGAAGAAGCAGCAGTGAGATGATGCTTTAAATGCACAGAAAAAAAAATCCACATCTTATAAGCATTTTTGCAATAGAGGTAATGTGTAACTAAAAATACTGTATTCTTCTGTAGCATGCTTCCTGTGAAGGGAAGAGGTCATTTATTACATGATAGACAGCGGCTGGGAATGTGATTTTGATGGACTGATAGAGCTTAATGCTTCTCCAGGCTTTCAGTGGTGTTGGGAGGAGGGTCATACATGACACAGAGTGGAAATTACCTGGACTCTTCCACATTGTTTCCCACAGATTTTAGGACAATATTAGGATCTGAAATGTCTGTTGTTTAGGAGGGACCAGTCATACAGGTTGCTAGGCTTCCTCAGTACAAAGCAAAAGAAAAATACAGAATACAAGCTCTTTGTAGAAATCATGATATGACAATGAGAGTGGAACACTACAACATGTTTCCACTAGCTATGATTAAAACAGTTGAGGTTCTATATATCCAAACTGAATTCAATATTAACTCATGCTTGCAATTTAGTAACTTTTAACTGAAACTGAATGAATTTGTTCCATTAGTCGATGGTAAGCTCCCAAGTCTACCTAGAGAAATATGCCTGCAAAATTGGAGATTGAAATTGATAGCAAGAAATATTTCTTCAAAGACAGTTGTAATATCACCAGCTAATCCTTTCAATGACATCGGTATTCTTTATCACTGAACAATAAAACGGATGTTTTATGAGTTTCCTAGCATTCGGTGTTATGTGGCAGTTAGTGCTATAGAGCACCTTAAACAGTACTGCTGAGGAATTGCCAAGAATTTGAAGGGAATAAGGAAAATGTGAAATTTTTTAAAAGGTTCAACTGCATTATGGCTGGCAGAGTTTCACCTAAGCCTTGTGATTTATCTTTAGGAACCTTAACCTTCAGATGTTCCTCATGTGTACCCCTCTTTGCAGATAGTCAGTTATTTCTGTAGGTTTTTGCCCATGGCAGTACAGCATTCAATCTGCAGAATGAACTGTTACAGTATGAATAGAAACTCATTGATTCACGTGGTATTCTGGGACTTTTCATGAGTAATGGTGCTCATATTGTGCGAGAGACTCCTTACACACCTTTTGTCTATAAAGCTACCTTATGATGCTTCCCTAAGTGGAACAGGAGCAGTAATTTCACATCTGATGGAAGATCAGAGTGAAAGGTCCATTGCCTTTGCCTCTAAATTCCTTACCTTGGCAAAATGGAGCTGCGTGGAAATTGAGAAAGGATCTCTGAGCTATTTTTGGCAGTTAAAACTTTTCACTAGTGTTGTATAGGTAATGATTTATGCTGGTTGAAGATCATCAACTTCTAGTTTTGTCTTTAATCCCACAAAAAGGAGTTCCAACTATAACTGCTACAAAGCTTTCAAGATGGGAAGATAGCTCACTGTAGTAGTATTGATTTAAAAACTATCAACAGCCTCATGAATGCAGATTGTTTGGCAAACTTTCCACTGAAAAATCACCTTTAATGGTACTGAAATGGAGTCAGAAGCAGTCTATAGACTCTGCATGGCACAAATTAAAGCTCTCAACAAATGCATTAAAATTCAAAAATAATCTGAATACTAAAATCTGTACAACATAAAGTGGGCAAGCATATATTTATAAACTGTTGCATGAGAAGCATAACTGATGTCCTTCTTCCTACAAATTTGTCTTATACCTCATCCTTCCTCTCATATTTGGAAAAATTTTGTGCTCTCTGGCTCTTACAACTTTTTCCTTCCATAGTATTTCCAGTCATGTTCTGCTTCCCCTAATTTCCATCAGATCTGTTTCTGTTCTCTCCTGTATCATGGAGAAGGCAAGAAGTAGCTTGTGCTTCAGCTCTGAACCAAGTGTGTGTAAAACAGCAGCTGCTGTGCGGGTGTCCTACTTCATGGGCTAAGAACAAAAGATAATGCGATGCAGCCTGCTCTGTGGGGCTACTCGCTTGCAAGTGGCACCTGTACCCCATCTTGATGATGGCTGAGGTGTGTGGTTGGTTTGTTTTTCTTGGTGTGTGTTAGGTTGTGCTTTTTCTTTTTTGCCTTTAAAAAAAAAATAAAAATTTAAAATCTTTGAGCTCTTTACTCATATGGCAGGTTTGGTTGAACTTGATCAGTGGATCCAGAAGTTGTTGGAGGATTGAAATAGGTAAAAAAAGGCATGTTTAACCTCAGACATGCATTCTGCTAAGTACCCAGGAAGTTACAGGATAAGCCTGGTAAAATTTGATTGCTCCTCTTTCATGATGGAGTCATCACCTATAAACCAGGCTTAAGATAGCTACATCTTTAATTTTTTATTTTATTAAAAATACCTGTTTGGTGTCTGTTACAATCATTAAGGTGTGATGTTTAAAATGCCTTTTTTCTAAATTCTAGGTCCAGAAATCTCCTAAGTATTAATGTCAGAAATAAAATACTAGAAGCCCAGGATAGGTCTGTCTCCCTTCGCTATCTATCTCAGTGACTAGAAATTTCTACAGAAATAGAAGATACAGCATAACTGTCTCAAGGGTTTTACAAAATGCATCTCATGCCTAAATATTTTCACTTTCACCTGAGTTTTGCTAGTAGTGTTTTGTTTAGACTATATTGGGGCTTTTGTCTGGCATGTACACATCTATATTTGTGGGATGTAATGTTTTTACTTCATTAAATATTCACTCTAATGTGCAGGATATAGCAGTTCTGGGACAAGGAAGAGTAAAAATCTCATTTCTGAAGTAAGGAGTTCCTGGATAAATTGCAGAAACTTAAAGAGCAGAATGTAATACTCGCCTTAAGGGCCCTAATTGTTTTTTGAAATAAGTAGGATACAAAATGTCACAGTATGGCTCCTTACTGCCCTGATGCAGTGCATTAGTGCAAAGATTTATTCATACTGTCAAGAAAGGAGGGATTCACACTGTAACTATGGGCAAAGATAACTTAAAATATCAGGTTTCTATGGGGCAGCCGGAATACGGAACAGACTATTTCAAATCATATAGTGGCCAAGATTCTGAAAAGCTGCATTTTGAACTCTCTCAGGGTTGTTTGTGTGTTTGGTTTTTTTTTAAGCCCAGTATATAGAGAGATATGGGAAAGAAACAGAGTAATCAAGTGGTTCCATGAGTATTGCTTTTATGTAGGAGGAAAATGAAGCAGTGAGATACAGCAGAGATAATTTATGGAAACTTGGGGTGATAATTTCACAGCTTTATCCTTTGTCTTGGTGAGCAGAAGTGGTATTGAATGTGACAGAAAAGTAGAATGTTTACTTGGATGTTCTGCAGGAGGGACTCTTATTGAAAATATAGAGCATGCAATACAGCCAGATGAGGATGTGTGCAAGTAGCAATGAGCTTTGTGTTTCTATTTTTACTTGAAGGAACTCTCTTTGAAATATTTTCTACAAAGTAAGAAAGTATAGCTAGAACAAATACCCTTGAAAGTTCTAGTGTGTTTGTTTAATGTCTGCTAGCCATACCCAAAGACACATAATATATATCATTGCCAACAAGACTGCTTGTGTATTGCTTTGTGTCAACTCTGATTTTGATAGCTAAGGTTGGAGTAGTACTTAGTACACAGTTTCTCAGGGCATTCACCTTGCATAGCAGGAGACCCCATTAATGAGCACTGAACAGATGCTTGGACACCTATGGAGTGGCTGGGGTAGCTCTGGCAGCATGTAGAAGGGCACTGCAGCAATATGGGGCCAGCTTTCCAGCCCTTTGGAGTAGGATGTGCTTGTTCCCATCCAGAGTCCTGGTTATTTCCCTACACTTCACTCTTTTTGGAGAAATGCTGGAGTGGGATAATTGTGCCATGATCCTGGTATGGCAAATGATAACGGATTATTATAGATCATCTCTGTATTTATGTGAACTGCATAATTAGGCTTTTTATATTCCAACACAGTAAGTGCAGATATGTGGAAGTCCTAATATTGTGCAGAGCATAAGGACACATTGGCGATACTCAGAGTAGTAAAACTGGCACTACATCCATGATGCTCAGGAATTTATGGGAAAAAGTGTTTCTCAAATCAGTTTGTCTAGCAATTTCCGCTATTGCCTTTGCGGTAAAATCTGCTCAACACTTACCTGAGGTATAAATGCTATGCAAAAAGGTGCAACTTGGATCTTAAGGGAAAAGCTTTAACAATGCACTGATCAGAGTCAGATGACAATCTTGGATTGTGATGAAGATGTGAGGACCCTTTTGTTTTCCTCATTTAGTGTCAATAGAAGTGTTTGTAATATGACATGTTTGAGGTAAACTTTTTTCTTTTTTTTTTAAACACCTTTTCCACAATCTTAATTTCATAAGTGGCTGTTGACATTTTGGAGTGAATGATAGGGTGAGAACATCAAGCAAACATTCTAATCAATCTGAAAATATACTGAAGTGGGACTGTAACAACACCTTCTCATCCTGGTACCCATGCAGTGTTTGCATCTTCATCAGGTTAACCCTAAGCTCTACAGAAAGGCTGCTGAAATACTGCTCTTCATAAAATCATACAAGAATGCCTTTCTAATAAATTTATCATGATATACTAGCTGGAAAACTAGTTCCTCTTTACATGTTGAATAATAATATTGTGGTATATTTATGCTTATTTATTTAATGTAACTTTAATGTGAAGTAGGTCCACAAGATGGCCCTTTTGTCTTGCCAGGTCTTGGATCACAGGTGAGCTCGGAGACCAGCACTATAGCTATTGATCTCTTCTGTCCTGAAATCCCATATTCAGAAACACAAGCTGATTTGTGTGCTTCATTAACATTTGTTTGGCCTTCTCCATGATAATATCTTGTTTGTGTCTTGCTTAAAAATAGACATAGATTACTGAAATGTTGACAGCAAAATTGCCAAGGAAGAAAACTTCTGCACTAGATAAACTTTACAGGTCATGTTCTTCCAGTTTCACAGTCCGAGATGATTATTTGTGAATAAGGAATGGCGAGGATTGTAATTATCATAATATAATCAAATCCTAGAGTATTTTAAAGGTACAAAGCATAACTGCTAATATTTGACTTCCTAGAAATAATCATGATTGGTAACATCAAGCATCATCCAGTGACTCCTATTTCAGCCTAATTAGTAAGTGTATACATACTTACACAAAGATATCCATACACACAAGCTTACAGGCACAAAAATGTATTTTTTTTTTTTTTTTCACTGAAAGAAAAATATCAAGAAATTAGAACTGGAAAAATGCAAAGCAGTTCTGTGCTAAAGAACTAAGATTTTCATCTTGCTTGTAATAAGAAGAATTACTGTTCCATTTTTGATGCAGGTGTAGAGATACCTTGCAGTGAAGTAAAATGTATCAGCACTAATTCTGAGGAGTTTCTACACATGCCAGAGGCAAAACATTAGAGTAACAGTCAAACTCAAGCTAGGGACTTTCTCAGCCATGTACATCTGTCAGTTAAAAATAAACATCTGAACATCACTAGGACTTTCCACGTAGATGTTGATGGCATGATCTGAGCCTTTATTTTTTTCCTGATACATTCTCTATACTTATTTCAGTATCTCAGCACACTGGCTGACACTCCATATTGAATAGGTTGATTTATCTGTGCACAATACATGCTGAACTGAACCAGCAGCTTTGTTTTTCAATTTCTGTGGTTTTGTCAAGCTGAGTCAGGCACATATCTTTTGTTTTCTTTAGAAATAATCTTTAACTGATTTCTCAGTTTAACATGAATTTCAGGAAGTGTAGGATGGTTTGACATATTTCATCTCCGTATTCTTCATATCTTCTCCCTTAAAAGTGTGAGGTCAGTGCAAACATGCAAGACTGCTTTCATCAGATGGAACAGGAACCAGGTGTGTCTTCAGCCCTGTGGATTCTTAGCACCAAGGCACTGGGACTCTTTTTAGTGTCATATAGAAAATATTTTTCTTACAGCAAAAATCTACAAGAATTTGGAATGCAATTGGCAACACGTAAGAATGCCCAGTACTATGAGATTCTCCTGGAAGAATTTGGTCACTGGAGAGAATGGATCAACAGGGCTCTTCAATGGTTATCTTGGGCAACATTTTTAATAATGCATTTCTTACCAGACACATTTTTTCAGTGCCTATAGATTTTTTTCAACTGTTTGAATTAATTATTCCAAAATATTTTCATTAATATCACCTTAGTCAGAGCTTTTGACATATGCATCCCTTTGTAAACACTGGGCTCAGCCACAAAACTTAATTCTGAATTCAACATTTACAGTCTTCAGGAAAGTTTAGAACTTTGTTTGCAATTCAGGTGCAACTCGAAGGGTAACGTCTCCACTGAGAAGCACAGATTCCTGCAGATCATTGTATGAATCAGAATTCAGTGGAGGCATGCGTAGTGGACAGCAGTGTGAGATGCAAATTTTACAACAAAAGTAACCTGTATATATGTATCTCAGCATCATTTTGGGCTCTTCATTCTTGTGAGTTGACTAAATGCCATAGGTTTGAACACCTCCGGTTCTTACAGCTCGCGTGCATGTGCAAATCGAGTAGACGCTGTTACTTAGAATGTAATGTTAGCTTCCCTGCATAAGCTTCTGCATTCTTGCAGTTAGTCACAGGAGCTTGCACTGTGTTTTGGAGCATCTTAGTCAAGCCGTATATGTGTCATAACTTGTCATTAAGACAAATGACTGTTCATGGAAGAAAGGTCACACCTGTGGAGAAGAGGTTCTGCAAGACAACTTGCATTTCCCCTCAGCAGACAATTCCCAGGTTTACACATGTACCAAGATTGGAAGTGCCCAAGATGTTAGACTTCTGACACTTTGTTTTGTGTTAGCTGATAGATGCATCGTTAACTGTATGAAGACAAATGCACACAACATATTTCTTCCTAAAATTATGCTGATGACTCTTGAAGCCAGTGATCTTCAGGAGTTTTATAATAAAAATAAGTTGTCATCCTGCAGTATTTCACTTGGTCATCATGTTTTTACATGAATCATCAGATTTATTTTTTTTTTTAAGCATTACAAAACCCATACTGTGTACCAACCAGCTGCAGAACACTTACAATGGCCTTAAAATCCAAAGTGCTACTTCAGGGCATCTAATAAGAATATTTAATGCCCAGTGGTATAATTTATCTGTCTTCTTTTCCTTCAGCTGTTGATATCATACTTAGTGCTCAGTTAACTTAGCAGTATGACCCAGTGTAGGACTAATTATCATTAACAGTACAATTATTTAGGTACTGCTAGTAGATTTCTGGACAGTTTATAAACAAATGTAAACATAGAAGAAGATGCAAACAAATTAACAAGGCAGGTTAAATTCAGTGCCAGCAAAAGCAACTTGATTCACATTGCTAGGTTACAAATTAATTGTATCTGTTTTCTACTAAACACAGAATTAATCTATAGGACTCAATACCACAAAATAGTAAGCTCTTAATGGAGTTCATTTACCAGATATTTATATGACTATTGAATGTTCACAGGCATGATAGACAGATCATAGTTCTAAATATTGCCGATCTGCTCAGTGCCTGAAAATTAGAAAAAAATATCATCCAGAAAGTGAGTTATTCTATAATAATCCATTATAAGATCTCCAGCAGCTGCCTCTGGTTGCTCTGGGAGATGCAGTGTCCTGTCTGGCACAACATAGTTGTTGTGAAGCTAAAATCAGTCTTATTAGATTTAATGACAACCTAGCTATTCATCAGTGTTTAGTCGGTTTTTTTTCCTTAGAAGGCACTTAAGTCTGATCAATTGCTTATGACAAATGTCCTCCTGGGCGTGCTTGTATCTGGTAGTAGCTGAGAAGTGGTGGGTGATAGTTTATGAAATGTCTTGGTGCCATATATAGAAATACTTCTATTTATTTATTTTTTTATTATGAGGTGTAGAAGCCTTTCCTTATCCTGCTCTGTGCTTCCTCCATGCGATTCTGCCACTCCTCCCCAAGACTGTTGAATGTTGTGGCTAATATCATATTAATCTGATGGAGGTGAAGAAGTTCAGCCCACTGTATTCTGGTGCCAGAAAGACAGGGAGTGGTGAGAAACACGGAAGCACACTCGCACTGGGTGACGGCTGAAGCTGAAGTTTCTCTGGAAACAGTGCTGCTGGGCTTCCTGACCTCTAGTGCCCATGGAGAGACCTGCTATTCCAGAAGGCACGTGTCCCCAGTCTTCACCTTCTCCATCAAAATCAGAACTTTTGGCATCTTTTATCAAACGGGCCTGGCTTACGTGGTACCCTGTGTTCTGTTTTGCTGAGTTACTTTCAGGAAGGCTAAATTGTTGTCAATTTTACTGTGCTTTTTTTAAAAGCTAATGGGGCTGCATTGCAAGAAATCTGAAATGAAAATGAATTTAAAAGCAATATGAAATACCTCTCCTTAGAAGGTGAGCCGATGGAAGGTGAACCAATGTTTACACGAGGATAAATGAGCATATCTAAATAAATAGAAGACCTTCACTTTGTGCCACGTAGCTTCTGAAGGTTTAGGATGAAATAATAACTTAGCAAATATATAGATAGTTAAATATTCATATTTAATAAGTAATACACTTCAATAAGGTGCATTGTAATAATGCATAATAAGGAATATTAAATAGTAAGGATGGCTTTACTGTCCTTTAACATTCATTCTTTTGTGATCAGAGCAGCTCTCTCAGAAAAAGTAACAAAGTTCCATCTTAAACTGCCAGTGGAGGAGTGTGCTGGATTGCCAGGCAGACCAACACACTATTCCTGTGGCAGTGACTGTGTTAAGCCACTGACATGAAAAACACTTTAAAGGACCTTGTCCTTTTGCTGTCTGTGGTCTGAGATAAATGGTTAAAAAAAGGACTTTCAGCTTTCAGATACCCATCACTGTGCTTTTAAAACTCGGGGGTTTATGGCGTAAATTTGCAACCCAAGACATTCAGGAATTCTGACCCTGAGTTTTCTTTCATGGAAGCTTTATTTTCTTTTAATTACAGTAGTTTCCCCAAAGTTATAGTTATGTTATGGAGCTGCTGTAAATGAGATAGGTAACTTTAAGCAAGCCCCTTTAAAGGCTTTTATTCTATCAAGTTATCATTAGGAGTCCTGATGGAGGGGACTTCTTTGTCTATTCAAGTCTTGGGGGGTTAACTACACATTTAGATCTCCTCTGTTCAAGTGAGTTACCTAAGTTTCTATTTTCTTTATTTTTTTTCTTTAATGGAACCTCTCACCCCAACATGCAGAATCATTACTTCTGTAATATTAATGCTCAGATGAAGATAGATTAATATCCTTACTTTTCTTTGCCATCAGATGGATTGCTGATGTAGAATGTGAAGCAGTGAAGTGAAACACCCAAGGTGATGTGTAAATGGGTCAAGGCATTTCGGGCACCTTTGCCAGGAATTGTAAAGTGTGTAGAGCATCTATTTAAATTCTTATATTTGGCTGCATCTTACTCAATTAGTCTATCAAATTCCTCATTAAAGTTCTTGATCATTTAGAACTACATAATTAAACACTACACTGGGAGGAGGGGGAAAAAATCCTTTAAAGTGCTCTGTATCATTTAAAAGAAAAAATCCCATCAAGGAGTGATATTGCATTAGTATTCATTACTATTAAAACATGTTGGAAGTGGAAAGAATAAAAAGGATTAATCTTATAATGCCAACTCTAGGAAGGAACTAAGTTTTCAACTTTTTATTAATTTCTTTGTTTTCTGTGTGATTGCTGTGTACATACAGGAAGAGTTGATTGAGGAGAGATATTTCAGCAAGGCTCCAGCTGTTCAATATCTACCCATACACATTCCTAAATCACCAATTTCAGTACTGATTCTGGTAGGCTGCTTTTAAGGAAGTGATTATCACTTGCAAGGATGATAATGAATTATAGTTTCATGAGTAGTACCTTTTATCTCCCCTGAGTGATTGCAGACTACGGTATATAAGACATAAATAATGAAAAAAATTAAGTCGACAAATAAACAAAAAACTAACCCCAAAGCCAAATGCAGTAGCCTCTAAATGCAACAGGGAAACTGTTCCAGAACTACACTGCCTAATCAGGAATTTCAATAAAGCAACTTGAGTTTTTTGAATAGCACCATAGACTTTCCACTGGAAATCTGCTATGGTATTGGAATGGTAGATAGCTAATCTCCTGTTTTCTTTTTGCATTTTAATACAAGGGGCAAGAACACAAAGCCCATGGCACTCAGGGGCACGACGGATTATAACAGTCTGAGCAGGGTGGAGAGTTGTATATCCCCACCTGGCTCAGCTGCAAGCAGTGTTTTGAATGCATCCTGAGCAAAAGCAATATGCCTTATTCATGTATAAGAAACAGGATACAGTATGTTTGAAAAATACTGATTTTCATAGAGAATAACCTGTAGCAAAATTCAATTTGCTCTTCCCTTCACTTTTTACTATTTTTAAGAATAATTGTATCCTTAGGATTTTCAGTAATTGGTTCTATTGCACTTAAAGTTAATTATGTATTTTTGATTAATGTATTCTATTCAGGAATCATTTGCTTAGAATATCTGATTGTGATTTAATTTCCAGCTTATTGTCTGTTTTAGCAGCCTGAGGAATTGGCTTCCAGATAGTGATGTTAATAGGTTTTGGTTACAAGAGTTATGGCCAAGATAAAACACTGTATTGTAGCTAGTAAGCTTTATGTTGTCAAACCATGTCAAATATTACCTCTCAATTAAAATTAAAAATGAAATCACATAAATTTAGTGTTCGTGAAAACCACTGGCAAGAGCCAAGTTCAGAGCTAAAGCTCTTAAAAAACCTGGAAATGAAAATATGCCCAGAAATACCAAAGATACTTGGGTTCTGTCTGTAATAGAGATGCAAAGCAAGACATGGAGGTAGGTCTTTGCATATACTCTTATTCTGGTTTTATCTGGGAATGAATCAATCCCATTGTCTTGGGTTTGCATGGCAAGGTTTGGGTAGCAGGGAGGCTGCAGAGGTGGCTTGTGTGAGAAGCTGCAGAAGGTTCCCCCATGTTCAATAGAGCCAGTGCCAGATGGCTACAAGACAGACCTGCTACTGGCCAAAGCTGGTTCTCTGGGATAACACAGTTAAGAAAAAAAATCTGTTGCACAACAGCAGCTGGGAGAGAGGAGGGAGAATATATGAGAGGAACAACTCTGCAGACACCCAGGTCAGTGAAGGAGGAGGGGGAAGAGGTGCTCCAGGCACCAAGGCAGAGATTCCCCTGCAGACTGTGGTGAAGACCATGGAGAAGCAGGCTGTCCCCCTGCAGCCTGTGGAGGTCCATGGTGGAGCAGGTGGATGTGCCCTGAAGTAGGCTGTGGCTCTACTGAGTGCCTGTGCTGGAGCACGTTCCTGGCAGCACCTGTGGACAAGAGCCCATGCTGGAGCACGTTTGCTGGCAGGACTTATATGAACCTGTGGGGTACAAATGCTGGAGAAGTCTGTTCCTGAAGGACTGCACCCTATGGAAGGGACCCATGCTGCAGCAGGTGAAGAAAGTGAGGTGGAAGAAGCAGTATAGACAAGGTGTGGTGAACTGACCACAGCCCCCTTTCCTCCATCCCCCTGTGGCGCTAGGGGGGAGGAGATGGAGAAATCGGCAGTGAAATGGAGCCCAGGAAGAGGGGAGGGGTGGGCAGAAGGTGTTTTTAGGTTTGTTCTTATTTCTCATTATCCTACTCTGGTAACTGACGGGTGATCTCACTCTGTCCTTATCTTGACCCATGAGCCTTTCATCATATTTTTTTCTCCCCATGTCCAGTTGAGGCAGGGAGCAATAGAGCGGCTTGGTAGGGGCCTGGCATCCAGCCAACGTCAGCCCACTGCACACATATATTGAACTGTTTTGTTTATTTTGGATCACTTCCTGATTTGCAACACTTTCCTTTGGTTTACTTTTAGATGGGCCCTTCAGAGCCTAACAGCTGCTGATTTCAAAGTTAATTTTAATTTTTCTTTGTGCGAAGCAAGTAAGTGGATTTAACATTTAGGCAAATGGGAAAAAAATGTACTGTCAAAAAGAAACACAACCAGAATTTTTAAATCACACTAGATTTTTTTATAGTACCTGTATAGTACTGTATCTTTATTTTCTAGGGTGATTGAATCAGATTAGGTATCTATACCTAGAGATTAAATGATGTCTCCTACCATTTCATGAGAAACCTGTCTTTGAATTTAAAAACCTCAATAAACAAGCCAAATAGAAAAGTACTGATATTTTCCTTGTAGAAAATAAGGCAGCAAAAAAACAGAAAGGGAAGGGGATTAAATAACTGACTCTAATTTACCACTTAAAATATATGGGAATGGGGTACCTAAGTGCTGGTCCCTTTTTTTTTTTCATCTGTGTTGTTAGGATTAGAATATCCTTGCATTCCTAAACACAGAGAAGCAGCAAAACATGACAAGGCGGCTCAGGTAATTGAGAAGGTAATGCAAATAGCATTACTGTCTGAAGAAAACCCAGTTTCATTTTAATGAGATTTCCAGAAGTTTGAACTGTTCCCTTGTTTACACATTCTTGCCTCTTTATTTCAAGAGTTCAGCCAACAGTAGTTGAAACACTGCTGGAAATCCTGTCTTCATGTTCTCCTCACTGAGATTTTTTTCTGAGAAAATCCTTTTTCAAGAGATTTCTTGTCCAGTTTTTCAGGCATTTGCAACTTGGATGCAATTAAAAGGCACTGCATATGCCAGCAAATCTTTTTCTGACTAAACTTTGGAAAGTTCTGTGAGATACCAATAGCAGCTCAAAAATTTCAACAACACTTGCAGCCTTTGCAGGTGATCGGTCTACCTCCTTCTGTCTTCAAATTGTCATGGTGGTATCTGTGTGGTAGTCTGCTAATGATTACTGCATGTTTATTTTTGTTCAGATAATTTCCACCTCTGTGTAGGATTTGCTCTTAAGCAAACTATCATCTTCAAAAATTTCACTGACTTTTAGGAGTGACATCAAAATGCCTCATACTGAGCTAAAATGTGAGTTTCTAGGTACAGAATTTTTGAGGGAAAAACACCATACCTAGAATAGTGGGATTCTTGTTAGTGCTTTCTAAATACAAAAACTTCTGAATGACCGAAGATATAATGTATACTTAAGAGAGTTTGGTATTTTTAAAATAATTTTAGGACTCCCAGATATGTTCATTTGATATTTTAAATTAATTAATGTGGCTCTGCTATATGGTTAAAGAATAGGTAGGGACCAAATAATAAAAAAGACTACTCAAAGAAGATAATTGAAGCTGCTGCGGGTTATGTTTGCCTTTGTATCAACTTTCCTTTAAAACTCTCCTTCACATAAATCTAATAAACTGGAATAATCTAAATCTTCATCAATAGCTAACTAAACACATTATGATTTTTTAATGGTGTGAGAAATCACAGCTCCAGTTTCAATTAATGGAAGCTGTGGTAGCTCAGCACTCTTGAAAATTTTTTTTTTTTTTAAAGAAAGGGCAGGATCTGGCAATGATACAGTCCAAAAGCATCTAAGAATAGAGATTGTCAATACTATTTTTTCAGTCAGAAAAGAAATTTCTAAAGCTGTAAATTGTACTTAATAATTTATTGAAAACCCCGATGAAACCTAGTATTTCCCCCCTTCTAGGACTGGGGAAAATAAACATTAATAATGACCGCAATGTGAAATTTTCAACATTATCTGGCTTCTAATCACAAATTAAATTATCTCATATATTTGATAAACCACAACATACCAAAACTGCATTTTTATGCACACACACATTTGTGTAAGCCTATAGATACATAAACAGATATGTAAGCATAAACATGTATGCTTATACATGCTAAATATGTGTGTGTATATGTGCACATACGCTTAGAATTTGTGGATAATAAATAAAGTCTTCCTATGTGGGCAAGGCTTTCACTACCATTTTTAAATAATGATCGCATTCTTTGGTATCCTGAATAAATACTCCAGTTATCTTCATGAGGAAAATATTAATTTAGTGTGTACAACCAGCAACTTTAAATGGATCAGTAAATACAAGATAGCAGTTTTATTTCATCTGTTTTTTCTTCATCTTGTTTTATAATTGAATAGGCTTTATAGATAATTAGATTCCTTTATATTTTTATTAGGTTTTTTAATTGATTAATGGTTTTAGTGTGAGGCATCCAGAAATCTGAAGCTCTTGAGCTTCCTATATTTTTCATATCTGCGAATACTTCTAATTTTAAATTGGTGTCCACATGTAATGTGATGGAAACACTTGCACTCTTACCAGTTCTTGTCTGTAAGCTCCTTATAGACGGCTGTTAAATGGTGCAAGAGGGAGGTGATGAGCTGAGCATGTTGTGTTTCACCAATCTGAGAAGTGCAACCAGACTGTCCCTATGTGCTGGAATTGCCCTGCTGCCCTATTCCTCCCCAGGGGTAATGGCAACTGCCATAAATTACAGCAGCCTTTGGGTTCTTTTAATGACTTCAGAGAAACATCAAAAAACCTAAGTATTTCCATGTTTGTTTTTGTGCTCTCAAAGCTAAACACACAATTAATATTTTTAAATGTTTTTGATGTTGGCCAGCCTTACTATTGGAAGTAGTAATATCTGCCTACCGATAAGGAAAAGTTACAGAGAATCTTCTTAAGCTGAGAACTTTCTCTAGAAGGAATGCAGGTAACAGTTTGGGTTTTGGAGTGGAGATATAGGCTAAATCAAAGTTTAAGTATTTAGGAAAATGCAAACAACTGTGCTCCTGTGCTTACTTGGACACTTATTGATAAGAGAGACTGTACTTAAGGTCTCTTAACAGTATCCTTATTCAAAAACCCCAGTATAAATACAAACAAATTGTCTGACTTTTTCTTTAAAGCTGTGGGATATCGGATACAGCAAAGACGTGTTTGGTGAAGTTGGTCTGTATAACACCTGAACAAAGCAAAGTAATATATAACTCTGGGGTGCGGGATGTGCATGTTTACCATTAGAATCATGTGTGTTTGGGCTGGCAAGGAGATCCCCTGAAAGATCAAGGCCCTTTGCAGAGCCATCCCACACATTGGGTAGGGTGGTACCCATGTGTGATGATACCCCAGTGTTGGCACTCCTTGTAACACTACCTGTGTCATCGCCTATAGCACGCACCACATGCATCCATATCACACTGGCTACACATGAAGCAGAATTTTCCCAGCAGTGTCTTTCCTACTTCTGGGTTTCTCATGGGCAAGAAGAGACGTGAAAGGGATATTCTCATTCACAGTCACCTGGGACTTGACTTTATCCAGCACAGCAGCACGTGTACCACTGACTTGTCCCCTCTGCTCCTTCTCTGGACTTGGAAGGTCAAGAGTGCCAAATTTCTTCTGCTAGCCCTCTGCTTGCCCGGAGCTAGGGTTGGCTTTTTCAATTGATCACATTGCTACACAGATGTTTAGAACACAACATTTTTTGCAGCGCTTCTAATGATCAGTGGCTGTCGGCTTCTCTAGCACAGTGCAAAATGTTCAAAGTAGCCCTCAGAGTATGTTCTTCTTAAGCACAGTTTGGCCTAAAACAAACCTATGAGTAGAAACCCGGGTGTGGTGAAGGGTGTGCCGAAGTTATTTTGACTTTATAGGTCAATTTTGTGCATGTCCAGCTAATGGTATTGATCTTTCACATTTTCCATAACTACTTTTACTTGTTTTCCTGCTGTCTTCTCTCTTGCCAACATTTTTAAACTTCTTTTCCTGCAACGATTCTCTGCTACTTGATGGGTAGCAAAGGAGTAGTACACTGTACAAAAACTCAAGCTTAGCACAGAACTCAAGTTCTATTTAAACTTTTAGTACTGAGCTTGCAAAGATGTCCTGATCTGACTGGGTGCTGGGTCATCTGCCCAGCGCTCAAGCAAGTTTAAGGGGTATGGAACTGGTCCTTCTGGCCTGGGTGACTCATGCTTCAGCTTCACCCTGAAACCTCCTTTGGCCCTGGGCTGAGCACAAATGGGTCCTTGAGCATGACTGAGTGTGGGTGCCTGGGGAGGTTGGTCAGGGTCATTAAGACCTATTAGTGTCCTCAGGTCTGGGATGGCTCATTTGACAGAATTTTAGGATTTTCAAATGTTTGAATTTTAGGAGACCAAATATTAATTGCACTGAATTTCACTGAATTTTTTTTAGGGTTGGAAGGGACCATAGAGATCATCTAGTAACAGCTTCAAATCTGTATTTTAAAGACCAGGAAAGTCAGCTTCTTTTTGATTAAAAAAACAAAAAAACCCCACTGTGTTCAGCACGTGTGCACAGTGAATTTCAGTCCTGCACTGTTAAAAACACACATTATTGCAAAATGTCCTGTTCTTTATCTATAATCTGGCAGATGTCACGGCCTTTGGGATTTGTGGAAATCTTCAGCTGTGTAATATGCAGTGTTAGCCTCTGTAGGATTTACAGCCACATTTGTTCTCAAAGAGGAAAAAATGTTTCAGACCATAAAATTTAAACCCCATATATTAAGCCATCATTTATTTATACATTTTCAAAAGGGGACTTATACAAACTAGGACTTACTTTTGGTCTCTTTGAATCGTAAAAATGTACAAATGCAAAAAATGAATGGGATGAGGGGACAGGTATGTGTGTACTCAGATTTTGGCATCCAATACACCCTCAGGGGAAGCTTCTTCATCCAAGATGAGAGGCTCCCCTGTAACTGCCACAGCCACCGTACTTAATAGTTCAAATTAATGGTTAGCCCTAGGCATATTATCTTGTTCTGGATATGGCAATTTTCTAAGGCTTTTTACACCTCTGAGCAATCCTGTTGGTTTGTGGATCAATGTGTGAGTTTGGATGTCAATTTTCTCATTTAAATATTTAAAATGAGGTTATCAGAGCAGATGGTTTGAATCAGGATCCTATACTGTGTACACTTAACTTTATATAGAAAATAAGTTGTTTTTTATGGTGTGTCAGAAACCTTTACAATGATAGCATTCTGCACATGAGTTTGGAAACAGATTTTGGTAGACTTTGGCTGATGCAGAATATGAGCTCTGTAGAGTTAGTGCGAAGCTTTACAAGCTTTTTCATAATTAGTTCAGTGATAACTGAGCAGCTAAAAATTGAAAACACAAAATGTTTTAATGCATATTCACATGGGGTACTGTTCATATCGGTCTGGTCATTAAAAAGCTGGTTCTATAAGTATCTAAAATCAGAGAACAACACATTTGTTATCATTTATGAAGCCTCAGCAGCACTAAGTGCTTCCTGTGGAGCCCCAGCTATTCCTGCAGAGAGTCTCTGCTCTACTCCCTCACAGCTGCTGCTCCCTTGTAGTTTCTATAATAGAACTAGAAGAAAAAACATGTTCATCTCTAAATTTTACATCTAAAGTATGTAATTAGTTGCATGGTTGTGTTTTAGGAAGAATGTGTTAGGGATTTCCAGTAGCCATGTCCCTTGCAATTTGATTTTCTCATATTTACTGTACATCTCAGTCTGGCTGTTCATTTGTGGTAGTTTGCCATGTTGTGAGCTTCAGAGCTACACCTCATCACCTTTTTGCACTCTGAAAGTGAGTGTTAGAAAGCTCATTGGGATGTCTCCAAAATTGTTGTGGTTTGCTCAGATGTGTTTGTGAAAAACCATCAATTTCCATACCTTCAGTGTTAGCAGTGCAAACTAACCTTCACCAAATATTTAATGTTCCCCTGCAAAACTACCTTTGTATTTCACTGTTCACTGTGTCCATATTATTCCATTTTACAATTTTGTACTTATTCTCCTTTCTTCTTGTTGTTTGTTTTTGCTTTTTTGTTTTGTTTTGTTTTTTTTTTTAATAAACTGTGCTAGTATCACATTCAGCCTTTTTCTGCTTAAACATTCATAGGACAGAAAATGATTTGTAGAACTATAAAGTACCTATAATGTGGCTGGTGAACAACCCAAAAAAGGTGAGTACGTTTAGAAATCAGTACAGAGAATATATATAGAAAAACAATGACTCTCATTATAAGATGCACTTAAAATTCCACTTTTAATATATTTTTGTACCCTCAATCTTTTTTTTGCTTACCCCCTCCCTGGAAAATATGTAACTTTGTAGCTACTTTTTCTCATTGCAATAATATTACTTAAAAAACAATCTTCTTGCATGTCCTCTAAGAACTGTGGCAGAGATCCTGGTAACATTTATCGAAGTTTTCAGGGTAATTGAGCTTTGATGGAGCATAGACATAGAAATAAGCTGGACAACTGCCAGGAGCCATTTCTTAAGTGCAAAGCGGTATTTGCAGTTTGGGGAAGTAATACACACAGAGTATAGCAGAAGCTGACAGGATAAATCCTGGCTATAGGTCAACAGTATTATCTTCACATGGGGTTAAAATTGGGATTTTGTATAAAGCAATTGTAAATGACTTGTAAAAAAATTAAAGAATAAAACATTGACTAGTTTCTTTATTAGTCCAGAATTCGAGCTTATTATAGACTCCTCTAGCCATAAATGTAGTGCTCTTCTTGGTTTCTTGCTTCACTGAAACCTCTGATATGTGTTTTTTATTTTTTTAAATAGTTCTCCCCCACCCTCCATCAGAGGAGGACTGATCTTCTGTTAAGATGCAAGTCTGGATATGAAGGAGAAAAGTGCTATTACTGTTTAACTACCTCTCAGGCATGTAACGATGAAGTTGGAAAACTGAATAATTACACTGAAATCTGCTAGCCATGTTTTTCATAGCTGGCCATAAATTGTTGGTGAATTATTGCAGAAATATGGTATGAATACACAAACAAGCACTGGGCCAAGACTGTGAATACTGTGGATGTGTATGATATATGCAGCATCCATGTTCACGCCAGTTAATGATCAAGAGAAACCATCACATTTCTGGGCATTTACTCCTTGGAGTCAGGAAGAGAAGGCCTTTGGTCACAGTGACCACAGCCAGAGTGAAGATGCTGAGAACAGACCACTGCTCAAATTCAGCAAGGCATTTCCCTTTTTTCTGTTCTGTTGTCCTCTGTAGAAAGATTACATAGATTTCTAGCAAGATCTGTTTCTTTATCTCAAAAGCTTTTTTTTTTTTTTTTTGCATGGTCTTAAACTGCTAGGAATTCTACAGCAAGAGGAAAAGAAATAAAAGGGCAGGGGGGAGATATCATGAAATCATGTAGACATATAGTTCCATACAGTCTGAAACCACTGAAAATTAGTTTCAGGCTGCAGTATTGGTGGCACAGCTATGAATCAGCTTTGTCCCTGTTGGGCATCCTGGCTTTCCAGGACTTGAAGGCATTAAGGTTGTTTTGCTACGTCCTCCGTAAAAGTTCAAACATAGTTCTCAATGGCTCAGATGGGCAGGAGATAAGGTTGGAGAGAGCTCTTGCACTGGTGGTGTCATATCTTGTGTTTGTAGGCTCAAGACCCAACACAAATGCTGCAGTAGTTTTCATTCATAGGGCATTATCTATTGGCAATTTGTGGCTGGATTAAGGCCCCTTTGAGCCACTTAGGTGGTATAAAGGGGATGAATCTCAGAATGAGCACAACTCTTAATAATATTGATTATTCTCACCAAGCACATTCTCCCCCCACTGCTGGCACATACACGCAAATCCAGCTCCTATGATTCTTGGTTTGTAATAGCTGATGGATAATCTTCTGTTTTGCTAATGCATTTTGCCATCTAAATCTGTGTCAGGGGAAACTGGCAAGAATATACTACTTGCTCTACCCTGAATTAGTAGAGCTGCTCATCACACAGTTGCTTGGTAAATTCTTTTCCTTTTTGCCTCGCGTCTCTTTTCCCCTCTGCAGAAACAGGGCCTTTATGATAAAAACTACTGCAATTCTGATAATTGTAGTTGTAAGTAAAGATGTATTTAGTTTCATTCTGACACGCAAGAATTCCAAGAACAGCTATTGCTCTTGATTAACTGTGAACTCCAACTCGGATGTACAAAACCAGGTTTATTCTGCAGTCCTGTATTTGCCTGTGTGTGCTTCCAAACAAGCTTGTCATGTTTTTTTCCCCTATTGCTTTGCTCACGTAAGAGGAGTTCTTTGTAAACACCTGCAAGCATCCTGCTCCAGAGCCCCCTTTGAGATCTCCCGTGCCAGAAAGTCTGCAAAATCCTGACAAGGAGGCAGTGGGTGATTTAGTGTCAGTATTGCCTTCCCTGCTGAGAAATATGTTCTCAGAGGTTTTGGTGCTCCCTTTGTTTTTTCTGTCTCCACGTGATTTCTGTTATATGAGCTCTCTTGAGGAAAGACGCTATCTTTTTTTTTTTGCTGCTGTTACTGGTTTATTCGTCAGCAGGGACAACCAACTTCCAGTCCCAAGGCTGTAGCTCTACACATTATTCAAGTGCAAATAAATAAGTTTGTACAGTGTATATTCAAGAAGAAAGCATGCAGCTCTCGTAAAGCATTCCCAGTCTCTCTCTTAAGCAAACTCAGAGACATTTTCTGCACAGCTGTTGTCAGACATGGAAGGAAAGAAACACTTACATGAACAAATCTAATGAAATGCCATTATTTAAATAGCCTGACTTTTTCTTCCAATTTTGTTGTATTGATATAATTTTGAAAGTCTGATGGGAATGTTTTAGTTAGGTCTGAAGTACATATAGTTGATCAAAATGAATCCAAATGGAATATGCTTCTGTATACTTCTGTTTGCTGCATAATAACATAGATGTTTTGTACCTTTTGTGGGAGCGTTAATATGGAAAAAAGGAAGATTTCTTGGTATCTCAGTAATTGCTATACATCTAGCAAGAAAGGACAGAAAATTCTAGGTCTATTTGCTAAGCACACCTGGCTTCCACACTGATTTCCTGTAATGGCAGGTACTCATTTGCAAGATACGCTATTGCTTTGTCTTTCATGCGCACAATTTCAGGCTGCAGACAAAAGATTTACTTTGAAACTGCCTCTCAGCTTAGAGTTATGCAGCATTTTTCTACACAACTTGCATAAAAAATTGGGCAGATTTCAAAATCAATGTTTGTCTTCTGTAAATTATCTCCCTATGCATGAATTTCACATATTCCGAAGAGTCAGGTGAGAAAAGCCCTTGGTATGGTACAACAGAAAAATGTCACAGTGATAGTGTAGTCTGTTTGCTGTACACCAGGCCTGTAGCATGGCATGCTAGGTTGAGGACACAGATTGGTTTATTTTGCATTAGTTCATAAACCTTCATTTAGCATTAATGTACAGTATCTTACAGTATAACAATGACATGGCTATTTGAGGAAATGGAGACAGCATTTGCATACTAACAATAAAGGAGGAATAAACACCATTTCGCTCAAAGGCAGAATTAGGAACAGAAACAGCAAGTGTAAATTAAATGATTAGAATCATTACTTCCAAGCCATTTAGGATTTCTTTTCATTGGCAGGCACTGCTAGCCTACTTTTATGCAGCAGGGAGAAATACACTTCTCATGTGTAGCTTGTTATGCTTCTTCCTACCTCCTGAGAGGTGCCTTCTGGGCATTTTATAAAACTTGGTTGGGGTTCTGAGGTATGAGCTATTGCTTGCTATGTGGGAAAATCACAAAATATACTGTGGTAGCCAGAGGCAGAGGAGAGGATGAAAGGTGTCTGAAAGAATGCCTGATCCTGTCATTCATGACATAGAGCAAAAGAGCTGGAGTGTTATGGTCCCATGTCTTCTGTTGGGTTAGCTGATCTGTCTAGTTTTTTTCCTTTTCATGTCTTTGGGTTTTGTTTTGATGAAGATAAAATATAATCTCTCTTAATTTGGGGGAGGGATTAACCACGTTGTATAGCTTTATATTATGACTGAATACACGCTTCCTTTATCTTCCTTTTTATGCAGTTGTGGTTGGTTTGGGGAGGGTTTGTTAGGTTTTTTTGCATCAAGTATCTATGTTTACAGTTTCAGTACTTTCTGCAAACATCTTCATTTGCTAGCAGGTTATAGGAACCAAACAAAAAAGCCTACCAATACAAACTAAGTAAATTCAGCATTCTGTTTGAATAAAAGTTTACAGGCTTTTTAAAATGGGAATTTACTATCTTCTAATTCTCTGCGGGTGGTGACTCTGTGGAAACTATATATATGCATTCAAAATCAATCAAACATTTTGGTATAGATCACAAATGTACTTATTACAACAAGAAACAGGGTTGCATAGGTCCTCTAAAAAGAGGTGAGAGTCTAGGTAGTTATTTCAGTGCTGTCCTGCCACTCTGTTCTCAGACTAACAAGTAGGCTCATTAAGGGTGTCATTGGTTAAGAAAGAGGCAAGAACTGTGTGGACTAGAGTGCAATGGGTCAGGTAGTGCTTAGACTCAGAAATGAAGCTGGGGAGAAGTCTTGTACCTAGAGGTCCTGCTATTGCTGAGATGCATGGAGTGAGCCCATTAGTCTTGGAGACCTTTTCTCATAGGTCTTAGCTTTAGGTCTATGCACGTATTGTTGTGGTCTAAATGGAGTTGCCCTTGTATCTGCACAGAAAGCCAGAAAAGGATTCTTTAATCCCCATGTTGTGATGTGCACTTTTTCAGTTACGATACAGAAGTACATGATAAACTATTTCTTTTTGTGCACAAAGCAGTATAGTTTTGGGTCTTTGCTCTTTTCCCTAAGAGGTCGGCCATTGTGTAACAAAATGGAAAAGCAGGGTTCAGCCGTAACTAAATTTAATCTGCTTCTGAGAGTATATTTAAGGCATGTTATGTCTCTTATTTGTGAATTATTGCAAGTCACCAATCCAACCTGCACAGTGTTCAAATTGGTAGTGCTGACTTGAATACTTCTAATAGATGACACAAGCCTGTGGAGACAGATACCAGGCCCTACTGAGGCTGTATTCTCCAGACTTTTCTGCAAATAATACTGATACCTATGGTAAAGAAAAGGAGTTGAATCATTTTACTAGTCAAACAGATTGGCTATTTTGCTGTTGTAGTAGCTCATGGGATCTCTTCATTGACTTATTATCCATCTATTGGGCCACGTATAATCAATTCTGTCTAAAAACAAAAAAAGAAAAAGCTGTGCTCATTTAAAAAAAAAATTAAACTCTTTTTCTTATGCTGAGTTTCTGATAGAGTAGTTGAGGTGTCTGCTACTGTCAGTCTCACTCCTGTTGAATCATCTCATATGATTCTCCTCTACAGATAATAATTATTTACCCAGGAGAATTTGTTTTCATTTTGTTCTGAAATGAAAACAAGGAGCAAAGGAGACGATTTGGATTATATTGATTAAAATTTATTTTTCTTCAATAAAGTCAAATAGCTTTTTCTCACAATATTAATTCTATGTTGATACTAAGGGCTGCACGTAGGAGGGCCACAAGAGAAAACACAGTACAAAAAGATACAATGTTAAATCCAGTATGCGTAAACAAACTTCTCCATTCCACTAATTCCTAAATATATGGAGACAATATCATCGGAGTATCTGAGTTACTATATTTCTACCGAAGAAAGAACTGGCTAAATCCCTAAATATGTTTTTACATCTTTTCACAAATGAGGAAGCTATTTAGAGTGAGGAGCAAATATTTAGTTTACAAAATTCAGTCAAAAAAATTCTAAAATTTGAAAACTTTCTCTGAAAAGTTTTGCATTACTTGGATCTTTTATCTGCATTTCTATATTCATATTAGCAACCGAGGTGAAAAGACAAGATAAATAGGGAAAATTTAAATTGATCACTATTATAAGAATAAAATACTTGGGATAACAGGGATATCGAATTAAGTCTTAAGTATAATTTAATTTCACTTTCTTCTATTAATGTTTTATGAACTACTTTGACATTACTGAATGTAGAGAAGGTACATGGGTATTTTTGAGTAAGTTCCATAGTATCTGAGTTATAAAGTCTTAAATTTGCAAAGGTCATTGAGTCAGGACTTTCTCACAAGGGCACCCTAACGTTACAGGGGGAGGAACCTGAAATAAGCAGTCAGAATAAAATTTGTTGTTGTCTTAAACAGCAGTAAACTAAAATATGGGTCCTCCTACCATAATAATATGTAGTAATAATGTACTGTAATATCACGGAATTGTCAGAGTTGGAAGGGACCTCTAGAGATCATCTAGTCCAACTCCCCTGCTAAAGCAGGAACGCCTA